>MU134422.1:76367-135424 GCA_015039355.1 Ramaria rubella | reverse complement strand
GGAATCAAAGGCCCTCCTACTTGATACGAACAACCAGATGGATCTTACGAGACTATTCCAGAAAAACTCAGGCATTCGTCGTTTTGTTTGGGAACACCGTCGTTGTCAATCGAATCCTACATCGAATTGCAGAATGTGGTGCTACTATCTCTCCAAAGAAGTCTCAAGTTGCTCGACCTGATGTTTTTACTTGTTGGTCAAAGAGTCACATATGAAGGACGACTTCCAGATCACTCTACTATCTCCAAAATTCTCAAGTGGCCTACTCCAAGGAATACAACCGAAGTTCGTGGATTTTTAGGACTTTGTGGTACATCACGTATTTGGATCAAGAATTATTCGGCACTTGCAAGACCACTCACTGAACTCACTCGCAAGATTGTTCCTTTGAATGGAATGAACGTCGACAAGAAGCTATGGATGCTCTCAAGCAAGCTGTTGCACATTCTCCTGCCCTCATCACCATCGACTATAAATCAGGACGACTTGTCATTCTAGCAGTTGACACTTCTATCATTGCTATCGGCTTCATCATCTTCCAGCTCGATGAAAAACAATCAAAGAAGACCAGTACGATACGGCTCACTTCCTATCAATGAATGAGAATCAAGATATAGTCAGCCCAAGTTAGAACTCTATGGTCTCTATCGCTCCCTCCGTCACTCAAGAATTCATCTCGCCGGTATCAAGAATCTCCTCGTCGAAACTGATGCCAAGTACATTCGCCAAATGATCAATCATCCAGACCTTCAGCCAAATGCAACTCTCAATCGCTGGATAGAGGGTATTTCTTCTCTTCGATTTTGATCTCAAACATGTTCCAGCTGCTCTACACAAAGGCCCAGATGGACTCTCTCGTCGAAGACCTGCAGAAGATGACTCATGTTGAAGAAGAAGATGACGAAGAAGAAGAAGAAGAAAATGACTATGACATAGGACGAAAACAAGAAGAACAAGATTATGAATGGATAGCCGAAGCTAATTATTTATTGGAACGTTCAGGAGACACTTATGCCATCCTTGACAGTATTGATTATAGAGATGGGTGGCGAGTTTTTCATCAAGTCAAAGATACTCAACCAGCAGAAGATCACCTTCGACGTATCCAAGAGTTCCTTATTACTCTCAAACTTCCTACATTTTCCTCCCCTTCACAACGGCATCACTTCCTCCATCAAGCCAGAAGATACTTTTGTTAGAAATAACAAGCTTTGGAGACGCTCAAAAGGACATCCACTACAAGTTATACTTGAACGACCTCGACGCAATCATATTCTAGAACTTGCTCATGACAAACTTGGTCATCGTGGAATTTACTCTACTGCTAAGACTATTTCTCTTCGCTTTTGGTGGCCTTCTTACTTCACTGATGTCAAACAATATGTCCGTTCATGCCACCCTTGCCAAATTCGTTCCACATACAAAGTTCACATTCCTATCACCATTTCTACCCCTGCGACTCTATTCTCCAAGATCTATCTCGACATTATGCTTATGCCAAGAGCTCAAGGTTATCGCTATATAGTAGCAGCTTGTGACGATCTTTCAGGTGCTGCAGAAGGACAAAAACTCAAGAATGCTACAGCTCGTGCAGTTTCTCAATTCATCTTTGAAGAACTCATCTGTCATTATGGAGCAATCAGAGAAATTGTTACTGACAATGGTCCAGAACTCAAAGGCGCTACTCATGAACTTCTTCGACGATATGGAATTCCTCAGATTCACATTTCACCTTATAATTCTCAAGCAAACGGAGTTGTAGAAAGAGGACACTTTACAATTCGAGAAGCACTCATCAAAGCTTGCGAAGGCAAAATATAGAAATGGCCAGATCATGTTCATCATGCATTCTTTGCTGATCGTGTCACAGTTAGAAGAGCAACAGGATTCTCTCCTTACTATCTTCTCTACAGTGTTGATCCCATCCTTCCCCTCGACCTCCTTGAAGCGACATATCTTGTTTCTGGTTTCAAGCCCAATCTCACTACTGAAGAACTCCTTGCACTCCGTATTCGACAACTCTCTAAACACTCAGACGACATCAACAAAGCAGCAGACACACTCTATCGATCTCGACTCAAAAACAAAGCCGAATTTGAAAAGAAGTATTGGCGACGTCTATGGCGTAGTGAATACAAACCAGGAGATCTAGTTTTGGTTAGGAATTCAAGAGTCGAAAATGAACTAGACAGGAAGACGAAACCAAGATATCTAGGACCATTCGAAGTTGTTCGAAGAACCACAGGTGGATCTTACGTATTAAAGGAACTCGATGGAACTGTTTCAAAAAGAGGCATCGCAGCCTTTCGTCTACTTCCCTACTTCTCAAGAGATGGCATCCCCCTTGCTCCCGATAAGCTTCCTTTGGATGATTTAGATGATTCTTCTGATGATGATAGTTGACTGGGGACAGTCAAATTTTTAGAGATGGGTGGATGACAAGCATGATACTCAACAGCGCCTACTACACTACAAAAGACGCTCACTGCACATGCGCCTATCATCATCAGCTTTCGCCAGACCATCATCTGCTGTGCTACTTCCAGTCTTCCAGACACATCATCTCCACACTCATTCTATTTTTCATCGATTCTATTTCCAATATGCCATCCAGCATTGCCGCCACCACATCCCATGACTCGTTTCAGATGACCGCCAAGCCAGACATACATGTTGGACCACGCGTTGAACTTCCTAGTTGGCATTCTCCCCTTGATGTTCATTTGTCCAGTCCTCCTCCACAAGTCGCACATCGCCGGTACTATCCTCTATATGTCGAAGCACGGACCAGGAACAGAGATTTGCTACGGTTATGTGCCTAAGGACTTCATCAAGCAGGACTCGTTTTCATTCCCTCTCTGGAGGAAATTCGTATCCAAGTGTCGTGATTGGTTCACATGTTTCTGAGTCGTCATCAAGCCACATGACTCACTTATTCATCTTTGGAGATATTTGACAAGCAACTGGAATCCTATTGGACGGCTATGACTCATTTTCTCCACATGACTCACTCGCTTCTTGGCTGTGCTTCTATTTCCAATTCTTCCACATGGTCTATTGTCTGTGACTCACTTCTATTCTATTTCTGGCTTCTATTTCAAATTCGCTGCCACATTTCCCTTCATTTCTTCGACCACCTGACTCATTTCTCCATTCTATTACAAACCACCTTCCTATTTTGGTTTTCTGCTCTCGCCGTTGGTCATTTCTCCTGTCTGCTGTCGACGACATCGTTGTGTGGCATACTCGCATCGTTTGTTGTTCTGCTCATGTATATAAAGGCCTGTTTTGCCTTAGTGTACCCAATTCACCTCTTTCAGTTGGATTCACTCATCTAAGTCTAAGTCTAAGTCTACTGCTACGTCTACTACTACTACGTCTACGTCAAGGCCAGCTTTGTCAATCACGTGACACTTGCTGTTGTATCTCGTCTACGCTTACGTCAGCGTATTACGTCATCATCTTCATCACTGCTACGTGTTCATCTTCGTCCTTGTTCTACTTTTGTTGCTGCTGATAGCAAAGCGCACTGAGCCAAACACCAGTGTAAGTAGCCGTGCAATGACGACACCGCTACCCACTGTCTTTTGGATTCATTTCCGAAAGTAAACCGACACTGCTGATCATAGTTACAGAATTGAGGACAGATGGCGGGATCTATGTACTAGCACTGAACAGAATTCTAAGACGGCCCAAGATAGAGTGCAACTAACACTTTTGAGAAGTCGATGAGTCAAGGATGTCTACATCCCTCGTGACACGTGTCCATCGTTGGTTGGGACTCATACCACCAACGCCAGCATATTCCAACATCCATACGAGTGGTAGTTTATTTGCTACACTACGAAGACATTAATCCATGGTACAGATATCTTAAATTCACCATCGATGGAATAATAGTTGACTCTATTAGGAAGGTGGTCAAGTGTTAGCATTTCCCTGACATCAGATGGAGGAAAAGGTGTGTTTCCACTCAAGCATATGATTTACAATTGAGAAACAGTGAGTCAGACATAGCAGGGATTCAGGTCAAATGGTGGTTATGACCGGTAGATCGAGGAACATATGGTCAATGCTGCCCGCTTACCACCTACTATCTCACATCGTTGTACTAGATTGCTGTCATGGTTCCCGTATGCCACTGACGATCTAATTAACAGACAAACACTCACAGATTGACTTGCGATGTGCCACTTTCATGTCCGAAATGGGTCCAGACAGTGGTACACCAGAGCGAGAATCCATGCTCGTTGTCGTCGATAGCGAGAAACTTGAGCTTCAAATGCAACTTCATTTATGTAAGATGCAATTCATAGGGACAGTATGATAACTCACATGAACAAGAGGGGTGAACATGTAGTCCTCAGGTGCAGCAAGCTCTCCACTGATTCGTGTACGTTTGTGGCCGCAGATGTGAGTTTGTTCTGTAGGGGGCAGGGAATGACGGCTGTGATAGTGCTGGAATGCGAGGATTTAAATGAGAAATTCACATTTTTGTATTCTTGAGCGATTGGGGACTGCAAGCTTCAAGTTGTCCGTGCATCTGTCTGTGCTGCTGTCTGAGCAGCTGTCTGAGCGGC
The DNA here is from genome assembly GCA_015039355.1 of Ramaria rubella. Classification (NCBI taxonomy): domain Eukaryota; kingdom Fungi; phylum Basidiomycota; class Agaricomycetes; order Gomphales; family Gomphaceae; genus Ramaria; species Ramaria rubella. The sequence goes on along the minus strand of MU134422.1, from coordinate 130,844 downwards.
TTGCTGAGTGGCTTGCAAGGAAAAGGGACCAAAAATGTCGCCTTTTTGGAACATCTTTTTTCATCTGGGAAATTAAACAAACAACCAGGATTTTGAATACATTTTCTGGATAAAAGAATGAGAGTATATATAACCTTTTACTATCATTTTTGCCTGCCCATATATGCTTGAAAGGCATAATTTATGAGAATGAATAAGTCCCAGAAATTGTGCAAAAAACTATGTTTTATTGTGTTGAAAATATTAAAAAAAAAGTTGAAAGAAAGGCACTATTTATTATGGAAAATTAGGATTTTCGATATCAAATATGCATACTTTTATTGATCAAAAAGGTGGTGAATATATTTGATTTTTCTTGCATATTTGAAGGACAAAATAAGAGAAAATGATGCATTTTCATCAAATTTTGAGGTGGAGAAACTCCAAGAATATTCTGTAGGGAAAAACCTTTTTTTTGACATTTTTTCAACTGAAAATATCTCTTTGACCCCAGTGTCAGGTAACGCTTCACATATTCTCCAGCTGGGTTTTACGCATTGCTGTGGTAGTTCCTCTGCAGGTCCAAGTAGCTCCAACTCTGTGCACCATTTTTGTGGTGCTTTTGAGACAGCCGCAGGTGCAATGATCTCTTTTGAGGTATGATCGGTTGTGGATTCTGGAACAGATGCAGGTGATTAAGGCAAAGGTGTGTGTTCCTCTTGTCCCAGATCATCATTGTTTGCTTCTCCTGCATCCAGAGGCCATTCGAAATCAAGTTTTTCGCTCCAGGCAGGCTGCTGTGGTGGGTCAAGGCACTCATCGAAAACGACATCACGAGCTTTTATTGTGCAGGTCCCACAGTTGGTATGCCTTTGTCCCAATGCAATATCCAAGAAGAATGCATTGGTGGGATTTCGCTTCAAGTTTCTTTTGCTGTTTTTTTGGGATGTGTGCGTATACTGGGCATCCAAAAGGTTGCAGCTTTTGGATTGATGGTTTCTGACCTGTCCATGCCTCATATGGTGTTTGATCAGGTAATGCAGCTGTTGGGCTTTGGTTTATAAGATAAATTGCTGTGCTGACAGCTTCTGCCCAGAAACCAGTGGATAAAGTGCTATCATGGAGCATGGATCACGTGCATTCAACAATGGTGCGATTATCTCACTCGCTGAGTCCATTCTGTTCAGGCGTGTGGTGTTGTTGTTTCCAGGATGATGCCATGTTCCTTAAGGAATTGTATGAACCCTGCATTAATAAATTCACCACCGTTGTCAGTGTGGAAACATTTGATCCTTTTCCCAGTCTCTAATTCTACTGCAAGCTTGAAGTCCTTGAAAGCCACTAGTGCTCTGGATTTTCTGCATAAGAAGTAGACGGAAATGTACCTCGAATTGTCATCTATAAATGTGACAAAATATTGCTTATTACCAAGAGAGACTGGAAACGGTCTGCAAATGTCTGAGTGGATGATGTCTAACTTGTTTTTCACTCGCTTTCCTGACTTCAGGAATGGCAGACGGTGCAGCTTTCCTTTTACACATGCTTCACAGAATTCTGGTTCTCCTTCAATTGCCTCCACTCCATCGACTAGTCCTTTCCCTACTAGCCTTCTAAGGTTGTTGAAACCAAGGTGACCAAGTCATCAGTGCAATGTATTGATGTTGACCGTTCGTGAGCTCTTTGCCATTCTCACATGCTCCTTGGAGATGACTGGGCTTCGGCTTTCTTTTAGCCTGTATAACCCGCTTTGCGTCATTACTCCTTCACCAACAAAAAGTCTGAGTGACTTGTTGATGATGCGACAATCTGGGTTGTCAAGTTCGATTATGTGATTGCTCTTAGCATATCAAGACACTGAAAGGAGGGTGGTGGGGAGATCAGGTATGAACAGGGTATCCAGGAATTTTCCCGTGACAGTTTTGCCATTTGCCTCCACCAAGAACTGTAGAGTTCCTTTCCCAGTGGCTTCTATAATTCTATCATCTCCAAGGTGCACACTTATTGGCTTTTCAAGTGGGATGTAAGTGCCATCTTCAAACCAGTCACAGCATGGACTCATGTGTCGAGAGCACCCTGGATCAATGAGTGCATCATTGAGTGAATCTTTTGCCAGGTTTGCAATAATGTGTTTGCTCATAAATACTTCAACATATTCATTATCCTCATCATCATGTAGATTTGGGCTTGCGAATATCACAGTATGCTTGGCAAGGTGGACATGCTCATCTGTATCATCCGATTCAGATGATGAATCGGATGGTCTTTCGGAAGCCTGTACTGCATTGGCTTTCTCCTTGATGAGCCTCTTTTCCCTTTCCTTTTCCATTGCCGCGATCTTTTTGCAGCAGACATCCTCTGTGTGACCGCTGCCTTGACAAAACCCACAGCCCTTCATCTTTTTCTTCCTTTTACGTAGTTTAGATTGACTTCCTTTTTTGGCATAAAGGGCTGTGTCAGATGATGATGACGTAGGTCCACTGATTCAAGCTGCTTCTTGGAGGAGTCTTGAAGAAATGTTTAGCGTGTTGAGTTTGTTCGTGTCAGTGGCCAATTGGAGTAGAGTCACAACTATTGTGTCCCAGAGTGTTGGACTAGGTGGTGACATAAGAAGTAACTGTGCCATGAATTCGTCATCAAATGCTTGTTTTGATGCAGCAATTTTCTTATTTTCTCCGAGAAGAAAGATGGATTCACCTTCGACGTATTCGTGTTTGACCATGCTGACCTTCATATAGAAGGCAGTAATTCTGACATGTGCAGATTGGTGCACAACCTTGAGACGGTCCCAAAAGTCCTTTGCACTCTTGTAATCCTCAACATGGCGTTCTTGGTCCGAACTAATGAGTTCCATAAGAATGCCAGAGGCGACATCATCATTGAGCTCCCACTCGCAAAGGTGTTTCTGTGCCATTGTATACTGAGCCTGTGTGACCACTCCTCCACTTGTTACGTTCGTTGGATTGGGTGGTGTGGGGCGCATTGGTTTCTGGTCATCTCCGGTTACAACTCGCCAGACTTTTGCTTTCTTCAGCTTGCTGCTCACATGCAGTACCCATGAATGGTAGTTTCCATGTTTGAGTTTTTCAAAAGTGGGTGTTGTCGTGGAATCTTCAGGCATGCTAGGATAATGATGGTCGTTTGGAATGGGGATATGACAGGGTGGATGTGTTTTTGTCCGAGAGCACGATTGAGGTACGTATTCGCTGATTACGTGTCCTTTGAGCAAGTCACGGAGGTGCTTGAGTCTTTAACTAAGTGAGATTTGAACATGATGTCTAGTGTGATCAACAGAGGTGTCTCAGTTTGTAGGCATCGCGGAGCCCATAACCTATTAGAATATCTCAGTCTTCGATAATGAACAACTAATATTATTATTACCTATTAGAATATCTATAGTAACTGGTAAGAAAGACATACTAAGGAACTTTAAAGAAAGTGACCTCACCTCAGTCTTTGATAATGAACGACTGAGGGAAAAACGTATCTACAAAGTCTGATACTGCTTATATAATCTTTCACATACAAACTCCGATGTGGTAGATAGTAGCTCATCACCCCAATATTTAACATTACCTGCTATAAAATGCTTTGTGGACGTCAGGACATATTTTTCAATTGGGGAGTGTGGTCATGTGACCACATACACAAATGGTTCACAAACACAATACCGATGAGAGATGTTTGTTCCAGATGATTTCAAGCCTTAATTTAAGGAAAGTAGAATACTGGATCATGTATTATATTTTTATATTCATAAAAACCTCACTTGCACTATTCTCCAAATGGGTCTAGTGCCAGCTTGAGGCATCTAGCACTATTAGTGTAGTGAAGAGCTGATAGTACCACTACATGTTCATAGATATTCAGCAGATGCTTTAGGTGCAGAAAACACTCAGATATCTTCTTAGAAGGTGTACCTAGAATTGTAGGGTGTTATGTGAATGTTTGCAGCTGCAGTATGGTCATCCATTCGGTAGAGCAACTTATGGTCCCACACATCATGAGCTATATTATATTTCAAGCAGATGCTTGTGGTCAATTATGAGTAGGGGAACCACTTACCATACATATCAGGTATAACTTTTATGAGTGTCACTGAGCTGTGGACTGAGCGTGGCTGCGAGAGGAAGGACTGGACCTAACCCTCAAAACGATGTATATTGCTCCAAGCCTCTTCTCAGATGGCCCACCAGAGTTTATGGAGTTGAAAGGACTTTGAACTGGGAAGACAGCTTGTACTGAACCTAACCACTGGCATGGATTTATGCTACTCTGATGGCACATTTAATATTTTTGGCACGCACACATGTCAGCTTTTCGCACACAAGTTTTAAACATCCTTTATAGGACTAGCAATGTTAATAGGATATTATTACCAACAATCAGACATTTCTGTCATCTAATTGGAAAGGTCATACACGAGCTGGGAAGGACTCGTATCGCATAGGTAGGTCGAGAGGGGGATGTCTGCCCACCTGAATGATTTCATAATATTCCCATGCCTGCCTCCACGAATATTTACCAAGTCAAGCCCTCATACGTGAACGCGTGAATCCTTGGAGGGTTTCGTATTGCATTGGTAAGTCAACACATCTCAGCTTCACAGATTAATATAAAAAGTGTATTTCAAGCATTAACAACTAGTAGTCCAACGAATATTTATGACTTGGAAGTGTTACTACTAAGTGAACATTTTTTATTCCTCTGCATAAATCCGAATCCCCCATCCCACTGTCTCTGTGGCCCTGACGAAGCGTTGAGCATGGTTGTTGCTGCCCTAGAGGTTACTCGTGCTGCTGTGAGCGTTTTGTTCAAAGTGGAAGATGACCACCAGTCTAGTTCAATGCTCCAGGAGATGTTCTAGAGGCGCAAAGGAAACTGCACAAGAAGACGATAAGGACAGCAAATCAGTGCAGTGATATATACACCACTTTGTACAGGCCCACCATTGCTTCCTCTGTGCTGGTCAATTAGCTCATGCATCTTATGAGATTCAAGACATTGGGCTTGGACACATGGGACTGTATCATCAGCTTCTTGGCAAGCCCAAGCTGTCGATACGAGCATATGACAGAAATTAATGTAACATGACCATACAGCCACATCCATGCGCATGGTGTACTGCATGATGTACACCACCTTCTGCGTGTAGGATCTTGTAGTATCCCTCCATGCGCATTGCCCTGGTTGTGTGCACACGGAAGCGTGCAGGTGTGGATGTGGGGTGCAGAGAGGAGAGCAGGGACACAGGCAGAGTGAATATGCCACATGTGTGATGACCTTGGCGAAGTTGAGATCTTCGTCGTCCATGCAGAGGTCGTGTGAGAAGGGGTCAAGGGGAGGGGGAGGTGGTAGCAATTACTGTGCAATTCTAATAAAAGAATGCTCAGCGAACTGGAAGACTTCACTATACATATGTTAGCTACATAATAAATGAATACCCAGGCTACGAATCAGCTTCTAAACATCTACATACTATGGAGAATGTGACGTACCTTAGTGAACTGGAAAGGTTCACTGAGGCGCTTGTAAAATTGAGTTTGAAAAAGTCCAACGGTCACAATCACGTGACTACACGATTACTGAATTGGGGTGGGACAAGAATGCATTGGTGGGCTCTGGGATGTCAATGATAGCAACAAGGGCTGTGAGCACGTTGGGCGTCATGACCATGAGCAGGCTCGAGGCCCTGAGGGTGAGGGTGGACCTGTAAGACCTGTGCCTCATCGAAGTCGGCATTGGCATCAGCATTATTGATTGTGCAGTTATCATACTTGTACTAGTGAGCACACATGGTTGTCATACTAAACTTGTTCACACGTTTTCCCAAACTTGTTCGCACAGTTGTTGACTAGTGACTTGTTCGTGCATTTCACAAACTTGTGTGCACGTTGCACAATCATGACGTGTGCGTGTCAAAAATATTAAATGTGCCATTGGAGTAGCATATGGATTAGCGCATGGAAAATTCCCCAAAAACTTCATCAACTTTCTCCTCATTTCCTATATGATCTTCTATTCTGGAAATTGAACAAAGTCAAGTATTATACTACTTGCACTGCAGTGGGGTGACATAGACGTTCAAATGTTCATGCCTCAGGTGGTCGATTCAGGAGTCCAACTTTGCAGAAGTGAGTAACAGTGATATAAAGGATGAGGAAACTTGAATCAAAAATGAGATTCACGAATGTCATTGAGAAATATTGTCATGAATCACTGGCCGATGCTTCAAATTTTCAAATAGCTCAGCTTCGATACATTTTCTAGATAATCCATCCTGCAGATGCAGCAGGTTCCACTGGAGGCAAACAACAATTGTCTGAGTCAAAAAATCTTTCAGAAAATCTTCAGAATCTGCCATGTTTCCTGAGGATTTTCTGGGGACAGAAAACTGCTAAAAAACATATGGTTTTTAGAGAGTTTTCTGTCCCCAGAAAAACTTCATGAAATTCTAGAAATGTGCCCCATAAAATTGTACAAGAAATACTTGCCAAAACTAATGATTTTCTGATGATTTTCTCAGTCCAAGAAACTTAGAGAATATTGTGGATTTCCACAGGTTTTTCTGCAACCAGGAAAGCTTGCAAAAATCTTGCAGAAAACCATGGTTATTTAACAGTTCTCTGATCAAGGAAACTCAATAAATGAGTTTTTTGAACCGGGAAATTGTCAGGAATCAGAAAACTGGTTATTTAACAGTTTTCTGATCAAGGAAACTCAATAAATGAGTTTTTTGAACCGGGAAATTGTCAGGAATCAGAAAACTGTTAAATAACCATGGTTTTCTACAAGGGTTTCTTCAAGATTTTCTGAGAATTTTAGCAAGGTTTCCTGGTTGCAGAAAAACCTGTGGAAATCCACAATATTCTCTGAGTTTCTTGGACTCAGAAAATCATCAGAAAATCATTAGTTTTGGCAAGTATTTCTTGTACAATTGTCTGGGGCACATTTCTAGAATTTCATGAAGTTTTTCTGGGGACAGAAAACCCTCTAAAAACCATAGGTTGTTTAGCAGTTTTCTGTCCCCAGAAAATCCTCAGGAAACACAGCAGATCACTGTAGGAAGAATTTGCACTGAGTACCAGTGCATAATGCGCAAGCACTGATAATCAGTGCGGTGGCCCACTGATTATCAGTGACTTTGTGCACTTAAATCCAGCGTGAAACTCGCTGGTCACGTAGTCATAGGATACAATGTATTTTTTGAAGTACAATATAAATTTATGCGTACCCAGTCGCTGGACCAAGTAGTCAGAGGCCTGCTTCGTAACGCTACACAGAATATTCCATATACCACTTGAAATTGAAAGGTATGCTCCCAGGTCCCAAATTTGCATTTCTAAATTCATCTGCTCATAGGTTATTGTTCCGGAGCCATCTCTGCAATAAGTTAAAGACTCACGAACGCAGCGTTCTGAAAACCCACATGTCAAAATATTGAAAAGCCATCCAATAATCCGCATCCGGTCCGCATTCCTCAAGTACATGAGCCAGATCGTCTGGGGTGAGCTCATCATCCAGCAGATCTCCTTCATCTTCAGAGCCAGACAAATCCTCCAGCTGTCCATGGGACGGATCCTCTCTGTCGCTGGAGTCAGAATCAGCTGCCAAGTCATCTTGCGTGTCAGACCAGTAGTCAGGCCGAGTGTTCTCTTGATCACTATTAGCTGGGTCCACGTCCATGTTATTAAAATTGTCATGGCCATGATTATAGATCTCAATCTCCTGATCAAGGTCCTCAGCAACACTTGAGGTACCGTGCTCGAGCTCACCGAAATCGGGACCTGGTTGATCATCACTAGATCCTAAGAGCGCCTGCCTATGTCGATAATGCTGCCTTTGCCCAAGGACCTTGGTGCACGACGGCCTGCAATAGCAAGGCTGTCTGTCAGACATAGAGATGAAGGAGAGCTAGCGCTCTCCAGGAAAAATGCTAAGTCATTCCAAACTCCGAAATCCTGGACGCTCACTCACTTTCTCTCTGTCACCACCACCATCTCACCACACAACACGTGATTTTATGCATTTCAAGACTTCAAAAATGTTTTTATATCCACAATGGACCTCGTTGATATGCAAAATCCACAAACACATGCTCAAATTGCGGGTAAGTCCTTTTTTTTGTCCAAACTCCATATTTCTTATCAGCCGTGTTATCCATGCTTGATAGCCTTGCTTCAAAACTTATTGGTCCCTGCAGTGAAACCCCCAAGCTACTTACCCTCGCTAAAGGGCGGTAAGTACCGTGAAATATGCATATAGTCCCAGCTACCAAACTGACAAGGGCCGATTTATCTCCTACCAGCCCCCGGCCAAGAAAAGGTCCCAGGTAATGTCTGATATTTCATAACTGGACTCCCTCACACCGAAGAGCATCCAATGGGTGGGAAAATCAGCTGAGACTCCCTTTTGCTTGTGCATGTAGCTAACCCCCACTGTATTCCATAGACATCTCCCGAGTGGGCAAGGAGGCATCAACTGATGAAGAACGTGGCACAGGTCAAGAAATCCTCAGTGACTTGGCTCCAGAAGAAGATAACCCACCAGAAGAATTCAATGCTAAACATGGTGAGGATGACCAAGGCACCCAAGACCAAGGCCAAGGCCAAGAAGGGGACGAAGAAGATGATGAAGAGGAGGAGGAAGAAGAAGATGATAACGCACAACAGAGCTCCAATTGAACCAAACACACATCTACCTCCGACTTTGACCTCCAAGATATCATTGACCAAGCTTGTAGTTGTATTACGATCGACAAGATAGAGAAGCCTGAGGGAGCCGCAGGTCGTGAGTTCAACATAAGGAAGATGATCGGCCTCGACCGTGATAACCTCTGGTACACAGACATCCTCGTGAGTTCTTACCCACCAGTTTCCACATTCACTCACTACGTCTATGAGCGTTCCGTGCACTTTTGGACGGACAAACACCTTGACGTGCGATTCTCCCTCCTGAAGCAAGAAAAACAAAAAATATCACTTGTAGAAATATGTGTGCGCTATCTCTCTCTGAGCACAGCTGTGTTTTATTTGACATCATCTTTGTACCTAGGTACTTAAAGATTACCCTGAACTCAAACACTTCACTTGCATGTGGCCGATACATGTGCTGATACAGCAGTATCTCAAGAACACGTCCGAACAGCATCGTGCCAGCGACAAGCATCGCACTACGCAATGGGACAGCACCCCTGCTTATGATCAAAAAGAAGAAAAAGGTGGGTTATCTAGGGCCTGATAACGATGCGCCTCCTTATCAAGGACCCCCAGAACCAGGCCATCAGCGTGATTGCAAACGCTAGCACGTAAAGTGTTTTTCTCTGCACCAGTTCCTAGGTACCACTGATTACCGATTGACCCTGTTCACAGATAGTTCAGCAACCTCTGATAAAGCCCCCAAAAAAGGAGCTGCATCCAAGCGAGTCTCCAAGGACAATATGGCCAAGGGGGAATCTCACCTGGTATTGTTCCTGAACCATGATTCTCCCATGATATTGCTCATCATTCTAATATTATTTCTCCAACGATTCTCATAACCACAGGTGAGTGTTATGCCCTCCCTGATGATTCCTCCCTGATGTAATTTCTCGCAAGCTCCCCCATGTCAATTTGCGCATCACGGTGGCTCAATCTAAAGGCAAGGGCAAAGAATGAGAAGTTGCGACTACATCCACACATAAGTGCAAGAGACCTATGGACGCTGACACGGGACCCACGGTTAGTGCACCATGAAGCTGCAGCAATGACGCTTACCTACGGTTCTCAGTAAAAACGCTTCAAGAATGTTGATGACATTTTACCTGTAAGTTTTTCTCAAATTTTCGTGTGGCTATGCAACTCAATTTGCACTTTATTTTAGCCTGTCAAAGGTGCCAAGAAGGTGAGATCCAATCAACAGGTCGCTTCATTCTCTACCTATATTACAGGGAACCACACAGACGAATAAGAAGGCCCAAATGGCAGCACCAGTCAGTATTTTTTCAAGCACGTCCTACGTAACATTCGTCGTTTACCAAATGCCAATTGATCCTGCAAGTCTGGATCATCAACCAAGCTGGCCAAGGGTCGCAAGGTGAGTAGTCGTTGCCCTCAACTTTATTTCTTCATTTCTTCACTATATACAGAGTGCCAAGAAAATTGCAGCCGAGAAACCACACGTAGAAGAAAGCTGAACATAGCTTAGCGACTATCTCGTACGGTATACATGTCATCTTCACGCACACATCTCAATGCCCCCATTTGCTAACCATCTGCTTTGTAGGCTGATTCTTTCACATTCTCTTCTCTCTCGAGTATCGGCTCTACTCTCACGCTCACGAGCTCATCCATTTTGCGTCACAGCCATCCTCACCTTATTCACACTACATTCAAGTCTCATTCAGCCTCATACTCTCTGGTTTTCTTTGTGCATGTGTTTGGCCAGCTTCTTTTGCTCCAATGCTTTCACAGTACTACCTCTCCATTCGTCCAACCGCTCCCATCTTTGCATGAATCAGATTCAATCAGAGTTTCATCTAGAGTTCTCGCAGGGTTATTAAGGCACAGTCAGGTGCAGCAGTGTGTTTCTATGCACCCTGGCTCAGTGTATTATTACCTGTATTCTCGTGTTTATTTGTCTTTAACTAAGTGTAAATTGGACTTTTATTAAATGTATATTGGACTGAATATAAGTGTGAAAGTACGCAAATTGGGACATCTATACTAATAAAGATCAGTGGAATGGTACTATAGCCGCGTGACCCTGATCTCACTTAAATTCAGTGCATATACACTGATAAGCAGCGATTTATACACTTATTTGAAGAGCTATACACACTGCTTAGGAGTGCAAGTTCTTCCTGCAGTGAGATTCTGAAGTTTTTCTGAAAGATTTTCTGACTCAGAAAATTGTTGTTTGCCTCCAGTGTTCGGCATTTCGGGGGTACCTTCCAGTCTGACTTTGAATCTGAATCGCGCTGTCGTGATAAATATCCTGTCAAACGTTTATCGGAACGGACTTGGGACACTAGAGTGTTTAATCGACACCGATTCATCTAATACGGTATCGAGGGCGACGCACCAGTCTCCTGTTCCGAACTTAAACTATGAATGTCAAAGATAGGTTTTACATAAACATGGTATGTATCATATTATATGTAAGGGGATGGAGATGGTTGATCTCGTATGGAGGCTGGTTTTAGTAGCTGGAATTAGGCAGGGGGTGCGGGTAAGGTTATCAATTTATGATGCTTCCTTGCCTTTGTTAGGTGAACATGATCGCAACAGAACAGAGGCGATGAGATCTTCCCCTCTAGCCTCCATTCTAAGTCAACACTATGGCATTGCCTTGAGACCTTGTAACTTTGGTTATCTTTTTCTTATTCCCTACTCTTAACAGCTCGTCTACAGGGGTTTGCCCTCTTTTTAGCAAGGTTCAGAGGTTGGAAGTTGCCTATGTCTCTCAAACTGGCGTATTTGTTTCCAACAGGTAAGAGCTTCATTTCCTTCGGAGTATATTTATGACCCTACTATCCAGCTTCGGGTAAACTCACAGGCTCTAATTCTTTGGATCCATGTCATTCCAATATTGCAGTATGACGCCCACTGAAGTCGCCACTGAACCTGATGGACTCACTGTAAACGTATCTCAAGAATCCTTTCACTAAGGTCGATTATTAGCGTTGTCCTCTTCTGGAGTAATTCAAGACTCGTGGCATCACCAACGTAGTGGTATGTATTGGAACATTGAGACAAACTTGAAGTTACACTAGTTTTGTTCCAAAACACCTGACGAACGCGCCAATTCATATTTGTATTTCGTGAAGACCTCTGAGGTAGAGCATACCAGTATGACTACTATAGAGGGACATTTACAGAAAGGATTGTGCATGTTGAGTTTAAGTGTACTATGCATCTGTAAACAGTTATTCCGACGCCTCTCGGAGGCATGACTTCTGAACAAAGGAGGGCAGAGCTAGGTGCAGTCGTGCAAGCAGGGCGGATAGACCTAGTTCAAGTTCAGCGAACGTAAGACACCACGGAACACGATGTTGGCAAGTAGAATGTCATGAAATAAATCACCCTAACAGACAAGATCCTTGTGCTCTCCACAATATGCTTTTGGGACTAGGGACTACGAGTCCAATATCAGTATGTATGTGACGTGGAATGCAATGGTGATAAAGGTCACTGACTGGTGTCGGCGCACGGGAGTCCAATTCGGGGGGACGGACTGTTAGAAGTAACATAGTTAGCATGTCAGTGGAGTGCGTGGTGCAATGACTATGGAGGCCACTGACTGGTCGTCGGTGCGGACAAGTCCAATTCATTACCCTGGACTGTCAAAAGTAATATATCAGTGTGAATGCGAGATGGAATGATTATGGAGTCCACTTACTGGTCGTCGGCGCCGGGCTGACATGGCCAAAGAGGGCAGAGAAGACGGTGGCAAAGGCGAATACACCAGTGAAACGCATTGTATGGATGTGAATACGAGATTAAAATGACTTGGGGTAAACTAGTAGGCAACTTGAAGGTAAGAATGGGCAAGAGCGAAGAAAAAAATTGACCCCTTATATAGTCAACAGGACGCGCTAAGAGAGTCATCAATAGCTACAAAGAGTAACTCACCGTTTGGTATACAATTTTTTTTCGCCGGCCTGGCTTCTCAATTCCCCAAGGGCATAAGACCGTCCACACGGTCGGGAGACCCGGTAAGGTGGTGATCAGGGATTTGAGGGAAAATAAAAACACCTCTCGCTCTCATCTCATGCCTTACACGCAATGGCATCTCGACATACTGGCACTAGTGGTCTCAACCTTGGCCGCCAATGACGATGACGACGAAGCTGTAGCCGTGCAGTGGTTTTGGTCAATATTAAAAGAATAAAGTTTGTAAATGTTCTGTTGTATACTCTATGTTGAGGATAATAATCATATCACGCCGATACGGAAAAATGGTAGGAAAACCTCGATTCTCATCTATCCCTAAGCTGCCGGCTGTGCGGGATACGGTCAGGTCTATTGCGATCCTGGAGCCACGATTGAAGCAATCACGTGACTGATACCGCATCGCCACTACGGCTACGCTACAGCCTGCTACAGCACGCAAGATGATATGGCGTCGTCGTTGCTCCTGGTCAGGTGGTCCTTGTGAATAAGTTCCCCGACCCATGTGTGTGCTTTTCTGGTCGCCGTGGGTATGCGCAGAAACGAGGTCACAGTCGATTGTTACGATTCGGTTAGATCCCGATCGAATCGACAGCGCTCCAAACGGACTTTGCGCATAGCTTAGGAACACCCCCGGAATCCTCGATATAAACCAAGCTAGGTAGGGAACATAGGGTTACTTATGTAAAATATGGGTTTAGTTGTCACTACTTCGTCACAGTCAACAAACCCGTAATAAATCTAAAGTATATTATGAATAAGTCACGAACGTATGTGCTGAACGTTCAACGTTCAGCAGAAATCAACATCAAAGGGGCGTCGAACTGGTAAAGTGGCTCGAGTTGTGGTAAATATCATTGCTTTGACCCTGTGAGTTAGAGACCTGCCAAAGCGAAATAAAGGCGCTGTCATGCAAGTCTGGCATAGACACGGTGCCCGAGCTCTGGCTCTGAAGCTCCCCAAGGCTGGCGTGAACCATTTTCAATTGCGCGTCAGTGACACACGGCTTTTTAGCTGCTTGCTCAACCCCCCTGCAATTCTCCCTCGCGCGCTTGAGGGATTTCGTTTGGGTCTCGACTTTGTGCTGTAATCCCACAAGTTGTTTGTAGGCAGCGCGCAGCTCTGTATCATGTGCTTCAACCGTGCGCTTCTGGACTGCAGCTGACAATTGGAATCAGAAACAGAATAGAAATTAAGTAGACAGAGACTTACTGCTCCGGATAATGGCTCACGACGCTCGTCGGAAATGAGTTTGCAGCTGGTCTCTAGTAGAGATCCCGTACATGCGTAGCAGTTCTAGACCAGATATTGCACGAGAGTCGTACTGCATCCCGTGCATGATACCAGCAAGCATGGTCAATTTTACACCATCCTGGTTTATGCTGCGGTGGGCTTGCTCATTGCCGTTTGAAGTCGAAGGCGAAGCCTTCCAAACCTCAATCGGAATTTTGCTGGCAGGTTGGTAGAGCGCTGCGATGGCAAAACCATATGCTGACTCTTTATTCTTCAGCCAATCTTAGGTCATGTGTAAAGACATGGTGAGAAAAAGAAGTGAGTATTATAACTCACCGGCAGCTTTTTTGCCCCCTTGTCTAATTAGTTGCAGGGTTCCTTCGAAGTTGGGCAAGGGCTCAGCCGATGAAAGGCTCATCATGGCAGCCTGCACTTCGAAAGTTACAACCCCCTTCAGTGCAAGCACGTTCCTGACGAAATGCGCAAAACAGTAGCGATACATACGAGCAAGATGCTCGTATGGTGTCAGTACGTGTAATGCTTTTGTCCACTCTATAGCACAGTATCCACTCATCCCCTGGCACATCTCTTCGCAGCATAGGCCCAAACCTAGGGATAAATTGAGTACATGTAAATTTCTAATCTCCATTTGCACTCACCTAAGGCTTGACCAAGGTGTCCATCCGCCATGAAGGTGTCAAATCCAATACCATGGATATGACGAAACTGTACCGGCCTACCAGTGTCTTCATGTACAATTGCGAAAATGCGATAGAAAAGAATACAGTGAGCTTCCGCACTCTGAGACATAGTCAATGCATGTGCCATGACAATAGCTGTTACTAACTGGTTAGCCGACAATTAACTTTGTCTGAAATAATATTGACCACTCACAGCAGAAATACTCTGGAAACCAAGCCTCAATTTCAAATTCTTGCCACTTATGGAGCCATTTAAAAGATGTGTCGATTGAGGGCCGTTTGGTTTCAAGTAAGAGTTTACTCATGGCCTTAAGCATACAAATAACCAGATAAATCTTGCCTTCTCCCAGAACACTATGTTCTTCAACACAGCGCACATATCGATTATCTGGTGGTAGTTGTGTGTGTTCCACAAGTATATGGTAAGCCCCTATGTCTCTGTTAGGCTGTAATTGTGGTACAATGGTGAGCCATTGTCATACCTTCAAGTCCAGTGCCCAGAGGATAACGAACATGTCTCAGTTTCTTTATCAATCGTGCGGTGTGGTCAGCGTTACTAAGGGATGGGTGCAAATGACCAAGAGTGGGGTCACAAAGATGCTGCCACCCCAGAACTTTTTGCAGGCTGTTGACGAATGCTGAGTCTAAAATGATTTGACGTGGAGTGGCATCAGCCAATTTCCAGTCTAAATCCTCGAGAAGTGAATTAAACACGTCAATGATGGCTTGGGGAGTTTTGGAGGGGGTAGGATTCGCATGAGAATGTGCATTTCGACATACAAGTAAGATATTTGGGCAGCGGTCGATATTGTATGGGTAGTAAAACTTGAAAACGGCAGGGCATGACCTGGTACGGTCCATTATTCCTTGGGTAAGCACCCCATTGGAGTTTCGATGCCATGTTGCTAAACTGATATTAATACGGATTCTTTCGGTTGGAATTTGAATTTCACGGCACAGCACCTTCTGTTCTCGTGGGGCTGCCACAGTTCTACATGGTGCTAATGGCCCATATCCTTCGAGGCAAGCAGCCTGTTTGTAGGATAAAATAATGGACAAATCATTGTTGGACAAACCCTGTAGGTATGGGATGTTGAATTCATTGAGGTTGCGCAATATCAAGTGTGCATGGTGATCTATCCGACGGTTTTCACATCTGAGGTGAGTTTCCATTTAAGAGATTAAAATGCCATTTCTGACACTAAAAATTATTACTCACTGAATAAAAGGTTGTTGATAAAAATTCCGACTAAATCTGAGGGCACCTTGACACTGATGCTGCATGCGTTCCGATGATCATAGGTCTTGCAAACCCTCATAGAAATCTCCACTACCCTCAGGCTCCTCTTCGAAATATTGAGAGAACACTTCTTCATCCTCAAATGTTCCCAGGTGAGCCGGCATATTGTTATGGTTGCCATGTTCTACCTCTGCAGGAAATGGGCAGCCATGCTGTCAAAGAGCACAGTAAAATGCCAATGTTTCCAAGAACACTTCACCCACCGCGTGAGATCTTCCCAAAGATGGCAATATTGAGGATTGGGGTATATTTGAATGTTCTCTGAACCCAGCTTGACTGTCATGATTGAACGAACAATATTTTATGCAGCAGCCTGGAATGACTCATTTATTAGCACACAGCACACAGGTAAGTATGGGCTCACAGCTTGTTTTCAATTGATAACATGAGACTGGCTCTTGAGATTCAGTATCACGCAAGAGACGGCACATTACATTTGCATGTCCACCATGACTGTCACCAAGCGAATACTGAATATTCTCCATTGGGTTGATGAAAGGGCTGTTTAAATCTATATGAAAGCAGTGGGCAATGGCTTCTCCGTTCTGTGTACCTGTTTGTGGGAATTCAACAACAGCCCCAGCAGGATGCTCGATGATTGCATGAACTGTAGTCTTCTGGTTGACTCGGTTCCCGCCACATGCAATTTCTTCTTCGGCAAATGGAACAGCCAAGGCAGGGGAGTACTGTGAAAGTTGAATGAGGGGATGTGAGCTGGCAGGTAAGTGTGAGTCCAAAATATTCCGGAGGCAAAGAATATCAGGTTCATCATTGATGGACTTGTTGCTTTCTAGGATGCCTGCTTCGTCGAGTATCTGTCTGGCCTCCAGCAATGCCCCCAACTGCTCAAAGTTGAGGGGCATTTTCAGGCAGTAATGTGAGTCACTGCTGCCGACTCTCAAATAATTTACCCATTACCAAAATATGCCGACAATGATCCAATTTCAGGGCTACAATTTTGAAGATGTATATGAATGTGCGCCTTAATCCACGCAATACGACTGTCTCGGATAATTTTTCTGTGAGCACAGTGAAGCCATTATGAATTAAACCAAAAAAACACCGGTGAAAAACCAACAGTACTCAGTCCCACAGGAGTGAAGACCTATATCCACAGCCCCATATTGAAAAGAGCAGTGGCAAGAGGTGAAATGGCCAGAGTGCTATTCAATGTTTCGGGGTTAGATTTCCCTGAGTTGAGACTTCATATGTACCTTTCCAGATCTCACATACAATGGAACTCAGGCTCAAACATTAGCAGATATGTACCTATACTAGAGGAAGGAATATAGCTACCGCTTTTAACTGAAACGGACCCACAGAACCAGGGCTGTCAAACATTTTTGGAATAAAGATTTGTGAGTCAAGACTTCATTTATAGACATTCAGAACTCACATACAATGGCCTTCAAGCTTAATTTTTTTTATTGTATACCTATGCTAGATGGTTGACTACTGTGATAGTGGTGGCGAGAAACTCCGTTCAAATTTGTTTTGAATAGAATAGTGAGTTGAGACTTTCCTCTCAAGGATGTCTGTTGATGGCTCCAAAATTTTAACATTGTGTGGCTATTATGTTTGTTTGAGTGCCGCTGAACATTTCTGTATTGCAGATCTGATGTGAGCTGAGAATTTGTTTATAGATTGAGGACTCACATACAACGGTCTTCATGCTCAAAAATTTTAAAGGGTATACCTATGCTAGAAAACCGACTACAGTGGTGGTGAACTACTTCTGTGAACCTTGTTTGGAATGGCAAAGTGAGTCCAGCCTTTCATCTGAAGGAATTCTGATGATGGGATGGCTGAAAGATTTAGATACCAAGAAACCACTGGTATTACCGAGCCATTGTTATATCTAAATTACCCTGTTTGAGGGTGCATACATGAAACTACAAGTGAAGATTGACTCCGAAAACAATGCCTTAACATAACGGCATATACGGGTAAAAATTATGACTCAGAAATTTGCTTTTCATCGTACCACTCACACGTACCATGGTCTAGGTCTTTTATGAATCCATAGACTATTGGTGAGCACAAATTTCACTGCATTTTTTTAATCCTCGGCCGTGACCAATTGTATTTTGCACAAGCTGACACATTTGAAGTGCTAGCCAACCGGTCATCAAGATCAACCAGTCATCAAGATTGTCGGACAATGCAGGCCTAGCTAAACGGTGTGTGATGACATGACTCTTGTCAGACCATTGCCAAATAAAAGCTGAAATGTCTCAGTCATCTTGACAGATCACTTTCTTCACCCACTCCTTCACCACCACCACAATGGCTCCCTATACCAAAAACAATCGTTTTCTCACCATGTGCCGGTTCTCCCAATGAATTCAAGAACAACTGCAGGACGAAGCCCCTCCTTATCTGCAGTCTTACAAGAACAAACTTTTTTCACCTTGCCTTGCGTTGCAAGCCCAATCTCCAAACAATTTTTTTTTTATGATCGTGCTCAAGGTGCTGTGGTTGAATATCCATAGTACGTTGATTTTCTCCTGCCGGTCGTATTTCGTCTCACCAAAGACATCCAGCCCTATGTCTGAGGGATATTTCATCAACCTGGCTGGGATAAGCAAGTACAACGAACACCGTCGTCAAGCATTTGAATGTTGGTGTGGCTTGCTGTCACCTGACACACCGATGTTTGTAGAACTGCGAAAGACAGCTCATGGTTCATATGCTTCTTGTGATGAGTGTGGATTAAACTGTAAGTTGGCCTCAGCTGTTAGCATTCCTGGTCTCATTTTATTACATTAGTTTCACTTGATGAGAAGTTTCAAACCACATCTATGACAGCCGATTATCCAGCTTTCGATAAACATGGTCATGAGTCAAGTTTTTGTATATTTTCCTACTAAATCTTAATACTCTGACAGCAACAACGCCAGCCTCTTCCCCTATGGCTGGATTGTCAGCTGGCGGTCCTCCTCCCCAGCCCATTCAACTTGTGTCTGCAGGTTGGGGACAGGGACGGGGACGGGGACGGGGACATAAGCCTGTGAGCTGGTTAGGCCTACGCCCAAGGACCCCTAGTAAGTTCAGACCATTAGTAGATTGTTCCGTCTCTGACCACCTGAACAAAAAATACGTACCAGAGCAGCGGCCAGGTTGGCCTTATCCAGCCCTCCCTCTGCATCTAAACTGCTATGAGCAATCAAACACAAAGAGCCCGAAAGTGCATCGCATCGTCTTTGCACTCGCACCCCAGTTCGCTTCCTCTCACTGACCTCTTTGACCTCATCTGCAGCGGATGGATTGGTGCATGGCCCCAACACATCTGGTAGGGCCTCAGGTTCTAAATCAGCAATTAAGATTGAGGAAGAAGAAGAAACTACACTTGAGTTTTGCGACAAGTGCTTTGCAGCTTACCCAGTAGAAGGATTTGCCAAGCACTCTTGTTGTAGTTGAACTGCAGTTAGTAGTCGTATCCAGTCGTTGTCTCCATAGATATTAGCACACAAAAATATCATAATGAACCTTAATAATTAACATGGAGTAACTGGGGGACTTAGACAGCTGGCTTACAGTTTCTGGGTTGATGAGATCAAAAGCTTATTCCGTTAGCCAAATCGTAACAATCGACTGACACCTGGCAGAAACGAGGGGTGCGCCTTTCTGATCATGTCCGGTGTAGACTGACCTATTCAACCCCAGGTGCACCTGGGGTTCCCACATAATGATCATTGATACAAGAGTTTGGCTACAGCCGTATGACATCCGAGTGTCTCAGTTTCACTCCACAACCAAACAAATGACAACTGATTCGTGTCGTACGGATAATAGAGTAGTAATCGAGTTAGATGGTGCAACCTGGGCGGTTGGCCTGGCTAGTTGAGGGCATCGTGTCCACTGCGGGAGACAGTCTCCAGAGACTCGTGCCTGGGACAAACAGCATGGGCTTCGAGTCCATCCACCGTTCGCCACCAAAGTTCTTTATGAGGTTGATCATTTGGCTAGTTAGATAGGTTTCACAGTAGTTTCCTAGACTCGGACCAGTCTCTATTTATAGGTGAAGACAGTCATTCACCTTGATATGGAGACTGGTACAACTTATGAGGTGCGTCGCGGAGACCCAATCTCCACTTAAAATCTTTTTCATGTTCGCAACGCACCAGTGCATTCGGTGACAGGTGTTTTAATCGCGGTTTAGAGTTTATTTACACCGGTCTAATCAGTGGGAGTCAATCAGCTTATCGGCACTTCTGGGGACCATTGTCCCCTTGCCCTGAGATGTCTGCCTATAAGGCCTTCTCAGTTCGAGGCCCTCGCCTCACCACTCACTGTCGATGTCATAGCCTGTGCGTCGACAGCCCCAGAGCATTCCGCAGGGCATCGTTACAGCCTCATGTCACTGTGTCTCACCTTGGAGACACAGTTTTTCCTTCTCTTATATACCTTAGTGGGACAATCCAGACGCCACCCCGCTGTAGCGCTCTGACCATTCCCACTAGGTATGACTCTTTCTCATCTCCGATGTAGCGCACTGACCATTCCCGCTAGCTCTTTTTTGTCTTCCCTCCCTTTTTATCTTTCCCTCCCTTTAAGTTGATTACTGTACTTGTATTTACGGCTTTCAGCTTATGCTATGAGCAGCAGTTCCGCCTCTTCCGAGAGACGGCACTGCTTTTGTGCCTAAACTAAGCACCAACAGACCTTCCTAACTGATTAGAGTGTTACAAAAAATCTTATCTATCTTGGTTCCTCACCGGCTCATCTAAGCTGTAATGAGACAGTTACTAAGAGAAGTGTCGTCACCCACCGCCCCTGTGTCTCACCTGGTGTTCATATAGTGAGTCTATGGTATGTTTCTCTGTTTCCTCATGGCAGACAACATGCATGATGGTTACTCGTCAGAGCCTGACATCACAGAACTCGGGGAAGGGTCTGCGGTGGTCACCCTGCCAACCACACCTGTCCATGGTGGGTCAGCTCCACCGCACATACTTTCATCACCCCTTAGCATCCTTGGTTCACCCTTGAAATCGAGGTGTGGGTGACCTGGGGTCGCAGAAAGTGGAGTGGCGTATTGAAAAATCCATGAGTATGGAGGAGGTCGGTGACTTC
The DNA here is from genome assembly GCA_015039355.1 of Ramaria rubella. Lineage (NCBI taxonomy): Eukaryota > Fungi > Basidiomycota > Agaricomycetes > Gomphales > Gomphaceae > Ramaria > Ramaria rubella. The sequence goes on along the minus strand of MU134422.1, from coordinate 109,908 downwards.
CGATGCTCCCAGAAAGAAATGCGTGAGCGAAGACGGAGTGTGGTGTGGGGACATGAACTGGAGGAGCGTGAGGGGGAAAGGGAACGGGTCAGGGAGGCAGCCACCCTGGTGCGAATCAAGACCGCAAAGGATGCAGCAGAGGAGGCGAAACAGGAGCGTGAGATGGTTGAAACGCAGAGGGTCAGGCAGGTATTGATGAGTTTGAGGGAAGACCACGGTTTCACATCGATGTTAGTGCTGTATATCAATCTCCCCTCAGGCGCCACACCTTGAGCACATCGCCCTCATGCATAGTGTCACCGCACATGGCTACAGCTGGAATCCCCGCATGGCTCAGTTCATTGGCCTAGTGAAAATGAGATACATCAGTGTGGCACTCATGCAATTAAACCTTTGTTGACCCACTTTCAACTCCACCAGAGGTGACACAATGAGCACCACCTTCTGGGACTCTGGCGTCTTGTCTCCAGGGGCCCAATGTGTGAACAGCAGCAGGTAGAATGAAAGAGTCTTGCCTCTGCCAGTGGGAACAGACAAGAGACAGTCCTTTTTACCCAATAACACATTGCACACCTCATACTGCCAGGCATGAATCTTGTCGATACCCAACATTGTATGCAGTCATGCTGCGATGTGTCCATGGTCGTCATCCTCAGCCATGGATGCAGCCTGGCCCTCACACTAGGCTTAGTCGTTGTTGTCTGGAGATCCTACAACCAGGGGCTGAATTGCCTGAGACGTACACAGTCCAGTGGGATGGCTGAAGAGCCACAATGGGTATAATCATGTAAATATGCCATGGAAAGGTAGCCTAAGAACATGCACACAATAGTGTAGACCAAAAAAGTTGTCAGGGGACACGACAAAGTCCAGCCAGAAGATGCAGGGGTATGAAGGCGAAATTTCACTAAGTCCCTTAAATGATTTCAAGCGGAGATTTGGTTTCCACGACACGCCTCATAACTTTCACCAGTCTCCATAGAACACATTCCGAACGACTATCTTCAGAATCGTGTCCTATTTGAGACTGGTTCGAGTCTAGTAGTTTCCTGTACTGCCATTAATTCTGCCTGCCCTGGGAAATTCCTAAGGTTTGGATGATGCATCCAAAGCCATCAAATCATCTGTCACTCAACCCCAGTGAAAAGTCCGAACAGTCTCATCAGATATGAATGGGATATAAGTGATGTGACTCAGTCTCATGGAACCAATCTGATCTTATCTGAATGTTTCTTGATAGTCTGATGCAAATGACCAAGTTTGACACCAAGTTCAAACAGTTTCTTTCATTCTATCATTTACATATTTTAAATCAGGTATGACAATTCCTTTACTAGGTAGCTTTCACTGGCCTTATTTTGTTGTGTAGATATACTATATTTGATATGTACTAGGGAGTCTCTCATTTCTAAATACTCAGTTGTGTGTTTGACAGGTAAGCATAGTTACATGAAAAAAACTTTAAGTCATAAAATGTAAGGGTTTTTACACTTATTGTTGTTATCACACAAGCTCGTAGAACTGTTCCAAACAGTTCTATTAAGCAGCATGTGATGGTTACAATGAAGTGGTGATGAACCTAAGGTTCTTCCCACGCTACAACTAGTACAGTTGTGGACACATGTACACAACTTATAGCATAGGCATAGCCTATGCATGTACAGTACTTTCTATATACTTATATATACTCATATTAATGATGTATATCTATTAAGGGAATTATAATTCCCTTACACCCTCCCCCTCAGGCTGAAACCACAGGGAGGCCAACAATGTCTTAGACATCATAATGAATGGATACTTTATCTGTTACTGGCAGTGGGGGATGGAGGATTCATTTCCACATCTAGAGGATTCCCATAGATTTTGGAGGTGTCTGTTAGAACCCAGATTCATTCTCAGCTTTTCCGCTTTTCTCTGACATATTCCGATTTGTATTTCCAACTTCCTCCACCCATTCTTGCTTATCTCCATCCCATCTATATTTAGTCATTTTCAAAGATCTACATCTTCGGTCTTATGTCCATATTTATCTTCTACCCCGATCCTGGTTTCGCTCCGTTTCGGATTTCTGTGTTTGTATCTTTCCGATTCGGATTATATCAATTCATTATATACAACTCCTCCATGTACTCGTTAACCAGTTTGAATATTGACCCACCTTGACTCGATAACTTCTCACTTCCGTTTCTAAGTCCTATCTGACTCTCCAATTTTGTCTGACTCCTCTGACGTTCCGACCTTCCAAAATACCAGGACATGAAGGATCCAAGAGGGTGCAACCTATAAGTTGAAGCCAACGTCCGTATGTCTTGATTTCCGACTCCAATCCCGAACTCCGACAATTCCGACATCTGATGAGAAGAAATCCAGTTCATAACAGTATATTTGAACTAAAAATCTTGATCCATTCATTATGCCTTCTACCAGATCTCGTACTGTCACCGAAATCACAGACCCTGGATCTAGCCTTCCAAATAACAAACTGGAAGACGACCCCGGTGACAACAACAACATCAACAACACCGAGGATGGTGATGACAATGAAGAAGATGAAGGGAAGGCTATGTTAAAAGCCGTAAAACAGATAGCCAAGCACATGGGAACTCCGAACAAGGGTCAAACTGGAAAAACCAAACTCCGCAAACCCGACACCTTCAACGGATCGGACTCCCGAAAACTCCATCCCTTCCTTCTTCAATGCAAGCTCCACTTCCGCAATCGTCCTCAGACCTTTTCCAGTGACAAAGCAAAGTTACTTATGCTATCTCTTGTTTAAAAGGGATGGCTTTAGATTTTTTCGAGCCTGAACTCTTAGACGACGATGCCTTCCAAGACCGGCCCTGGCTTACAAACTATTGGGACTTCACAATGGTACTTCGAGAGAATTTCGGAGCTTACAATCCCATCGGTGATGCAGAAACTGAACTCAACAATCTCCGAATGCGTGACAACCAACACATCACAAAGTTCATCGTGGAGTTCAACCGCCTAGCCGCTAGAGTCAATTGGGGCGACACTGCCCTTCGTAGAAGTTTTTATACTAAACTTCCCAATTGTATTAAAGATATTCTTGCAACCTGAGACAAAGCCGACACACTTCCGGAACTCCGACAACTCGCACAAACCATTGACAGCCGTTATTGGGAGTGATGAGGCAAAGTTAACCACGCCACTACTTCCAATAATAACTACTCTGGTAACAGCAGCAAATCGGACAAGCAAGAGTCCTGATCGAACCAATCACAGAAGAGGACAAACAACAACAACAGTTTGGCTTCCACCTCCTCTACCAAACCTCAGTCCTCCACGTTGAATTTCCGAAAAACTCTGGAGATTCCCAATATACTTGGAAAAGATGGAAAACTAACCCAACAGGAGAGACAGCGACGCATGGACCAAAACCTTTGCATGTTCTGTGGGAAACCTGGGCATATCATGAAGGACTGTCCACAATCAACCTCTTTTAATGCTCAATCAAAGGCCCGAGTGGCCTCCACAATTGCGAGCAAACCCGAGTCCAAAGCCAAGCCTGCAGCTGTTACGGATTCAAAAAAATAATAAGCAGCTCTGAGACCTCCGCACAGACCCAGAGTTGCGTTGGTTCCATCTGTGTGTTTTCCGAGGTCAGACTCAATGCTTCTGCTCTTTCAACATCCGATTCCCTTACTATACGACTGACTTCTGACATTATTCCAAATACTAATATTCAAGCTCTCATGGACTCCAGTTCCACTCATTGTTTTATAGACTCATCATTTGCTTCCAAACTTCTGCTGGAGTTCCACAACATCCTGCAAATTCTGCTAAAACTTTTCGATGGCACTTCTAACGTCTCAATCACACAGACTATCGATATGCCAATCCACTTGCCATCTGGCAAAAATCAGATTGTTGCTATGTATGTAACACCACTTGATTCTAGCTGCTCCATCGTGCTAGGACACAACTGGCTCACCTGCTACAATCCGTTGATTGACTGGGTAATGAGTAGTATATCGTTCCGCATTCCTCAGCAGCGAGATTCAATTCCGACGTCACTCTCTGTGAAATCTGCTTCTGTGGTTCCTGGAATCCCGAAATCTGATAGCACAGATGCCCCTTCAACATCCAAACAAGACTCACCTATCAACCTAGTCCCTACTTCTGTGTTCGCTCGCTTGTGCAGACTAGGTAACGAGGAGATCTTTCAGTTATGCGTATTTCCGAAAGGAAGATCCACTTCCATCATCGACGCTTCCCCGAATCCCGATCCAACAGCCAATCTCGATGGTGTTCCATCAGAATATCACGAGTTTTCTGACGTCTCAAGCAAAAATCCTCACCGATCATCAACCATATGATCTCAAGATTGACTTGATAGAGGGAGAGAGTCCCCCCTTGGGAACCATTTATTCCCTATCTCCAGTTGAGCTAGAAACACTCCAAAAGTTCATTGACGAGGCACTAGCCATAGGATTCCTCTGCCCTTCACTTTCTCCGCACGGTGCTCCGGTACTATTCTTGAAGAAAAAGTTAGGTGGACTCCGACTCTGTATTGATTTCCGTGGTCTCAACAAAATCATGAAAAAAAAGACCGATATCCGCTTCCCCGACTTCCCAACCTTTTGGAAAGCCCCAGAAAGGCGCGGATTTACAGTAAAATTGATCTCCGACATGCTTACCATTTAGTCTGCATTGGAGAGGGCAATGAGTGGAAAACCACATTCAGGACCCAATATGGTTCCTTTGAATGGTGTGTTATGCCCTTCGGTCTCACTAATGCACCAGCCGCTTTTCAGCGATTCGTGAACGACATATTCAGTGACATGCTCAACATTTCAGTCCTCATATATTTAGATGACATCTTAGTTTATTCCAACAACCTGGAAGAACACGAAGAACATGTCCGCAAAGTCCTCTGACGTCTCCGAAAAAACCAACTTTATGCAAGATCTGACAAATGCGCCTTCCACAAGACAATGGTGGAATATCTTGGATCCATACTCTCTCCGGAAGGACTTTCAATGGCAGACAATAAAATCAAAGTAATTCAAGAATGGCCCGAACCCCGAAAAGTAAAAGATATCCAATCCTTCCTAGGCTTTGTGAACTTTTACTGACGCTTCATTCATAATTACTCTGACATCCCAATTCCGCTTACCCGACTCACTCAGAAAACCATAAAGTGGAACTTCTCTGATGAGTGTCAGAAATCGTTTGAAACACTCAAGAAAGCCTTCACCACAGCTCCGATCCTTACGCACTGGATTCCCAATTGTCAACTCATTGTGGAAACCAATGCTTTGGACTACGCCCTAGTGGCAATCCTCTCTATCATGTCTCCAGAAGATGGTGAAATTCACCCTGTAGCTTTTCATTCCAGAACTTTTACAGCCCCGGAATTAAACTATGACATCCATGACAAAGAATTACTTGCTATTTTCGAAGCTTTCAAGATTTGGTGACACTACCTCGAAGGTTCTGGTTCCACCAATGACATTGTAACCGACCACAAGAACCTCAAATACTTCACGACCACCAAACTTCTGACTCAACAACAAGGACGATGGTTGGAATACCTATGTCAGTTCAATCTTGTTATCCGATTCCGACCTGGGAAACTCGGAACAAAACTCGACTCCTTAACTAGATGATGGGATGTCTATCCTAAAGAGGGGAGTAGCAACTATGCCAGCATTAACCCGCACAATTTCTGCCTAGTTTTCACTAACAAACAGCTGTCATTGTCCCTCCGAGCCACATCCCTTAACGTCACAATTCTCTGCACAATATCTGCATGACCACCAGATCTCTGGACATTTCGGACAAAACAAGACTCTCAGCAACATCCGACGTGAATATACATGGCCAAAACTCAAAGACTTCATTATCTCTTATGTCAAATCCTGTACAACATGTATGCAATCAAAATCCCAATGACATCGACCTTATGGATTCCTTAAGCATCTACCAATTCCACCAAGACCATGGAATTCTATATCCTTGGATTTCATTGAGCCGCTTCCGCTTTCATCGGGTTTTGACAGCATCCTTGTTATCATTGACAGACTCACGAAACAAGCGATATTCATTCCAACAGTCACAACAATCACTTCTCTGATGCTCGCTCAGCTTTTCATTCTCCATGTCTTCTCCAAGCACGGTGTTCCAACTCATGTCACCTCCGATTGAGGTTCCGAATTTGTGTCTTCTTTCTTCCACACACTCGGAAAGGTGCTAGACATGAATCTCCACTTCACCTCTGGATCTCACCCTGAAGGTGACGGACAAACTGAATGAACGAATCAGACTCTTGAACAATACCTTCACATTTATTGTAACTATCAACAAGACAATTGGGCTGAACTTCTTCCAATCGCAGAATTTGCCTATAACAACGCTCCGAACACGACAACAGGAGTCTCTCCATTCTTCGCTAACAAAGGTTACAATCCCGACATTTCCGTCCATCCCAAATGTGATCTCATTTCATCCCATGCAAAATATTTTGCAATCGGCTTAGACGAACTCCACCAGGAACTCCGAAAGAGAATTTCCGACGCACAACCCCAATATGAGGAACCCATGAACAAGAAATGCTCTCCAGCTCTGGACTTCAAAGTAGGCAACAAAGTCTTTGTCAAAGCCGAATTTTTCCACACAACCCAACCTTCAAAGAAGCTTGCCGAAAAACACCTCGGACCTTTTGATATCATCGCACCTGCAGGTACCAGTAATAGAGCCTTTATTCTCTGACTACCCGACAGTATGTGCACTGTTCATCCATCTTTCCACGTTTCCATGCTAGAACCCGCAACTCTGAATGCAATCCCGAACCGAATACAGCCTCTGCCTCCACCAGTTATTATCGAAGGCAAACCCAAATAAGAAATCGACGAAATTCTGGACTCCAAGATAGACAATCGCTGACATTGCAAGATACAATATTTAGTATGCTGGATGGGTTATCAAGGCACCAATGAAGAAACCTCGTGGATTCCCATTACGGAATCAGGCCATGCTTCAGAGATCGTTGAAGACTTTCATTGCAAATATCCAGACAAACCCGGTCTGACCCTTCCTTAACTTTTCTTTCTTTTTCCAATTTTTTTCGATTTTTTCTACATTTTATGTTCAAGATCTTAATTACATTTCCCCCTGTTCCAAGAAATTCCACCTCACGCTTCTGCTCAAATCCCGATTCAATTTTCCGATTCCCATATTTCATCCCTTTCCATTTCCTCCATCCTCACTTCCAATTCCCGCTCCTGGTGCTGAACCATCCTTTGTACCCATGTAGTAAGAATCTGCATCTCCTCAGAATGCGTCCGCATGGAACTCGCGTGATGATTGATGGACTTCCGCAACTCTCGGATTTCCTTCACCAGCAACTCCACTGTTCCTTCCTCACCTGTATCCACACCTTTCGTGACTTCTTCTGCAAATCCCGATGTTCCCAGTTGATGGCACGTCCTCCCATCCTTTGTGCATTCCTCGCATGTCACATTCGCTCCCTCCCCTATTGGCGAACAAAAAATATCCCGAACCTGACATCCTGCACAACAATACTGTTCGTGTCCGACCTGGTTAACTGCAGATTCGTGAACCCTCCTACGGGCAATGGTTCTCTCCACCACATCGCTTTTCCTTCCCTGAGACTTTTCCTCCGATTTCTGGTTGGCCTTCCTCTCCTCCTTTTCCGCCTTTTTCCGCTCCGACCTTCTCCACTCTAATTTCTTCGTCGCTTCTTTTTGCAACTCCGAAATCTCGCGAATCTGTGCTTCTAAATCAGTCCCCGATTCCGAATCATCTTCGGAAATCAGGTCCTCAAGTGAGATAATCGGTGGCATTGACATTTTAGCTCAGATGAGGGTAGGGATAAGAAGATCAGGGAACTGATAAGTCGAGCCCCACCCATCACTCTTATATATCACATTAGGGGTTTTGCTTAACAACCAGACCAAACCTCCCACGCTGATCTTAGGCCTCGAGGGCTCGGCCTTAACAAGGAGATACTGTGAGAACCCAGATTCATTCTCAGCTTTTCCGCTTTTCTCTGACATATTCCGATTTGTATTTCTGACTTCCTCCACCCATTCTTGCTTATCTCCATCCCATCTATATTTAGTAATTTTCAAAGATCTACATCTTCGGTCTTATGTCCATATTGATCTTCTACCCCAATCCCGGTGTCGGTTTACTTTTGGAAATGGATCCAAAAGACAGTGGGTAGCGGTGTCATCGTTGCACGGCTACTAACACTGGTGTTCGGCTCAGTGCGCTTTGCTATCAGCAGCAACAAAGGTAGAACGAAGACAAAGATAAAGACGTAGCAGTGACGAAGATGATGACGTAATACGCTGACGTAAGCGTAGACGAGATACAAACAGCAAATGTCACGTGATTGACAAAGCTGGCCTTGACGTAGACGTAGAAGTAGTAGTAGACTTAGAAGACTTAGACGAGTGAATCCAACTGATAGAGGTGAATTGGGTACACTAAGGCGAAACAGGCCTTTATATACATGAGCAGAACAACAAACGATGCGAGTATGCCATACAACGATGTCGTCGACAGCAGACAGGAGAAATGACTAACGGCGAGAGCAGAAAACCAAAATAGGAAGGTAGTTTGTAATAGAATGGAGAAATGAGTCAGGTGGTCAAAGAAATGAAGGGAAATGTGGCAGCAAATTTGAAATAGAAGCCAGAAATAGAATAGAAGTGAGTCACAGACAATAGACCATGTGGAACAATTGGAAATAGAAGCACAGCCAAGAAGCGAGTGAGTCAGGTGATGAAAATGAGTCATAGCCGTCCAATAGGATTCCAGTTGCTTGTCAAATATCTCCGAAGATGAGGAAGTGAGTCATGTGGCTTGATGACGACTCAGAAACATGTGAACCAATCACGACACTTGGATATGAATTTCCTCCAGAGAGGGAACGAAGACGAGTCCTGCTTGATGAAGTCCTTAGGCACATAACCGTAACAAATCTCTGTTCCTGGTTCATGCTCTTTGATGTACCAATTATTCCTGAGGACGATGTGATGCCAACCATTCACTGGTTTGAAGTTTGGGTCAAAACCGATGACGTAGAAGGGAGCATGGAAGGTTTGATCGAATACCCATATGCAATCGTGAATGCGATAAGGAGGATATGAGGGGAATATTCGGTATGGGCCTTCAGGAGATTCGACATATAGAGGATAGTACCGGCGATGTGCGACTTGTGGAGGAGGACTGGACAAATGAACATCAAGGGGAGAATGCCAACTAGGAAGTTCGACGCGTGGTCCAACGTGTATGTCTGGCTTGGCAGTCATCTGAAACGAATCATGGGACGTGGTGGTGGCAATGCTGGATGGCATATTGGAAATAGAATCGATGAAAAATAGAATGAGTGTGGAGATGATGTATCTGGCAGATTGGAGGTAGCACAGCAGATGATGGTCTGGCGAAAGCTGATGATGATAGGCACGTGTGCAGTGAGTGTCTTTTGTAGTGTAGTAGGCGCTGTCGAGTATCATGCTTGTCACCGGTTTCACTCCATTCTGGATTTCCGTGTTTGTATCTTTCCGATTCAGATTATATCAATTCGTTATATACGACTCCTCCATGTACTCGTTAACCAGTTCAAATATTGACCCACCTTGACTCAATAACTTCTCACTTCCGTTTTTAAGTCCTATCCGACTCTCTGATCTTGTCTGACTCCTCCAACATTCCAACCTTCCAAAATACCAGGACACGAAGAATCCAAGAGGGCACAACCTATAAGTTGAAGCCAACGTCCGTATGTCTCAATTTCCGACTCCTATCCTGAACTCCAACAATTCCGACATCCGATGAGAAGAAATCCAGTTCATAACAGTGTCAACCCTGAGATCTTCATTACCGGTTAAGCTAGTACTCGTACTAGTGGCGGTAAAGCTACTCCCAATAGATGGAGCAGCTGCAGTGCCTGTAGGCACTGCGTCAGTGACTATATCACTATAGTCAATATGTGTGCGTAGTGGCGCAGAGGAGGTACTCCCCTGAGTGGCTTTACCTTTCCCTTTTGGGTCAGGTGCATTGGCAAGGCTGAATGCCTTGTGTTTCATGGCACACTGTTGTGCCAATTGCACTGCTTTGCTATAGTGCAATTTGGAGCTCACTCTCTCATAGTAGGGTTCGAGCAAGTCTGTGGTGCAGATGGGGTTGACTCCCCCATGATGGCCCAGCCACAATGCGATATCTTTCTCACTAGTGGATTGGGCATCGCTGCTCCAGCTGAACTTGTTCGGCACTGAGGATCTGAGATCCCCATTCCCTTGTGGCATGCACCACTGAGCTCCTATGAGGCTTTCCCATTTTCCCTTCTGGGAAAATATTGCCTCTAGCATTGTCTTAAAGACAAGGCTGTCTGTCTGGGGGGTGATCTTATTGACCCATACCCAGACATCAACATCGCTCAGATTTAGCGACACATCTGCTTCTTCCCTGATTTCTGCAGGGAGTCCTTCTGGATTGTAAATCCAGAGCATCAATGCTGACTTCAAGTCAGCAGGAGTATCAGGGTGGACTGTGAAGCATTCCACCCAGGTGCTTTCCTTGTGGCTCTTTTTAATATGAGCCACAGCCCTCTTTTGAGTGGGAGTACACTCAGGAAATGGGATTAACACTCCTGTTTCATATTCATTCAATAGCAGAGGGCTATCGATGGTGCAGGTGTTGTACCATGCACTTCTAGTGTGCATGTGGGGTGCAGGTGCCTTGCCCAGTGGATGGGGAATCATCACTGTCTGTGAATATGGCAGATCGCCCGTGGCAGGGATGATCTCATTCTGTAGCTTGCACTTTTTCAGCACATGCTTGGATGGCTCCTTCAAAAGAGTCATGTGGACGATGTTATCATCATCATCTGTGGACATGCCATCCCACGGTTTGAATGGTGGTACTTTATAAAGTACCGGTGCACCTGTTGTCAGGTCAATGGTGTACGCATGACCTGGTGGGGGTGGGGGCATCCCTGGCTTGTTAATGGGCCAGATTGGGATGTCTGTCCCCTTTATGAAGTGCACCCGTGAGGGCAAAGCGGGAGGTGGTGATCACGGCAGCTCACTGCCGTCTCCTTGCAGCTGTAGGTCTACAGCCAGTTGGGATGAAGTAGATGGCTGTTCTGCCATCTGAGGAAGGGTCTGAGGGCCCTTCTTGTGCAGCTCAGTGAGCTGCATGGCTTGTTCTTCAAGTTGTGATTGCATCTCATCTAAACAAGATTTGCGATTGGGTAATTTCTCTTGGGTCGCGTATAGTTTGCAGTGCATGTCATTATACCGTTTTTCACAGTATGCAAGCTTTTCTTTTAGCTCATCGATTTTGTCCGTAAAACAACATGACAGATCAGGGTATGCCTTGTATATGGCATTCCGTACTTCATCCTTGCTGAAGTTCATTTTGCCAGCCTGCATGGCGGCGAGGATGTGTGTTATTTGGGTATAAGGCCAACCTCCAAGGGGAAGTGGAATATCACACTGAACACTGGCAGATGGGAATCCAAAGATATATAAGCTCACAGAAGACTACATACAAGGATACACACCTGGCAGATGGGAATCTGAAGAGAAAAGCCTAAGGTTCCCACTGCCAAGATAACTACCTAAAGGAGCATGCAAATAAGCGCCGGTATGTACTGTGATTACGTAACGGGGTTGGAATCCAATCCCGTTACGTAAGCGGATGCTTATGCGAAGGAAAATGAAGAACGAATGCACTGTGTTTATGTAACGGGGTTGGAATCCAATCCCATTACGTAACACAAGTGCTTATGTGAGTGAGAATGGATGCCAAGTTACGTAATCGGGTGCTTAAGTAGGCGAACTTGAATGAAAAGATAGGGGCAAGGGAGATAATGGGGGGAAGGGAGAAGTGGGGAAGAACAGGTAGGAAGAAGAGATAATGGAGAAGTGTAGAACCACATGAAATGGGGTTCCCCTTACATCACCCCCCTTCTAGAGTATGATGTGCTGACACACTGAGACCTACTGGAGGGACAAGTGTTTTTTGACGGAAGGTGTCGAAATCAGCAGCACGAATGTGACGAGGAGCACCAGGATGGAGAAGGTGGAAGTCGGCAATGAGGTCTGGGGCTGCTAAATCTGTCTCAGGAATCCACTCATCATGCTCATACCCATAACCCTTCTACCTGACCTTGTATTGGAGTTTCCCACAGCGGAATTGACTGTCCAAAACCTGTTCAACCTCATAATGCTCGTCTTCCCCTACAAGGACTGGGGGAGGTAGGGGTTGAGCTTTCCGACCAGGAATGGGGTCTGGAGGGGCTGGGAGGAGCTTCACCACAGGGAAGACAGGGTGGAGGCAACTCATAGACTTGGGGAGTTGAAGATGGTAAGCATTGGAGCCGACCTTGTGTTCCACTAGGAATGGGCCTAGATTCCGATGTGACAATTTCTTAGAGGGGCGAGTGGTGCTAATATCGCTTGCATCTAGGAAGACTTTGTCACCAGGAACAAAGGTAGGGGCTGGCTCATGACAACGATTATAGTATTGAGCCATATCCTCTTTTGCCTTTACAAGGGCAGCTTGGGCTTCAGACAGGGAGTCAGCCATTCGTTGTTTGAACTGATTCACAGCTTCTCTCCTAGATGGCTGCTGGTGAGGTTCAAAGCCCATGCATGGGTGGCGACCAGAGTCAAGCATGAAGAGAGTTTCTTTTGTGGATGAGTGAACATGGTTGTTGTACTGGAACTCTGCAAGGGGTAGGAGGTCATCCCAGTCATCCTGTCACTTGTTCACAAATAGATGGAGGTATTGCTCCAGCTCTTGGTTGACACGTTTTGTCTGTCCATCGGTCTGTGGGTGGTATGGAGTGGAGGCAGCCACCTGGATACCCAGAAGTTTGTATAGCTCACGAGTGAACTCACTGACAAACTGTGTACCTCAGTCTGAAACCACACGGAGGGGTAGGCCATGGTGTCTCCAAACATGATCCCTAAAGAGACGAGAGGCTCCCAATGCTGTAATTGTGGTCAAGGTGGGGATGAAGTGAGAATGTTTGGATAAGGAATCCACAACAACCATCACAGCATCGTACCCATGCGACTCAGGGAGTTCAACAATGAAGTCGACACTGACCATCTCCCAACGCTGCTCAGGAACCTCCAGAGGGTGTAGTTCTCCGATAGGCAATCAATGCTGAGCCTTGGTGCACAGACATAGATCACACACCTTCGTGTAGCTACCAATGTAGTGAGACATGTGGGGCCACCAATAGTTCCGAGAGACAAGTTCCAAGGTCTTCCAACATCCAGCATGGCCAGCAATATGAGTGTTATGATGTTGGGAAACAATTCAATGTCGTAAGTCATGCTGATCAGGGACATATATATTTCTACAGAACAGAAGTGTACCATCCCTCTCACTCCACTCTGATGACTTCACAGACTTCCCAGTAGTCTTGTGAAGTTCTTTAGCAGCATGTGCAACTGACTCCTCTAGCTCTCCCTCCTTGGTGCCATTACGAATGTCCCTCAGGATGTCACGTTCTTCACCTGTAAACTCCAGTCCTTCCAGTGCATGGATGACAAAGAGTTCTGGTTGGAGAAGCACCAAATTATCATTGTCATTTGAGCCAGTGCCATGATCAGGTCGGCATGAGAGTGCATCTGACTTCCCCATTGTCTTGCCAGGACGATGGTACAGGTTGAAGTCGAACTGAGACAGATAAAGAGACCAGCGGGCTTGGTGACAGTTGAGCTTTTTAGCCATGCGGAAATATTCGAGATTTTTGTGGTCTGTCCAGATCTTGACATGATGTCTCTCCCCCTCAAGGAAGTGTCGCCATTCTTCAAGGGCATGCATGATGGCGAGCATTTCCTTGTCATGGATCTCATAGTTGCGCTCAACCAGACTGAGACTCTTGGAGAAGAAGGCTATGGGGTGCCATTTGTTATTGACCTTGGACTGTTGGGAAAGAACAGCACTGGTTGCAAAATCAGAGCCATCTGCCTCGACACAACACGGGAGGTCATCATCTGGGAATGCAAGGATGGCTGCAGATGATACTAATCTCTTTATTGTGTCAAAGGCAGCCTGATGTGAGGGTCCCCATGTCCAAGGAGTGTCTTTGCAAAGCAGGTTGAACATTGGACGTGCATGGTGTGAGAACTTCTCAATAAATCGACGATAGAAGTTGGCAAAACCAAGGAACGACTGCACCTCCTTATTATTGTTAGGGGTTGGCCACTCAGAAACACCAGCAACCTTGACAGGATCCATTTTGGCTTTCCCATGCAAGATGATGAGACCTAGGTATTCAATCTTGGTCTTGTCAAAGTCACACTTGTCAGGATGCAAATAAAGCTTGTGTTCTCTGAGACGCTGTACCACTTTCCATACGACTTTGGTGACTCTCTAGATCTTCTGAAAAGATCAGAATGTCATCCAGATAAATGCATACGACACCTTCAGCAATGAGGTCATGGAAGATATCATTTCATCATAGTCAGGAAAGTGGCAGGGCTGTTAGTGAGGCCAAAGAACATCACTAGAGGTTCAAACAGTCCCCGATTTGTCCTGAATGCTGCTTTCCACTCATCACCCTCTTTGATTCTGACATTGTTAAAGCCCCAATGAACATCAAGCTTAGTAAAGTAGTGGGCCCCTCGTAGGCTGTTGACAAGGTCAGAAATCAAAGGAAGAGGGTAGTGATTCTTGATTGTCATTGCATTCAGCACTCGATAGTCTTGGACAAACTGTAGGGCACCATCTTTCTTTTTGACAAAGAACACTGGTGAGGCCATTGGTGACTTTGATGGTCAGATGCATCCTGTGCTCAAATTCTCCTCGAGGAATTTTTTCCATTCAGCCTGCTCTCCTGGGGAGAGGGGGTATACCTTGGGCGAGGCTGTGGGGTTGGCTCTGGGTGTTAGATCCCAGATCCGACCTGTGTTATTCCGACATTTCATGTATTCCGATACGCCTTTTCCGCTTATTTCTGACATGTCCCCGTTATTATTCTTAGTCACAGCTCTATCTCGATATTACCCTGTACGTCTTATCTTGATTCCCATAGCCGCTCCAACTTCGGAACTCTGTATCATGCACCCTGATCTTCCGTTCCCGATTTCGGAATCCCGCATGTCTTAAATATGTTTCTCTTCATCGAAGCTTCTTTAGCTTGTAAATTGTATTGTATTGTATTGCATCATATTGCTTCACTACTTTTCGTATCACTATCTTTCGTACCATCCTCTATTATTACACTTCATTCGCTCCAAACTTCTACCTGCAACAAGGCCTTCAAACCTTGCTTGGTATCCCAATTATTCTGACTATTCCAATTATTCCAATCACTCCAATCATCCCGATCATTCTGACCCTACCTCATCTGACATCCTAAACCCTCCTTGATAACACTCACCTTCCAGAAAAGCTAGTCTTTACTCAATATTGATTTATCGTTACTCCTACCCATCCACATTGACTATTCCATTCCCGAATACCCAAAGCCCCTGCTCATCCCCGATAAGTCTCAACGCATCATTGGCACTGACCTTCTGAATAGACCTGATCAATTGGAAACCCGATAACACTCTGGTCTTCAGTCCGAAATACCAGGGCACTGGAAATCCAAGAGGGTGCAACCCATAAGTTGAAGTCAACGCCTGTGTAGATCAGTCTTCAGATCTCCAACTTCCGAGTCGTCCAGTATTTCCGCGCATTCCTGAATATTGCGACTACTGACCTTGGTCAAGGAGAGCTCCGACCAAATCCAACCCTGACCTCAAATCTGGCGAACCCTAACAGTCTGACATTGAATCCGGCACACATCCCTAACAGTATTTACAAGCTAACACTCTTGATTTCTATAATGTCTTCCGACACCCGAATTCAAACACTCGATTTGGATGACACTGACAGATCTACTGAAAATGTTGTCAACCCATTGAACGTCCACGAGTACCCCAGTCTTTTCAACAAGTGCCTCACAAACGAAGACTTCAAATCTGACCGAATTCCAAGCGGCATCGACAATGCGACTTCCAACCGTCCTTGTGATAATGACTCACAATACATGGCAGCAATTTCCAACCAAACCCCAACTTCGCCGACACCGAAACTTTCTGACATCCTTGGACAAGATGGCAAGTTAGTACTACAGGAGAGACAATGACGCATTGATCAAAAGTTATGCCTCTACTGTGGAAAACCTGGTCATAAGGTGAAAGAATGCCTGAGGTCATCATCCTTTGCCAGGAAAGCAAAATCCCAGACAACAACTGTCATGATAAGTGACATCACGGTCCCTTTAGAGGACCTTCCGAATCCCCAAAAATGACAGCTCAAGGACTCACGAGCACGAATCCGTGTTCACATCTCATTGTGCCTTACCAAGAACATCACAGACACTTTCCAAACACCCTCTGTACTTCCAACAATTCCACCTAAAAACTCTGAATATCACGCTTCCGAACAGTTTCGACTGATCTTTAGGTTTAAACACCATCCTTTTGGATTCCCGCTTTCCACTGGACTCCATCTCTTCTGTCACCAACAACATTTTGTCGCAACACCCAGTAGGCGATCCATGCCAATCACATCCTCTCATCAAGCGAAAAAATCCGGTTGCTATTACATTACATATAATGACGCTTGTTTCTAATTGTTCCGATGTGCTGGGAACACCACTAACCCACCCACTACAATCCGTTGATTGACAGGGTATTGGGTAGTACCTAGTTCCGCACTCCTCAACAAGAAGATTCAATTCTATGACATGTCTTCAGGAAATTTGCAATCTGCATTTTTCCAAATCTCCAAAATCCGACTTTGCTGCGACATCCCCCAACCCGCCATAAACATCCAACATCAATGCTTGTTGAAACCTCAACTCACAACAACAATGTGGAAACTTCGGCGCATTTCTGATAGGAAAATCCATTACATCGATTCTTCCAATTCCTGACAAGCGATCATCAATATTCCACTACATACTCTGACAAGATCACATCTATTGGAGGGAGAGAATCTCACTTTGGAAAAATCATTTTTCTTACATCTAGTTCTGCCAGAACCACCTTGAGAACATTAACGAGACTCTAGCTATAGGATTTCATCCAATATACTCCGAACAGTACATCTGTACTTCCTCAAGAACACCCCAGGATGATCTCCAAGCCCGAATGCCGAATCTTCCTCAAAGACATCCTTCCACGTCTAAGATTTAGTTTTCTGACCTCTGGTTTCCAGACTTCCGAATCCAACTATTCAAGATACAACGCAGTTACTCCGACTCTAAGTCTAGTCATCAAATACCAATTTCTGCATTATGGGACAATAACCAACAAACTGCCTTTGGAAACAATAATGATCTCCTTTCAAAAGGCACTGTTAAACCCCTCGTATCCATGAATGCACCATCCATACATCCTCTGACTCACGTTTCCGATTCCGACCCTTCAACCTTTAGGACAATATTCCAGGCCAAATATCAAATACCTTACCAATGTTCCCAAAAACCAACCAACAACCCCACCAGAACATTTCAATTCCTATCTTTCCGAAACCCTTTTCTCCCCTGCATGTTTTCCTTACTCTGTTTCCCCTGAAAACACTTCTCCGAATATCCAAACTTCTGATTTACTCCTCTTGTTTTCCTTCAAGTCCAAACTTCTGATTTACTCCTCTTGTTTTCCTTCAAGTCCAAACTTCTGATATTCTCCGAATGTCTCAGGAAATCCGTGATTACAATGATTTTCAACCAGACAACATCAAGACCACTATTGAGAAATTTTCCAAGAAGACACCATTCATCTCCTTAGAAAAGCCAATACATTCCCAATGAATCCTTTGGTCCTCCGACACTCCAACTCCTTACCAACCTTCCAACGCTTGAGGTAGACAATGGGATGTCTACCTTAAAGGGGGAGTAGCCACTATGTTGACAACTTATCCATTGCAACCCCCTACGCCGACTCTGATCTTTTCTTACAACTTCCAACCCAATGCTTCAGTTTTTCGTTCCTCCTAAGTCACTATTTACATCCTGCAATTCTGGAATTCCTTTGACATCTATGACCCTCTCAACTTCTTCATGATCTTACATGTCCAATCCTGATCCTGAGTCAATCCCAACATTCGTCCAGTTCCGACTTCCCCGATCCTCCAACACCCTTGAACTTCAAACATACTTGATTCACTGTTTCTCGTCTTTCTGAGTTTTCCATTTCTCCAATCATTTTTGTTGATCTGATTATTTCCGTTGTTCCAAGCTTTCCATTGTTCTGAGCTTTCCATTGTTCTGAGCTTTCCGTTGTTCTGAGCTTTCTGTTTTTTCCAATCATTTCATTTTTTCCGATCTCAAACCAATAAGAAATAACTTCATTATTTGAACCTTTCTACACTACTTCACCGAAATTCCTCTGATTTAATTATATTACTTTTCCCCTTCTGACTCTGATTCACTGCATCGTTTCCTCTTCCAGCCCATTGACCTCTGGGTCAAGCCCCACCATTTTCCCCGATTTCTCCTCCACTTGTTTCTCTGAATCTGCATCTCCTGGATTCACCGCCTCCTGGCCAATTCCCACCTCCGGATCCTGGCCAATTTTCGCCTCTGGTTTCTGGCCAATCTCCACCTCCTCTGGAACCTCCTCCAGAACCTCCTCCTCCAGAACCTCCTTTTCCAGTATATCAGGGACAACATTGACGTCCATCCCGATGTCATCTGCCTCCTTCACTTTCCCCTTCCCCTTGTCCGCCGCCTTCTCCAATTCCGGTTGCGGCCCTATGTTTCCATCCTCATTCTCCGACTCAGCTTCCGAGCCCAACTCCAGTTGCGGTACCGACACCCTGTGGTACGCCTCCCACCACTTCTTCCAGAATTTGAACTCGATCTCCACTATCCGGTGTGACTTCTTCAATGTATTGTTGAAGGTCGCCATCCCCTCCACATTGTAGCGGGGCCACTTCGTGAGGGAATGGATCGTCTTTCGGAGCCCACGGACCTCTGCCACAGGCCCTGCATCCTCCCCCTCGTCCTCTGCATCGTCCTCTGTCGTCCGCTGCTTTCCTTTACCTTTCCTCGATGATGCCACCCCATCCCAATCCGCGACCACTTCCACCCGATGCCTTTTTGTTGCCGGTCCTGGTACAGCTCCATGTTTTCCACCCGAACCCACCTGGACACCAGTAACGACGACTTCCCCACCATCTCCGCCACAAAATCTGCATTGCCTGGCCTTGTACACTTCTTCCGGTCGTTCTGACACCGTATGCAGGCCCGCTTCCGTGAATTTCTGGTTCTCCACTCCTAGTCGACACACTCCAACCCCCACATCCGACAGAGCACACACCTATTATCGAAGTTGTCAGCCTCCGACCACACGTCCTCAAGACGCCGTTTGCGGCCTCTGACAAATTCCAAGCCACCTTTCGGATTCTGGTCGACCTTCCATTCTCAGTCGACCTTCTTTGGTTAATCCAATTTTCCATCAATCCATCAATCAGCGCATAAAAACAAAATCCGACTTACCGAAAACATTTTGAGTCGGGCCTCCTCCCACCTCAACTCCTCCTGCACCACCCACGTCGACTCGGCTTTCTGCCGATCCGCCTCCTCCTTCCATTTCCTCTGATCCGCCTCCTCTTTCTCCTTCGCTCTCCGATCCCGTTCTTCCTGCTCCTGCCTCTCCCATTCCTCCTTCTCCTTCTGCTCCCACTCCCGCTGTTCCGCTGCCTCCCCCTCCTGCTTCTCCCACTTCACCTTTGCCCTTTTCTGCATTTTGGCCTCCAACTCCGCCTTCCCCCGCTCGTACTCCCTCACTTTGGTGGCAAGTTCTTTGCCGGAGCTGACTTCAATGACAGAGTGGGTGGGTGACAATGACTTGGAACATGATGGCATTTTTGGCTTGGGTGGTGGTGGTAGGGGATCAAAAGCGATTTGCATTTTCACAAAGCGTTTTCCCCTATATATATGTCCAATCCAAGATCTCAGCCTTTACAGATAACTGACACCCACAACTTCCCATGGTATTCAATAGCATAATCAGCCTCGAGGGCTCAGCCATAAAAGGGAGATACTGTTAGATCCCAGATCTGACCTGTGGTATTCCGATGTTTCACATATTCCGATATGCCTTTTCCACTTATTTCCAACATGTCCCCGTTATTATTCTTAGTCACGGCTCTATCTTGATATTACCCCATATGTCTTATCTTGATTCCTGTAGCTGCTCCGACTTCAGAACTCCATATCACACACCCTGATCTTCTGTCCCCGATTTCGGAATCCTGCATGTCTTAAATATGTTTCTCTTCATCAAAGCTTCTTTAGCTTGTAAATTGTATTGTATTGTATTGTATCACATTGTATTGCTTCACTACTTTTCGTATCACTATCTTTCGTACCACCCTCTATTATTACACTTTGTTCACTTTAAACTTCTACCTGCAACAAGGCCTTCAAACCTTGCTCAGTATCCCGATTATTCTGACTATTCCGATTATTCCAATCACTCTGATCATCCCAATCATTCTGACCCTACCTCATCTGATGTCCTAAACCCTCCTTGATAACACTCACCTTCCAGAAAAGCTAGTCTTTACTCAATATTGATTTATTGTTACTCCTACCCATCCACATTGACTATTCCATTCCTGAATACCCAAAGCCCCCGCTCATCCCCGATAAGTCTCAACACATCATTGGCACTGACCTTCTGAATAGATCTGATCAATCGGAAACCCGATAACACTCCGGTCTTCAGTCCGAAATACCAGGGCACTAGAAATCCAAGAGGGTGCAACCCATAAGTTGAAGCCAACGCCCGTGTAGATCAGTCTTCAGATCTCCAACTTCCGAGTTGTCCAGTATTTCCACGCATTCCCAAATCTTGCGACTACCAACCTCAATCAAGGAGAGCTCTGACCAAATCCAACCCCGACATCAAATCTGGCAAACCCTAACAGTCCAACGTCAAATCTGGCACATGTCCCTAACACCAGGTTCTAACTCGATGGCATGATCCCATGATTTGCATTCTGGAAGCTTGTCAAACGACTCCTTTGCAAAGACATCTTCATAGTCAGACAGGTAGTCAGGAAGAGTGTCTGAAGGTTGGGAGTTGCGCCAGGCTGCTTCTGCTAGGCGTTGGGATGTTGTTGAACAAGCATGAATGAACTCAGCTTGGGGAGGGAGCATAGCGACTAGAATGCGGTCACCCTCTTCTATGGCCTCATCAGATGTGCCTTCAGCCATTTTAGAATCACCCCCATACTGTTGACTCAGGAAGAGTTCTTCTTCAGCTGTTGATCCATCTGAATCATGCATGAGAATGGAGCTAGGACCAATATGGCAGGTGTGCAGTCGTAGGGCCTTCTGATGTTCTTCCTTGATGATGTTGCGACATGTATGGCACTGGGGAGGACACTGAGTCATCTGTACTTCTTGAGACTTCCAGTCAACTTCTGGGTTGTGGTCCCAAAGCCAGGTGTAGCCAAGGATCATATGTTGACGCCCTAGGTGCGTAACAGCAAACACAGCTCTCTCGGAATAGTCTTTGTACCGCAGAATTAGATCAACGACTTCAGTGATAGATCCAGATTCATTGGGTGAGCCATCAACATTGTACACTGGAATAGGACGAGAGAGTGGTCGTGCAGTGAGGTGATTTTCCTTAACAAATCCCGAGCCGATAAACAAGCCAGTGGCACCAGAGTCAAGTGGAGCGCAAACCGACTTGATCTCTGCTGTGTCTGTGTCTGTGGTTTGAACCTCAACTGGGAGATAGAGGGAGTTTGGGCATGGGGTGGAAGCAACAACATACTGTGCAGGAAGGTTTAGTTCCCATTTTTTACAACAGAAGCAAGCAAGAGGTCGGAAAGGAGTTAAGGGTTGAGTGTCTAGCATTTTGGTCTCCGTAGCTGAGGAATAAGGTTCTGAATCTGTATATTCATCATTTACCTGATTATACAGCAGTGGAGCAAAATGATTGGAAATTGGCAGCAGGGGCACACTATTCACCTGCTGTGCGACACAAAATCCTCTTCTTCTTCCTGAGGCTCTGGACCATCCTCCTTGATAGGGCTTGCAGCTTTATGATCAGCAGATGACACCAAGTGGGCGATCCATTCCTCCTTCTCTTCTGCAGTCATGGTACGAACATCAAAGGCTTGAGGACATTCTCTAGAGAAGTGGCCTGGCTTTCTGCACCTATGGCAGACAAGAGAACTAGATTGACGACAATGAGTGGCATCTACCTCCATTGCTACTGGCTGAACAGCTGTGGTGACAGCAGGTGGGGCTAGCTGAAGTTGTGGTGCCAAGTCTGATTGGTGAGGTGGGTGTGGGTTTCTGTGGTTAAGACCAGTAGAGACGATGGTGGGGCAGGCTGAAGTGTTTGGTGTACCATGGGAAGCACTTTGAAACGCTTCATTGGCAGCACGTGCCTGTAAAATTGTCCTAGCCACTGAAAACCATTCAGAAAGGTCATCATCTGAGGGGCATCCTTCAACCATATTTGCAATCCGACTCTGGATGGAGGGGTCTAGACCGTGACGAAATTTCATGACCAGGGAGGCTTGTTCCATATACCCAGACTTCTCGACCAGTTCCTCGAATTCGTTGATGTAATCATCAACCATGCGATGATTTTGATAATATTGACGAGACTCAAGCTTGGTCCTGGCAGTAGTCTCTTCATGAGGAAGGAAGAATGTTGATTTGAATGCTTTTTCAAAAGAAGCCCAATAAGGATGAGTAGGCCTGCCAGTTTTGGTTTCCATCTCAAAGATATGTGTGGCAAATGAAGAGGCACGACCAGATTTCATGAATGACAGGGCCCAGAGGACCTTGGCATGATTGTTGGCAAATTGGGTCGGGCATAGGGCAAGGTAGAGCTTGCACGAGTTTAGGAAGGCTCATCCTTTCTCTCTGTCACCACTGAAGTCAGCTGGAGTGGCAGGTGTTGCACATTTGTGAGTGGTGGGGGGGGAGAGTGACATGGTCATGAGGTTGGCGACATCATGGTTCAAGGTGTGTACTTGGACATCTGTTTGCCAGAGTTGTTGTGATAACAATTCCTTCTGCTCTCTTTCAACATGTAGGGTGGCCTCTAGGACAGCAACACATTGGTGAAGCTCATTGTAAGCCGCTTGGAAATCAAAGGAAATAGGGTCTTCAGGGATGGGTGTAGATATAGTGGAGATAGATGGAATATAGGGTGCTATGTAGAGAGTGTACCAGAGGGGTTCTGAACTGCTATGCACCTGAAGAAGTTGATTCAGAGACAATAGCAACAGCAACCGGTCCAGTAAGTTGTCAGGCTTTTCTACTATAAGGGCAACCTCCAGGGGGAAGTGGAATATCACACTGAACACTGGCAGATGGGAATCCGAAGAGAAAAGTCTAAGGTTCCCACTGCCAAGATAACTACCTAAAGGAGTACGCAAATAAGTGCTGGGACGTACTGTGATTACGTAATGGGGTTGGAATCCAATCCCGTTATGTAAGCGGGCACTTATGCGAAGGAAAATGAAGAACAAATGCACTGTGTTTATGTAACGGGGTTGGAATCCAATCCTGTTATGTAACACAAGTGCTTATGTGAATGAGAATGGATGCCAAGTTATGTAACCGGGTGCTTAAGTAGGTGAACTTGAATGAAAAGATAGGGGCAAGGGAGATAATGGGGGGAAGGGAGAAGTGGGGAAGAACAGGTAGGAAGAAGAGATAATAGAGAAGTGTAGAACCACATGAAATGGGGTTCCCCCTACAGTGGGCCTCACATGGCCCACAGTCGTGTTTATGTGACAGAATAACGGCATGTGGCAGACTGTGGATCTGCCACTCAGTTTTATGCCGATATTCAGCAAGTAATTGGGCCATGCCTGATAGTGGTACAGTAGCCTGCTTTGCAGCAGGCTCATTGTTCACGTCAGGATTCATTCCGCTCATGTCCCACTGTGGTAGTGGGATGGTTGAAGAAAATTAGCACCTGCAGTGTTATTCTTTTTTGGCCGCAGGTGGGACTCAAATTGAGTCACGTGACCAGATGCGCTAGACGCATCTGGGTAGCTTGCCAGGTCGTTTCACACCTCGCAGCTCTAGATACTCATCTAGAGCTTCTAGCTCCTTGCATTCAGCAAGGGGCTCCCACGTCACATCTCCCAGAGTCCAATGAACTTGGAACTCTATTTCTTTATCATTCATCCATCTATGGGCAAGTATTTCATCGACAAACCATTCTGGCTCATTGGTTCGTCCGAAGTCATAAAATGACTTCGTGTCTCGCTTGGGGAACAACTCATCATTGTTTGCTGTATGTATTAATGCTGTATGAAACATAGGAGTAATCCTACGTGCACTAAGCTCGGGCAGTAACTCGAGCTTTATGTCAGATGTCTCGTTATGTACGTCTGTTACTTTATATGGCCCAATAAACTTGGGCATACTTTGGGCAAGGATATGTTCTTAGTTGACAAGTAAACTAGGTCTCCAGGCGCATATATGCTGCATGCTCTTTGCTTTTTATTAGCGTAGTGTGTCTGCTACACACAACTTTCAATGATAGTGTCATGCACTTCCATTAAGTTTCACAGTGCTTGCTGTGTGAATTTTTTAACACCTCTATATGTGGTGTTAACTTCTAGCGTCTGTCCAATTCTGGGCAGATATCCACTGTTCAGTTCGAATGGTGCAAATTCTGTAGATACATTGATGCTGCTGTTCAATGCAAATTTGACCATTGGGAACTTTTCTGCCCAATTCTTTTGGTCATTTCAAACTACTGTTCACAATATTTGACCTATAGAATGATTTGCTCATTCTGTTGCTCCATCCATTTCTGGGTGGAATGATGTAGACATGAGGAGCTTAGTCCCCATTAATCGTTGTAGTTCCTTCAAAAATATGGAGGTGAACTTTGAGTCTCAATCTGATACAATCGATTCTGGTGTCCCATGAAGTTGTACAACTTCTCATAAATATAACCACACGACCTGCCCTGCAGTGATTTTAACTGTCATAGGTATCAAATGGACCTGCGACGTGAGTCTGTCGATTATCATGAGCAGATAGTTGAATTCCTTCGACTTCGGGAGTGGGCCCATAAAGTCCATTCCTATAGATCTCCAGGGCCTTTCAGGCACTGGTAATGCATGCAGCAGCCCAGAGGGCTGCTGATTACTGACCCTGTTCTGTTGACAAGGTTCACATGTGTTGCAGAAGGATTGTATATCCTTCATCATTGTTGTCCACCAATAGTAACGGCCAACATAATTAGCTGTTCTAAATTGGCCAACGGCTTGTTGAGCGTGGTCTATTATGACCTCAACTAGTCTCCTCCCCCTTAGGAAGGCTTCATGGGGTAAGCATACCATGCTTCTTTTGGACCTATTCTTGGTCCAAATTAATCCATCTTTAATCCCGAAGTGAGGATGCGCTTCAGGATTTGCTAAGACCTTTCTAAAGGCTGTGTCTCTTTCATAGCCGTTGGAACAAGCATGGCTAATTCAATCTTATTCTCTATGTGTTTGCATAGTGATTTTCCCTCTGGACCAGAGTCCAGGGCAATGACCTCTTCGATGTCATTTTCATCCAATATTCTGGGGGAAGTTTGAGGAAGTTCAACTTCCTTGTTTATTTTGTTGGCTTCAAGGATTCTATCCTCTTGCTTTTGTTGTATTTGAGCAGACTTGCATGCAGCAGCTGCTCGTATTTCAATGAAATGTTCTACGGCTAGTAACTCCCCATCTGGGTCTAGTCTGGCATCAGCCTGGACATATATGTGTTCAGGATGTGCATCTTCTGGCACATTGAATTCAAAGTAGTGGGATAAGCAATCTGCTACTTTATTCTTTATCCATCCACATGGAGTGTAGTATACGTAAAGCAGGAGAGGAACTCCCACCAATGCACTTGTCTTAGTGACAAATGCAGCTGGGTCTTGAAATATTCAAGACCTTTATGGTCTGTGACTAGGACGAATTTTTGTCCTAGTAGTTTATCCTCCCATTTCATGAGAGCTTCAAGCACGGCTATTGTTTTGTGCTCATGTGTTCGGTAGCTATGCTGTGCCGATGTAAACTTCTTAGACAAGAAGCCAGCAGGTCTACAGGTTTCCCAGTTAGGACCTTGTCTGTATACCACACCAACTCCAGTATTGGAGCTGTCACATATAACCCAGATTGTCTCTGGGTTGTTTATGTCTATAGGCTTCAATATTGGAGCCTTGCAAGCTAATGCTTTGATTGACTCAAAGCATTTGTCTAATAAGGGCATCCAGATGAACATCCTTTTATTTTGGGCACAGCCTGAAAGGGGTGTAGTATATGCCATTACATCTGGCATATATGGTGCTAGGTATTGCACCAATCCTAAGAAACATTGTATTTCAATGTATGACCGAGGGTGTCGCCACTCGCGTATTTTGCCCAGTTTGTCGGCATTGGCATGTATGCCTTTGTCGTCAATTATATGGCCAAGGCAGTCTACTTGTTCAGAGTAGAGGTCTGACTTGGATGGCGAGAGGTACAGTGGTACCTCCCTCAGTTTCTCAAACACCTTTCTTAGGTGTTGTTCATGCTCCTCGATTGTATTCAAGAATATGAATATATCATCCAGGTACGCATGGATGAAGCGACCTATAAAGTCGCGAAAGATAAACATCATTAGACATTGACACTGGGGGCATGAGCAGATTTTTAGTGTAGAAAATGTGATAGAAATGCTTTTTCCTTACAGATTATTCATTCACTGTTCTGGTTGAAAAATCTCCCAAAAATGCTGCTTTTTTATCAAATTTTAGAACCTGAAAATCTGGTACATATTTCACATTTCTAGGCATGGGAAATGGATGGAAAATGTGAGAAATAATGGATTTATTCATTGATTTCATACCACAAAAACATAAGGACAATCTTAGTTTTCAGTGACATTTTCAACAGAAAAGAACCAAATGTTATCAAAGATTTCATAGTAGAAAAAAGATGAGAAAGTTAGTAAAATATATGAGGTTTTTCAAAACTATTAGCCAATGAATAATCCAACATTTTTCTGTAGTTTTGGCAAGGAAAAATCTTATGGATAAATGTTAATGGATAACCATTCACCCATAGGCAATATATAGCAAGTTTTCTCAACCAAAAAGGCAATGAAGAAGTCAGTGGATAAGAGTTTATCCCTTGGATAATCATTCTTCCATATGGGGTAAATGTTCTGCCTATGGAAGAATGATTATCCAAGGGATAAACTCTTATCCACTGACTTTTTTGGCTGAGCCCTTGCCTGACTTCAAAGGAACCCTGCAACTAATTAGACAAGGGGGCAAAAAAGCTGCCGGTGAGTTATAATACTCACTTCTTTTTCTCACCGTGTCTTTATGCATGACCTAAGATTGGCTGAAGAATAAAGAGTCAGCATATGGTTTTGCCATCGCAGCGCTCTACCAACCTGCCAGCAAAATTCCGATTGAGGTTTGGAAGGCTTCGCCTTCGACTTCAAACGGTAATGAGCAAGCCCACCGCAGCATAAACCGGGATGGTGTAAAATTGACCATGCTTGCTGGTATCATGCGCGGGATGCAGTACGACTCTCGTGTACTATCTGGTCTAGAACTGCTACGCATGTACGGGATCTCTACTAGAGACCAGCTGCAAACTCATTTCCGACGAGCGTCGTGAGCCATTATCCGGAGCAGTAAGTCTCTGTCTACTTAATTTCTATTCTGTTTCTGATTCCAATTGTCAGCTGCAGTCCAGAAGCGCACGGTTGAAGCACATGATACAGAGCTGCGCGCTGCCTACAAACAACTTGTGGGATTACAGCACAAAGTCGAGACCCAAATGAAATCCCTCAAGCGTGCGAGGGAGAATTGCAGGGGGGTTGAGCAAGCAGCTAAAAAGCCGTGTGTCACTGACGCGCAATTGAAAATGGTTCACGCCAGCCTTGGGGAGCTTCAGAGCCAGAGCTCGGGCACCGTGTCTATGCCAGACTTGCATGACAGCGCCTTTATTTCGCTTTGGCAGGTCTCTAACTCACAGGGTCAAAGCAATGATATTTACCACAACTCGAGCCACTTTACCAGTTCGACGCCCCTTTGATGTTGATTTCTGCTGAACGTTGAACGTTCAGCACATACGTTCGTGACTTATTCATAATATACTTTAGATTTATTACGGGTTTGTTGACTGTGACGAAGTAGTGACAACTAAACCCATATTTTACATAAGTAACCCTATGTTCCCTACCTAGCTTGGTTTATATCGAGGATTCCGGGGGTGTTCCTAAGCTATGCGCAAAGTCCGTTTGGAGCGCTGTCGATTCGATCGGGATCTAACCGAATCGTAACAATCGACTGTGACCTCGTTTCTGCGCATACCCACGGCGACCAGAAAAGCACACACATGGGTCGGGGAACTTATTCACAAGGACCACCTGACCAGGAGCAACGACGACGCCATATCATCTTGCGTGCTGTAGCAGGCTGTAGCGTAGCCGTAGTGGCGATGCGGTATCAGTCACGTGATTGCTTCAATCGTGGCTCCAGGATCGCAATAGACCTGACCGTATCCCGCACAGCCGGCAGCTTAGGGATAGATGAGAATCGAGGTTTTCCTACCATTTTTCCGTATCGGCGTGATATGATTATTATCCTCAACATAGAGTATACAACAGAACATTTACAAACTTTATTCTTTTAATATTGACCAAAACCACTGCACGGCTACAGCTTCGTCGTCATCGTCATTGGCGGCCAAGGTTGAGACCACTAGTGCCAGTATGTCGAGATGCCATTGCGTGTAAGGCATGAGATGAGAGCGAGAGGTGTTTTTATTTTCCCTCAAATCCCTGATCACCACCTTACCGGGTCTCCCGACCGTGTGGACGGTCTTATGCCCTTGGGGAATTGAGAAGCCAGGCCGGCGAAAAAAAATTGTATACCAAACGGTGAGTTACTCTTTGTAGCTATTGATGACTCTCTTAGCGCGTCCTGTTGACTATATAAGGGGTCAATTTTTTTCTTCGCTCTTGCCCATTCTTACCTTCAAGTTGCCTACTAGTTTACCCCAAGTCATTTTAATCTCGTATTCACATCCATACAATGCGTTTCACTGGTGTATTCGCCTTTGCCACCGTCTTCTCTGCCCTCTTTGGCCATGTCAGCCCGGCGCCGACGACCAGTAAGTGGACTCCATAATCATTCCATCTCGCATTCACACTGATATATTACTTTTGACAGTCCAGGGTAATGAATTGGACTTGTCCGCACCGACGACCAGTCAGTGGCCTCCATAGTCATTGCACCACGCACTCCACTGACATGCTAACTATGTTACTTCTAACAGTCCGTCCCCCCGAATTGGACTCCCGTGCGCCGACACCAGTCAGTGACCTTTATCACCATTGCATTCCACGTCACATACATACTGATATTGGACTCGTAGTCCCTAGTCCCAAAAGCATATTGTGGAGAGCACAAGGATCTTGTCTGTTAGGGTGATTTATTTCATGACATTCTACTTGCCAACATCGTGTTCCGTGGTGTCTTACGTTCGCTGAACTTGAACTAGGTCTATCCGCCCTGCTTGCACGACTGCACCTAGCTTTGCCCTCCTTTGTTCAGAAGTCATGCCTCCGAGAGGCGTCGGAATAACTGTTTACAGATGCATAGTACACTTAAACTCAACATGCACAATCCTTTCTGTAAATGTCCCTCTATAGTAGTCATACTGGTATGCTCTACCTCAGAGGTCTTCACGAAATACAAATATGAATTGGCGCGTTCGTCAGGTGTTTTGGAACAAAGCTAGTGTAACTTCAAGTTTGTCTCAATGTTCCAATACATACCACTACGTTGGTGATGCCACGAGTCTTGAATTACTCCAGAAGAGGACAACGCTAATAATCGACCTTAGTGAAAGGATTCTTGAGATACGTTTACAGTGAGTCCATCAGGTTCAGTGGCGACTTCAGTGGGCGTCATACTGCAATATTGGAATGACATGGATCCAAAGAATTAGAGCCTGTGAGTTTACCCGAAGCTGGATAGTAGGGTCATAAATATACTCCGAAGGAAATGAAGCTCTTACCTGTTGGAAACAAATACGCCAGTTTGAGAGACATAGGCAACTTCCAACCTCTGAACCTTGCTAAAAAGAGGGCAAACCCCTGTAGACGAGCTGTTAAGAGTAGGGAATAAGAAAAAGATAACCAAAGTTACAAGGTCTCAAGGCAATGCCATAGTGTTGACTTAGAATGGAGGCTAGAGGGGAAGATCTCATCGCCTCTGTTCTGTTGCGATCATGTTCACCTAACAAAGGCAAGGAAGCATCATAAATTGATAACCTTACCCGCACCCCCTGCCTAATTCCAGCTACTAAAACCAGCCTCCATACGAGATCAACCATCTCCATCCCCTTACATATAATATGATACATACCATGTTTATGTAAAACCTATCTTTGACATTCATAGTTTAAGTTCGGAACAGGAGACTGGTGCGTCGCCCTCGATACCGTATTAGATGAATCGGTGTCGATTAAACACTCTAGTGTCCCAAGTCCGTTCCGATAAACGTTTGACAGGATATTTATCACGACAGCGCGATTCAGATTCAAAGTCAGACTGGAAGGTACCCCCGAAATGCCGAACACTGGAGGCAAACAACAATTTTCTGAGTCAGAAAATCTTTCAGAAAAACTTCAGAATCTGCTGTGTTTCCTGAGGATTTTCTGGGGACAGAAAACTGCTAAAAAACCTATGGTTTTTAGAGGGTTTTCTGTCCCCAGAAAAACCTCATGAAATTCTAGAAATGTGCCCCAGAAAATTGTACAAGAAATACTTGCCAAAACTGATGATTTTCTGAGTCCAAGAAACTTAAAGAATATTGTGGATTTCCACAGGTTTTTCTGCAATCAGGAAAGCCTGCTAAAATTCTCACAAAATCTTGAAGAAAACCTTGCAGAAACCCATGGTTATTTAACAGTTTTCTGATTCCTGACAATTTCCTGGTTCAAAAAACTCATTTATTGAGTTTCCTTGATCAGAAAACTGTTAAATAACCATGGTTTTCTGCAAGATTTTCGCAAGCTTTCCTGGTTGCAGAAAAACCTGTGGAAATCCACAATATTCTCTAAGTTT
Organism: Ramaria rubella; assembly: GCA_015039355.1. NCBI lineage: Eukaryota > Fungi > Basidiomycota > Agaricomycetes > Gomphales > Gomphaceae > Ramaria > Ramaria rubella. The sequence goes on along the minus strand of MU134422.1, from coordinate 78,785 downwards.
CTTGGACTGAGAAAATCATCAGAAAATCATTAGTTTTGGCAAGTATTTCTTGTACAATTTTCTGGGGCACATTTCTAGAATTTCATGAGGTTTTTCTGGGGACAGAAAACTCTCTAAAAACCATAGGTTTTTTAGCAGTTTTCTGTCCCCAGAAAACCCTCAGGAAACATGGCAAATTCTGAAGTTTTTCTGAAAGATTTTCTGACTCAGAAAATTGTTGTTTGCCTCCAGTGAAAATATCAGTGAATTCTGTTTTCCATTGTTCTCGCAATCTTGGAAAATCAGCAGGGGTTAACATCCCCTGTTTGGCTTTGACAGCCATTAAGTGGTGCATGTGCCCCTTAGGATGCACCTGCACATCCTTGAAATCTCCTACACCTCCCTCCCCCTCTCGCCATGAATATGGCAAACTTATGGGTGAGTCACTCATTGGCAGCTCACCCTTCTCGCTTCAATTGCAAGTTTCATTCTTTATAGCTGCAGTTATATGCAGCTTAGGGGGGGGTCTTTCGGCTTCCATTTTGTGTTCGTTACTGAACACGTTTATTCCATTGGGGATTTTCTCATTCCCCATTAGTATTTGTCCTGAGTCATTAAAGTCCAGGACTAATCCCATCCTTGTCAGGAAGGGAGTTCCTAGTATAACATTGTAATAATCGATGTTAGCTACGTAGAAGTATTCCTTGACAGTTTTTGATCCAAATTTTATGGTGTCTCTGATGCCATAGTTTATGGTAGATTTACTACCAATGCAGGCTAGTTGTAAGCCTATGGGATGTTTGAGTTCGAACGTATTCATCTTGGTGGCACATGTGAAATTGGGTGATATCATCATGCCTTCACACCCACTGTCTAAGAGGGTCATTCGGGGTCAGAAGGTTGTTCATAACTTTATCCAAATGTGCATTTAATTTATGATGTATTATAACCAACACATGTAAAAGCTATGTTTCTGAATATAGATGGACATTCCAAATGAAGTAGGATGTTTAGAAGTTCTATGTTTATGTTGTATTTAAATATTACGATTCCCTAGGAGGACAAAGTCTGACAGGAATTGTTCGTACCGTCCTGTAGGATATCAATAGTTCATCCACCGTTTTATATTGTCTTTCTCACGAATAGCGTTAGGTATTAGCTATAGTACTCCCACGATTACAAAATTGTTTGAACTCCATTTTGGATATCACATAGGGATACTCTGATGATAACTATGTGCTGGTGGTCAGCTCCCACTGGATTTCATGGTCTTGGTCATTGCATGGACATTGTGTACTCTAATTAAATAGATATGTATGCAGTAGTTTCTTACAATCTTTATTTTTTCTTCTTTGTGAGCATACCTGGATTTTGTAGTTGGATATTGATGATGTAATCACACTTCCACCTGTTCGCCATTACCCTGTGTCTGGAGGGCTATAGCTAGCATTGGACATTCTGGATTAGATGTGAGTCAGTCCTCTCCAACTGCTTGATGGCTTTACTGATCGTATGCTGCTTTTGGAAAACACTGTAGTAACTGAGTTCGACAACCTCCTACAATGAATTCGTTAATCCTTGGAATATGCCAACGGTCTCGGTCAGTCTTCTATAAGTTATATTCTACAACCAAATCATCGAAGATTCAAGACTCGTAGTTGCTCTACCAATGAAAATTTTCTGTCGTCTCGATACATACAGTTCGAACGTGGAACGGTTTTAACCTATGATCGTTCCGGTTGTTATATCTAACGCTCGACGCGATCTTTTCCAATATTCACGTCGGTTGACGTACTCTGTACCTCATCTGAGTAGTTACGTTCCTCAAACGGTGTTCCTGCTCCTGTTCTCGTCATACCTTCTCAAGTCATTTAAGTTGGTTTCGTTGGAATGTCGGTAACCGTCTCTTTGTCGCTACGGATCTGATCGTCGACCTTCTGTCGAAGGTCTCGTGTTTCAACAGTTCGCTAGCGACTTTGACAACACTATCCATTTGTGATGAACCCCACCCCGTGACTCGTGTTACTCTGGTGAGTAGGGTCTTCGAACCGTCCTCCAGATCTCCCTCTTCTTTTCTCCTTCTCGAGTGTAATTTTCGTCCTGATACCAACAGGAGGATTCGTTATGTTTACGTATTCTACCTTACTTACAGTGGTTTTAGGTGTTGCGGACGTCGTAAGTAACAGATCCTGGTATCGGAGTAAGTTGGAGAGGAATATGAAGGAACCCTGGACGTGTTTTAACAGATATTCTGTGCGTGGACGTGGGTCGGGAGGGGGTACGGGAGGAATGTGGGGAGGTCGACCAGAAGAACCTGTACTCATGTGTATCTGTTTCAACCTAGGTGGATACCGTGGTCTCAGTGTCTCTTCTCGCGGTAGGTCTACTGTATGTTACCGGCCATACGTAATCCCTACCCCCAATTATTATTAGACGTGG
>MU134422.1:61518-73710 GCA_015039355.1 Ramaria rubella | reverse complement strand
TGCCAACTAGGAAGTTCGACGCATGGTCCAACATGTATGTCTGGCTTGGCAGTCATCTGAAACGAATCATGGGACGTGGTGGCGGCAATGCTGGATGGCATATTGGAAATAGAATCGATGAAAAATAGAATGAGTGTGGAGATGATGTATCTGGCAGATTGGAGGTAGCACAGCAGATGATGGTCTGGCGAAAGCTGATGATGATAGGCGCGTGTGCAGTGAGTGTCTTTTGTAGTGTAGTAGGCGCTGTCGAGTATCATGCTTGTCAGCGCCCTCTTGGATCCTTTGTGTCCTGGTATTTCGGAGGGTCGGAATGTCAGAGGAGTCGGACAAGATCGGAAGTTGCATAGAACTTAGAAGCGGAAGCGAGAAGTTGTCGAGTCAAGGTGGGTCAATATTCGAACTGGTTAACAAGTACATGGAGGAGTTGTATATAACGAATTGATGTAATCCGAATCGCAAAGATACGAACACGGAAATCCAAAACAGAGCGAAAACGGGATCGGGGTAGAAGTAAATATGGACATAAGACCAAGGATGTAGATCTTTGATGAAAATGACTAAATATAGATGGGATGGAGATAAGCAAAACAGGTGGAGGAAGTCGGAAATGCAAATTGCAATATGTCGGAGAAAAGCAGAAAAGCTGAGAATGAATCTGGGTTCTAACAAAGAGGGCTGAGCATGCTAAGCAGCTACTCCACCCACACAGAGACGGTTGTAGTGCTCTTGTTGGGTCTCTGAAGATAGGCCTGCACTAGAGCAAGGTAGTGCTTTAGGCAGTGGGTCTGCACACACAGGAGTGTCCAGGTGTTCGATACAAGTTCTGCATCAAACCCCACTAGGTGATCATCCAATTACTTCGTTCGTGCCCAGCTTGGCAACGACCAAATGTATCACCTGTGTTGTTTACTCCATAGTGGTGCCATGGAGAAAAAGAAGAAGAAAAAAACAGGAATGTTGTGACCAAATCATGTTTGTGTGCTCATGGTCACAAGAAGGTTGAAAACAGTGATGTTGTTGCCAGCACTTGGGGGGCATCACAACAAGGTCAATGGTTGAAAACCTTTTGTGATGTCATTGTTTCGCATTGTTGCCAGCACTTGGATGAGTCACGTCATGGTCACGTCATGGTCGAAAACCTTTTGTGATGTCATCGTGTTGCCAACCTTTTTGTGGCTGTGTTGTGACAGCATGAGACAACACTCATGTGACCACCACTATTGTTTCCTCCAAACGATGCGGCATGCAAAACCACCCAATGCGGTTTGGCTATTAATGCCAAGCAGCTCTGCAGGAAGGCAAGAGTTGGGAGCACAAGTGGTGGGGTCTGAGGCAGGACTTGCATCAAACACCTAGATGCTTCTGTGTGTGTGGAGTCGCTGCCTAAAGCACTCCAGGTGTTTGCTGCAAGTGCTGTGTCAGATGTCTGGCCAAAGGAGGGCTGCACTTGTCTCTGTGTGTGTGGAGTCGCTGCCTAAGACACTCAGCCCTCTTCCATCCAGTACTGATCATTTAAAGTAGATTACAACACAGGTCTCAAGGACTGAAGCCTCTTCCCTTCTATGCTGATACTTTAAAGCAGACTACGGCACAGGTCTGATGGAGTGGATGAATTAGATGATCATGTGGTGAGGTCTGAGACAGGACTTGCATCAAACACCTAGATGCTTCTGCGTGTGCGGAGTCGCTGCCTAAAGCACTCCAGGTGTTTGCTGCAAGTGCTGTGTCAGATGTCTGGCCAAAGGAGGGCTGCACTTGTCTCTGTGTGTGCGGAGTCGCTGCCTAGGACAACTGCTTCTTCCTAAAGCACCCACTGGCATCCTACTCTTCCCTTCCAACAGAGCTGTCTCTGTGTCTGAAGGTAAGTCCGCATCAGTGCAACTAGGTGCTTCTGCTTGTGCGGAGTCGCTGCCTACAGCACTGCATTACTCTGGTGCAGACCTAGCTTCAGACACCCAGAAGAGGGCTGCAGGTGTCCTGGTGTGCGTGGAGTCATTGATAAGGACACTCAGCCCTCTTCCTCTCCTCTATTCTGACATGTTAACACAGATTAAGAACTGTTTGTCCCAACACCCATGCTGGTAGGTCTCACCGCTCTCCTCAGATGTCATCCCATCTGCAACAAACCACCTGATACCTAAGCCTCCTCCTCACAAGGTTTCCAAGTCAGTTGGAGCAACCAACAAAATGTTTCCCAGCTTCTTGGTGACTGTGATGTGACTAACGTTAACACTCATGTGACTTTTTTCTTTCCCAACAGTAGGACACAAGATCAAATGGATTACATTGAATCAGCCAAGGTGAGACCTTCTTGCCCAAGACTCTATGCTGATGGTTTTATGCACAGCAGATGACAAGAGTTGTTTTCCCTAGCACGCATGCTGGCAAGTCTAATAAAACACCACTCTTCACATCTCTACTGACTTTATCCCAGCTGCAACTTCAGCAGATCACCTAATAGGTAAGCCTCCCCTGATACTCCAGTTTTTTTTGCTTTGGTTAAATTATAGCAAACAGTGGAGGAACAAATGGAAGGAGGTTTGTTTATTTTGCCTGCTGGGCAAAAAGAAATTCATGGATGGCTTTGATTAGGTATTAAAGCCCTGGAGGATGGCCTACACAGCATGTCTTTCACAGCACACCAGCCCATCACCTGTAGCTATGAGGAGCATGTGACAACTCACAAGATTCAGGGCGCTGTTGAAAACATTGAGGTGCACCCTATGTGCCCATGGTGTAGACCTGAGCTGTTCAGGTTTATTGAAAGGCAAGACCCAAGTATGTTAGGAGCCATGCAGGGAACATCTTGCTGGGTGGAAGACCAATTACTCTTGAAAAGGTTGGCAGAAAGTGAGTAACTTGCAATGCTGGGTTTCTGGTCACTCAATTGTCACCAGATGCTCCAGTTTTAACCCTATCCGACACTCCTCCTGGTTCTAGGGTAGGTGGCACCACACCAACCGGCAAAAAAACACACAAGAGATCGCAAACAGCCCTAATGAAGAGAAAACAGCGCTACATGGAGACAGTTCTTCCCAAGGCTTTTGCCAAAATCTCAGGGGAAAGCAGTGAGGTTCCTTCTCAACCTGTCAGCATTCAGTGGTTCACATCTCTTAACTAGGTCATATTATTTCCTTTTCTGATACCTCAACCTTTCGCAAGAGACCTGCCTCACAAAAAGCTGTGGTAGCCATCACTAGGGCACAATTTCACACAGATCCAGGACTCTTGGAGTCCTACCCAGCAACTGGAAATTTCTTTGTGACATCACCCTGTGATACTCCAGCTCTAGCTACCAAGTACATCATAATGCGGTTTGACAGAGTAATCAGTCCCATGGACAATACCACTCTGCTACATGCTTGGGATAGAGTTGCAGGGACAGGGCCAATCTCATCCAACACATCATCAAGCCGGTCACCAACCCCTCAGTGTCACATAGGAGTTTGGGAACACTATAGTTCTTAGCCTATTGTGACCTTGGACTGCCGTTCCCAAACACCTGAAGCAGAAGAAGCTTTGGACTTCTTTCTCCTCAAACTAGGGGAAGTAGTTACACCCAGGCTCAGCAACTTGTTGCATTGGTATGATGCCCAAAATTGGAACATGCAGATGAGGCAGGTTGCCTGCACCTCTTGGAATTCCTTGGCTAACTCTTGGTTACTTCTCAGAGTTTACCAGCAGGTCATCAAGGTTTCAACCATCCAAGAAACATTTCAAAAGAAGCCTGGCTTAGACTTCAAAGGCGTATTTTTTTGCCTGGCCATCAAAGAAGGAAGCAGTCAGATCATTCACTTGGATTGGACAGACCACCCTTGGACATATGCCTGGGTCATTCTGATTGGGGAAGGCTGGCAAGGTGGGGAGTTGTGTCTTCCTCAACTAGGAAAGAAAATCCCTACTAGGCCTGGTCAAGTCATAGCTTTTACAGCTAGGACCCTGGCTCATTTTTCAGTGCCTCACATGGGTGGGAGGAGGATTGTTCTTACTGGATTCTCAGACGTCTACCTTGTTAGCCATAGCTTAGCTCAGGTAGCAGATACTGTTTTTGTACATTAAATATTCTGCTCTCAGTTGTACAGGAACAGAGGTTGTGAAATAATCTCAAAGGCAAATACAAGGCTGACTACTTTACATCAGGGTCAAGGAGACAAGATCCAGATCAAAAGAAGACAGGGAGCATACATCCACAGAAAACAGGGAGAATTTGGGCTCCTCTTCAACTGCATCAGGAATGGAGGGTAGGCCACCATCATACTGATTGTAGTATGAAGATGGCCCTGCACCTGAAGAAGATCCCCCCCCAGACCCACCTGAAGTCTTTTTTTTGTGTTTTGCCTGGGTGACCACTAACTTGGTGATAGGGACCTTTTCACCATGCCAATCATTGACTTTTTTTGGCATCACCAGGGCCAGATATGACATCCTGTTCGAGGTTACTGTGCATGGACTGCCCCATCTCTGGTAAAGCACCAAGGATGCCATGACAAACCAAAGGTGCCATTTTACCTGTGTCACACCTGGGAACAGTGTCTTCAAAAAAAAAAAAAAAAGGCCTGAGTCCCTGTTCATTCACACGAGAGAAACTCAAGCTCACATAACGGAGCTCAGCTACCGTGAACTTGATTTGCATCCACACCTGAGTGTACTCCCCTGACGACATCAGTGTTCTGATTAGCCTCTCCGTCCACGTCCTGGTCAGAGAAAGGACATCGACAATTCTGCCATAATTTAGGACAATGTCTGAGCTGAAGCCATTCTAGACTTACTTTTGGACTTCAGAGATGGGAGGGTTCTTGCCCAGGCCTGGCCACACTCCTGCAGCCATCATTTCTGCGACACTCAAAGATGGGGCAACACCTCCTGCGACCACCCTGGGGTGGGGGCAAAAATGTGGAGAAACAAGTTCACTCCCATCAAACAAGGACCATATGTGGCTCTGAAAACAGATCATGCAGATGAGGAAGGAGGTCTTCAAGATCATCCACACGTACCCAATGAAATAAGGTGATTGCCATCACCTGGAACGTTTCATCATCTGAATCATCACTGGGGTTGGGGAACTCTTGAGCATCATAGATAACACCCAAGGAAGTGTATCTCCATTGGGGAGCAGGAGTACCCCACTAAGAAGTACATCACCAAACACAGAAACTGTCAGCTAATAACCGAGAGCATACATGTAACAGAAGACTCACGGCCACACGTTCCACCAAGTTGCATGGCCAAATGTCATTGGGCAAGCCAAGCTGAGGTCGAACATGGGAAAAAATTGAATCTTTCACATAGTTGAGAAAGGCCTCCTTGCCTTGAGCTAAATGGTACAAAATTGAGGCCATGTCCTCTTGGTACTTGCATAACAGAATGCCAGGGCAAAGAACAATCATGGTGATCATTAACATTGTGGCAGTTTCCATTGCAAAAAAATTGGGAGCGGGCAGTACAAGATGCAAGGGGCAGAGTCACGCAGTGAGTTAGAAACACAAGGACGATGGTCTAGGGTATGACTTCGCACTCCGTCCACTTCTCATCGAGAACATCAACCTGGCAATCTCCTAATCAGCTAATAATAACTAGATGGTGAGTAATGTTTCCCAGAAGGCTTCACCTCACGCCAAAAAAAGGTCACAATCATCCCAGATGTCCTTGGGAAAACCTGGGAAACTCCATTCAATCCAAATCACATGCCTGCCGAGGCCATTGCACTAATTTCACCACCCTAAGGTTCAAGCCTCGCTTGCTTTGCGTGGACAGAACACAAGTCACTGTCAGTCATCAGGTGTTTGATCACACCAGGAGTTTAAAAGACCAGTGTTACAAGGTGGATTAACGTCAGGCTGTATTCAAATGGCTAGGTTTCTTTAATGACTTGCCTTAATCTGCAATTAAAGTCATAGGGGCCTGTTTGGGAGCATACATACTCCTCAGCCACTTGTATGTTGTTTGAGGACATTTTTTGAAGGCAGTAATTAATAAATACCTCAAGTACAACTCTGGGTAATTTATTCAAGAGTTTATGAGCTCTCTAAGCATTGTGTGGGGTTTGAAGGAGTGATGAGTAGTCACTCGGGAAAAACATTCAAACTCCTGGTGTTTGTGCTTCCTCATTGTGAATCTCAGGGAGTATTCAAGGTGACTACCTAGCCTATAGCCCTATCAAAAGAAAAACATGGCCTATCTTGTAATGCTACAGGTATAACAGTCTAAAAGTTCATAACTCCTAATGACTGATGGTATGACATCACCTAAGGTTTTCGACCAGTTTGTGACCATGACGTGACTCATCCAAGCACTGGGAACAATGCAGCATGATGCCATCACAAAAGGTTTTTGACCATTTTGTGACCGTGATGTGACTCATCCAAGTGCTGGCAACAGTGTAACACGTTGACATCACTAAAGGTTTTTGACCATTTTGTGACTGTGACATGACTCATCCAAGGGCTGGGAACAGTGCCGCATGATGACATCACAAAAGGTTTTCGACCATTTTGTGACTGTGGTGTGACTCACTCCAGGTGCTGGGAACAGTGTGGCATGATGACATCACAAAAGGTTTTCGACCATTTTTGTGACTGTGACGTTGACAAGCATGATACTCGACAGCGCCTACTACACTACAAAAGATGCTCACTGCACATGCGCCTATCTTCATCAGCTTTTGCCAGACCATCATCTGCTGTGCTATCTCCAGTCCACCAGATACATCATCTCCACACTCGTTCCATCTTCATCAATTCTATTTTCAATATGCCATCCAGCATTGCTGCCACCACATCCCATGATTCGTTTCAGATGACTGCCAAGCCAGACATACACGTTGGACCATGCGTTGAACTTCCTAGTCGGTGTTTCTCCCCTTGATGTTCATTTGTCCAGTCCTCCTCCACAAGTCGCACATTGTCGGTACTATCCTCTGTATGTCGAATCTCCTGAAGGCCCATACCGAATATTCCCCTCCTATCCTCCTTATCGCGTTCACGATTGCGTTTGGGTATTTGATCCTGTCTTCCATGCTCCCTTCTACATCATCGGTTTTGACCCAAACTTCGAACCAGTGAATGGTTGGCATTGTATCGTCCTCAGGAATTACTGGGATATCAAAAGAGTTTGGTCCAGGAAACAGAGATTTGCTACGGTTATGTGCCTAAGGACTTCATCAAGCAGGACTCGTCTTCGTTCCCTCTCTGGAGGAAATTCGTATCCAAGTGTTGTGATTGGTTCACATGTTTCTGAGTCGTCATCAAGTCACATGACTCACTTACTCATCTTCGGAGATATTTGACAAGCAACTGGAATCCTATTGGATGGCTATGACTCATTTTCATCACCTGACTCACTCGCTTCTTGGCTGTACTTCTATTTCCAATTGTTTCCACATGGTCTATTGTCTGTGACTCACTTCTATTCTATTTCTGGCTTCTATTTCCAATTCGCTGCCATATTTCCCTTCATTTCTTCGACCACCTGACTCATTTTTCCATTTCCTTACAAACCACCTTCCTATTTTGGTTTTCTGCCTCTTGCCGTTAGTCATTTCTCCTGTCTGCTGTCAACGACATTGTTGTATGGCATACTCGCATCGTTTGTTGTTCTGCTCATGTATATAAGGCCTGTTTTGCCTTAGTGTACCCCAATTCACCTCTTTCAGTTATTCACGAGTTTATGCTCTCTAAGTCTAAGTCTTTTAAGTCTGACTACTCACTTGTACTACTATTCTACTCCTGTTTACTTCAAGGCCAGCTTTGTCAATCACGTGACATTTGCTGTTGTATCTCGTCTACGCTTACTATCAGCATATTACGTCATCATCATCGTCACTGCTACGTCCTCATCTTCGTCTTTGTTCTACCTTTGTTGCTGCTGATAGCAAAGCGCACTGAGCCGAACACCAGTGTAAGTAGCTGGTGCAATGACAACACCTGCTACCCACTGTCTTTTAGATCCATTTCGTAAGACTGTGATGATGACTCACTCCAGGTGCTGGCAACAGTGCAGAACAATGACATCACAAAAGGTTTTCGACCATTTTGTGACTGTGATGTGACTCAGTCCAAGTGTGGTTGCTGGAATGATAACATATGGCTGTATGAAAAAAAAAAAAAAATGAAAAAAAAAACAATTCCTGGAGGGAACTGTGAAATAAGACTATTGCTACAGCCATATGAAAACTTATGAGAGCTTGTGAGGCAGAATAAGCATAGGTATGATGGTATATATTTTGCTCACATGTGTGCTTGTAAATTGGTTTATTGCACTGCTCGATAACCCCCATCGTAATGCATAAATAGTTGTCTCTATAGTACAATATTTTGCAGATCATCTGTGCCTCCATCAATTAGATAGGTACATATGTTTGTCATCCTGTTGAATTCAAGTCTACTACTAGTATTTCAGTTATGCTGCTCAACATATCGTAGATGTATATGTATGTATAACATGATGTATATGTATGTATAACATTGTAACTACATACAAGGGCAGCCTCACACATGCTGAGGCTGGGGAGAGAGAGAGGTAGTTGGAAGCAAGAGCAAAGACCAAAGTGCTGCAAAGGTTTATTTTCAGCTTTTGCACATGGTTTTAAAAAAATTGCACAGACTAAATGTGTTCAGGAATTTGAACTTGGATGTATAAATAAAGAAATATTTGAATGAAATTAAGCTGCATGATATTCTGCGACAATGGCTGCGGAAGGTACCAGATTACATATTCGTTGCCTGCTGGCATCTGACCACTGCAGAGGGACTTTTCACTGGGAGTAAACTCTCATATGCACGTAAATATATACATAAAAAGTACTCTCAATTTGGGACCCTTGTCCAGTACGGTTCTCCATCAGCCTTGGGCGAGTGACTATCAAGGGAACATTCCAACACTGATTTTATTACTTCCATCCAGTCCCGGACGTTGTCAATCAAATCTGGTCGCTTTTCCAATATGGCCATGCAAGATTTCTTGCTTCTGGCATGATCATGTTTCAAATGCATGGGGAACACCCAAGGCTTTTCAATGCCTTCTGAATTGCATATTGGCTGTGGCACAAAAGTGTCCGGGTACAGAGTCATAGCTAGCAGTGCGCCTAAGTTGTCATCGTCAGGGAGTGCGTCTGGTGTCAAAAGTTAGCCTTGAAACAGAAAATGGAAGGAAAGGGGAAGGGGGTACATTGCAACGGGACTGTGGTGCTGGTGTCCTCATACACGTTCAAAAACCGATCATAGTAGTGGACTAGATGGTTAAGAATGGTTTCAGATCCTAAATGTTCTGTGTTGGTGGAAGATTTCCCATGCAAGTGTTCGTCCAGGCTGGCCCTGAGTGATCTGCCCAGCGTAGTTGAAGCATAGAAATGCCCCCCGGTAATGATTGAGTCGCACAAAGTCCACACCAAATGTTCCATACCAGGGCGCATGATCCTAAAAATCGTCAACAAAGCGACCGTGGGTGAACAATACACGTGCCCAGGTTGTAAGACCAAACCGGTCCACCGATAGTCACACACGACTTCCTTGCTCTGTTCCCTTGCAAACAGTCCTCCAAAATCCCAAAACCTCCGATTCACTCCTCTTGTTCTCCTTCAAGTCCGAACTTCCGATATTCGCCAAATTTCTCAGGAAATCCGTGATCACAATGGTTTCAACCAGACAACATCAACACCACTATTGAGAAATTTTCCAAGAAGACACCGTTCATCTCCTTAGGAAAGCCAATACGTTTCCAATGAATTTTTTGGTCCTCTGACACTCCAACTCCTTACCAACCTTCCAACACTTGAGGTAGACAATGGGACGTCTACCTTAAAGGGGGAGTAGCCACTATGTTGACAACTTATCTATTCCAATCCCCCACTCTGACTCTGATCTTTCCAACAACTTCCAACCCAACACTTCCATTTTTCATTCCTACTAAGTTACTATTTACATCCCACAATTCCAAAACTCCTTCAATATCTACAACCGTTCACATCCCAATACTCCGACTATCTCAACTTCTTCATCACTCTTACCTGTCCAATCCCGACCCCGAGGTAATCCCGACATTCATCCAGTTCCGACTTCCCTGGTTCTCTGACACCCTTGATTCACTGTTCCTCGTCTTCCCAAGTTTTCCGTTTTTCTGATCATTTCATTTATCTGATTCTTTCCGTCATTCCAAGCTTTCTGTTTTTTCCAATCATTTCGTTTTTTCCAATCTTAAACCAAGAAGAAAAAACTTCATTATTTAAACCTTTCTACACTACTTCACCGAAATCCCTCCAATTTATTTATGTACTTTTCCCATTCTGACTCCCATTCACTGCATTGTTTCCTCCTCCAGGCCATTCACCCTGGGTCAAGCCCCACCGTTTTCCCCAACTGCTCTTCCGCTTGTCCCTCTGAATCCGCATCTCCCGGATTCACCGGCTCCTGACGAATTCCCGCCTCCAGTTCCTGACCAATTCCTGTCTCTGGTTCCTGGCCGATTTCCGCCTCCTCCAGAACCTCCTCCTCCGGAACCCCCTTTTCCGGTATCTCTGGGACGACATCGATGTCCATCCCGATGATGTCCACCTCCCTCACCTTCCCCTTCCCCTTGTCCACCGCCTTCTCCTATTCTGGTTGTGGCCCGACATTTCCGTCCTTATTCTCCAACTTGGCTTCCGAGCGCAACTCCAGTTGCGATACTGACGCCCCATGATATGCCTCCCCCTGCTTCTTCCAGAATTTGAACTCGATCTCCGCTATCTGGTGTGACTTCCTCAACGTATCATTGAAAGTTGCCATTCCCTCCACATTGTAATGGAGCCACTTAGTGAGGGAATGGAGCGTTTTTTGGAGCCCGCAAACCTCCGCCGCGAGCCCCGCATCCTCCACCTCATCCTCCGTGTCGTCCTCCATCACCTGCTCCTTTCCTTTACGTTTCCCTGACGACGCCACCTCATCCTGATCCGTGACCGCTTCCGCCTGACGCCTTTTTGTTGCTGGTCCTGGTCCGGCCTCCGCGTTCTCTGTCCACACCCCCCTGGACACCGGTAACACCGACTTCCCTGCCATCTCCACCACAAAATTTGCATCACCTGGCTTTGTGCATTTCTTCTGATCATTTTGACACTGAATGCAGGCCTGCTTCCACGACTTTCCCGGTCTTCCACTCCTCGTTGACACACTCCAACCCCCACATCTGACAGAGTACACACCTATTATCAAAGTTGTTGGCCTCTGACCACATGTCCTCAAGGTGCCATTTGCAGCCTCTGACGAATTCTGAGCCATCTTTCGGATTCCGGTCCCCCTTCTGTTCCCTATCGATCTTCTCCAGCTAGTCCGATCTCCTGTCAAATCCGTCAATCAGCACTGAAAAATCCAACTAGCAGGAAGCAGGCTGCAGCTCCGCTCGGCAGGTACGATTCCATTGAAGTATATTGGTCTTCATTTTTCTTCCATGGAATGTCTGGGGTGTGGTTTACATAACCGAGTTGCATTGTTAATGACAGCTACCAATTCTCTAAACAGTTCTAATGGTTATATCCTCTCACTTTGAATTTAAGATGATAGAATCATTGATAGATATAAAGAGGACTTGCTTATCAATTGGAATTGGGCCTCATTCTCATAGTCATTGAGCTTGAAATCAGCGGTGAATTGAAGCTAGGAATGCTCCACATGACTATCACGTGTATGTCACGCGATGGGGCTGGCATTGTTTAGAACAAATATAAGCAATATTACATAACAGTTGGTACAAACATTTTTCTGTCGGAGTCGAGGTGGCTAGATTGTCGAACTAATACATTACCCTAACCTTAGGTCAGGGCAATGTATTAGTTCCACCCGCACTTTTCACATAATGTATTGTTCTAACCTTAGGTTAGGACAATGCATTCTAACACAGTACAAGTGGTTTATATTATAAAAATTGAAGAGTAAAAAGGGTGTGATCGATGGCCACTGTTATGTTTAAACGAACCCAGTCGTTGTACCAGGGGTTTATCTGTCGTCTGGGTACATTCCGTCCACTGATTGATTTGTGCGTGACCGTATCAGGTTTTGTGTAGGTACTTTTCTTTACGTAGTTCGTACTAATTCTACTGTCGAAACCACTATAGACAAGAACGGAGTAGTTACACGTATCAAAATCGGTGGTATAGAACCTTCTACCGGATGTGGTTCTTGCAGGTGTTTTTAATGTATTGCCCTAACCTTAGGTTAGGGT
>MU134422.1:22882-41778 GCA_015039355.1 Ramaria rubella | reverse complement strand
ATGCTCATCCAAAACTGCTGGCACAGGGGATAGAGGTGTGGCATTTCATTCAGCATATAAAGCGCCATGCCCTTCCCTTGCAGTCTGTCCTCCTTCAAACCATCAGGCCAAACCCAGGGCATCTCCCTTCCATGGTCATTGTTAAGCAACACCTGCGGCTCAAACTCCTCAGGGCACATGACCATTGCCAGGAGAGCTGCCAGCTCCTCATTTTCAGGTAAATCTGCTGGAAAAACAAAGTCAGACAACCATCATGAAGGTGGTGACCATGTGACACATACGGTCCACTGTCTTATCATACTCCAGCAGTAACAAGCAATGCTTGTAATGTTTGAGCAGTTGATAGAAGATTGATTCTGATGCCAAGTGTTCTGTGTTTGTTGTCAAATGATCCCACCAATGTTCTTGTAATCTTGCCTTCAACGAGTGTCTGAGGGTGACCTTTGAATAGAAATGTCCCCCCTTCACAATTGAGTCCTTGAGCATGTATACAATATGTTCCCTTCCAGGACACATTATGCTGCCAAGTATCAGTGCAATGTGTGCTGAAGAGAAAGGAAGAACACTTACAGGATGTGTCCAGGGCGTAACACCAATCCTGTCCATTGGAAATCTTTTGGGTCAATATCGACTAAAGCATCAGAAGGCCGAGGACTGGATGCACCATCCTCCAAGAGGCTCCAAAGTTTTGTGCCACTGACTACTTGGATCCACATGGCAAACTTCCCTGCATCTCTATGTACAGGTGACATGGCAGGGACTGTGGCCACTAGTCCCCAACTCAGGCTGTCAGCAGGGAAGGGGGTGGCACAATATTGCTGAGATGCCTGTGCTATTAGGCTGATGCGTCTGGACACAGTAATGTTAATCAATGGCAAAGGGAGGCAGATGGGCCTACACACTGAATGCAATCGGGGGGCATGGCATTCTGTGGTAACGGAATACTGAGGAAGTTGACGTTTTGTCTCCCTGGATCATCTGGATTCGAGTCCAGCAGTTGGTGGAGACTTCCTTTACACATTTCTGAATGGTAATTGTCCATGTCACTGAATCGGTTTTCTGTGAATATTGTTAACAAGTGTTCCATGCCTGCACTGGGTCATTCATACCATGCACTTGGCGTGTTTGATAGACATTCATCCCAATTTTTTCACATGTTTGGCGATTGAATCCTTGCGGTGCAGGGGGCTGGCTTGGGATCACATGTATATTGCAATCCTTGTGCATTTTCAAGAGCTTTTCGTTGCTCCATGAAGCCACCGTCATGTCAAGCACAGATATGCAGTTATGAGACTTGTAAGGCCTCTCATCTCGATTGTGCCCACTAGCCTCCAATAAGTCACGGAAGTGTTAGAGACCAGGCATCTAATAAACGGGGTGAGCAGCATGAGGAATAACCTTGAGAGTGCTCACGCATACTGAAGTTTCTGGCCAACAAGTGGTGAAACTGTTACGCACGAATGGCTGGTTTGGATTGCCTGTGTCTTCCCAAACGCTTGTTAGCTCTTCATGTACAGGTTCGTTCTGGGGGAGTGTGAGTGTGACACTGTTCGAGTACAGACCAACTTACAGGTGTGCTAAGCAAAGCTAGGTCTAGCTTCCAGTCTGTCATGTTCTTTGGGTCCAACGCAGGTTCTGCATAAGCTTTGGCAGGGATCTTTGCATCGAGTTCTCGAACAGCCTTGAGTTTACACAATGCAGATGCTGAAAGAACAAAGTCCTCTTCCTCTTTGTCATCTTGGCCAACATCTGAGCTTTCTGCAAGCTTGTCCTCTTCGCTCTCTGAAAACCAAAGGTTTGCTTTTTTTGGCAGCTTTGGAACATTTGGTTTCGGCTTTGCTTTCTCCTTGCCCTCTTTGCCTTTGCCTTTGCCTTTGCCTCGTCCTTTTCTTTTTTTTTGCACCCTTCTTTGGCAAAGTATCCTGCATACCAGCAAGATTTTAGGCACTTCCACCGTCGCCCTGCCGTTTGTTCACTTCAATGCACTGAGAAGAACTACGGTCAGTGGAGCAGTGTTTGGGGCAGCACTTACGGTCTGCAGGGTCCACGACTTTTGCTTTCCCTTTGTCCTTAGCATTTGGGACATTTAAGTCTGGGGGCATGCTTCTCAATCGTGGTGTGTCAGCCCTCGTGGATCCTTCTGTAAGACTTGAACCATCGTCCGATGCTGGGTTATTGCTGCCCTTTCCACTCTGGGATGTCTGCGACGTTTCCAGGTCCATATCCACATCATCATCATCATCACCTTTGTTCTTCTGGT
Organism: Ramaria rubella; assembly: GCA_015039355.1. Lineage (NCBI taxonomy): Eukaryota > Fungi > Basidiomycota > Agaricomycetes > Gomphales > Gomphaceae > Ramaria > Ramaria rubella. The sequence goes on along the minus strand of MU134422.1, from coordinate 39,518 downwards.
CAACATCCTTTGGGTCAGTCAAGGGGGGATCAGTCATATCCATTGCCTCATGTTGAGGTGAGACATTGGATTTCTCCACCATATTTTTTGGTCCGGAACGTGGAGAGGCTTCAGATGGAGGAGGGGGTTGTTTCTCAACATTCTGGTGGGATGAGACCTGAAGAGCCTCTACATCCTGTTGACTATGACCTGACTCCTGATCAATTGACGCATCATCCACCTGAGAAGTGATGGGCTGTGACAGAGGTAATTGTCTGGTGGGGGCATCAGACTTCTTTTCTCTCTGCTGGGAATTGGAAGTTTTCTCCTCAAACCGTCATCGAAACTGAAGCACAACTTCGGATGTGTCAAATTCATCTTCCTCATCCTCATCAGATTGTTCTTCCCCACTATGTCTGTCAGAGCGAGGGGAGTGGGGAGGGGTCGATCCTTTGGATGCTTCATCTCTGCTTGGTGCAGATGGAGTTCCCTGCAGGGATGGAGAAGGTGGTGTTGGGATGTCCTGGGCAGAAACATCCTCCATGCCTATGTTGCTCAGAGACTGGGATGGATGACCGACAGCACCCTTGCCATATGTGTCAGTCAGGGGGTTGACTGGCGACAATCCTGTGGTATATGGGCCCAGGCTTTGACTTCCTGTCAATTTTGTGTCTTTGCATGCTCGGGTAGAGTTGAACCAGTGGGGGAGGCCTCCCTCTTGCGCTTCCTTGAAGCAGAGCTAGATTTCTTTTTCTTCTTTTGGACATCATCCAGTGTAGGGGGCTCCAAGTTGATTGGCACCTTGAAACATGGTGGGTCAGACTACGATTGCTGTCATAGAAGTGAAGATCAAACATATGTTCTCAGGGACCTCATATGATAGGAGGCTTCCATGCGGCCAAACCTGCCTTTTGATGAAGCACATGCCATCGTCCACTGGTCCCAAGTCAGTGGCCAATCAATCCAACTGGTTTTCTGAGGTCTCATGCTGGTACATGAGCTGTAGGTCCACTTTTGTGGTCTGCAGTTCAGCATTGGCACCAGGCCCTGAGCTCCCTTTGGCATGAGATCCATCGGTACCCTGGGTGATTTGCAGAGATTTGCCACCTATGTTAGAGAAGGTTGCAGGCAGCCAGAGAGGCTGGCTATCCTTTCCACTGATGATGTTGAGAATGTGCTCCCAGATTCCTCTTTCGGCATGTAAGGTCGAGGCACGCACGCAGCCTCTCGAACTGGCACTTAACTGTGCCTAAATGAGTTCACATCTGAGGAAAGCCATGGGGGAACTTACCTTCATCATGTCATGCATGTTGTAATTATACATCACTGCTTTTGTTCTTGAAAATTTGTTGGAAAAAATCTCAAGAATAGACACTATGATCACATAATAATAGCTCTGAAAATCTTGATACCGCAAATGGCTGTAAATGTCCACAAGTTTTGCCTGGAGGGTAGGTGGGTGGTGGGAGTCTGACCTGTTCACTGGAGGCATGCTAAAATTTTCTGACCCAGAAAACCCTATGGAAAATCTTCAGAAATGGTTGAAGATGCCAATGATTTATCTGGATAGGAAAATTGTTTGAAAACAGAATGTTTGCCAATGATTTTCTGATCCCAGGAAACTTTGATAAGATCACTCAGAATAACTTGAGAAAATTGAGAAAAAAACCATGGGAAAACAGCTTTTCCCATGTTTTTCACTGTTTTCCCATTTTTTCCCCTCAATTTTCTCAATCTATTCTGAGTGATCTTATCAAAGTTTCCTGGGATCAGAAAATCACTGACAAACATTCTGTTTTCACACAGTTTTCCTATCCAGATAAATCATTGGCACACTCAACCATTTCTGAAGATTTTCCATAGGGTTTTCTGGGTCAGAAAATTTCGGCATGCCTCCAGTGGTTGAACAAACTGAGCCATCTAGGAGAATAGCAAGAGAATCTGATGCTTACAAAACTGCTTCCATAACCTTTTCCAAGTGGTCTCACTTGTTCAACTTCAAGAACATGAGTGATGGAGGCATGAGGGTGGGGAAAAACTTACCACCGAAAGAGAAAGCAAAATCCCTACCATTCCATACAGGTTCCCCAGTGCTGCATGCAACTCGGCCGTGCTCTTGTGGTTTTCAGAACGGACTACCACCTCTGCATTGAGGGCAACATCTGGGGACCCCCTCTGCCCAAGATCAACTGAACCACGGGCACCATAAGAAAGCCAGAAACCTTGCAACAGCTTGTCCAGGTGTTTTTCTGGGGTTTGACGGACCGTGGTGAGCTGACTGCTGAGAGGATGGACTCATTGAACATCGATGCTCTCCTTCTCAAAGCCAAGTGACCACAAGCATCGGTCAAGGACAATTGTGCACAGGAATGGGTAGAAAAACGGTTGGATGTGCTGCCTTAGGCCAATGTATCCATTCCCTGTTTGTGGTGGTGTATCAGCCAGACCCAACTGTTCTGCAAGCTCAGGGACCTCTGATATTTTAAGCTGAATTTCATCCACATGTTTTGCCAAGAGCAGAAACTTTTGACTGTGATTAGGAAGCGAAAGGGGTGTAATCATGCAGGTGACCTCATCACTAAAGCACACTTTTTTATGTCCTTTCACCACAAAGAGATCGGTCATCCAATGATTGTTAACAAAGGAGATAGAAGCAGTGATTAAGAAATTTTTAGGAGACATGGTGAACAGCACAGTAGTGCCTTGAGGCTAAATTTTCTGGTTGGTGGCGGTGTCTTTACATACTGCAACAATATTTAGCACCCAATGTGTGACGTCACAGTATTCGGACTTTCTGCTGAAGCTTACAAGACTATATGCTGGTAATTTGGCCAGACTGTGTCATGTGTGTTCATAACAGTGGAATATGTGCAGATAAATTTCAATATAACCCGTGAAACATCCTGAAGTGGTGTGAAGATTTGTCTTTGACATGACCAGTCACTGACAGCCAGGATGCCCAGAAGTTTCAACAGAGGTAATAATCACGTCTTGATACTTTCGGGGGGGCTGAAGGAGGGCAGTGAATCAGGGTCACTTCTGGACAAACATCTTCCCTGGCAGCAGGCCATGCTGAGGGTTTCAAAGCTTTGAGATCAAACACCATTCTCACATCCTGGTGTCAGCGGTCAGGATTTTGCAACCTTGGGCCAAACTCCAGCATAGGTCTGAGAAGTATCTGAGCTAGTAACCATGTTGCTGTCAAGCTGTGGCCCTTCAAAAGCCCATGGAATCAAAAAAACCAACTTTGTGACATGTGTAGTGGAGAAACACGGCTAACAAAGAATGAATAAAATCATCCATTGATGATATTGACTCCTTTATGAAAATTCGGTCAAGTGCTTGACATCTTTCTCATTTGTTGGCAGCCATGTCCACATTTTTGACTGGAAAGAGGTCGAAATTCAAAATCTCTGTGAATATTCTACACGAGGCTGCACTGTCTCAGGATTTGGGGTTTATACATCTGATACATCATTGTAGCCTATCTGTGTAAATCTTCCATGCCTTCGGTGGAGGAGAGACCACTCAAAGTTGGTCTGCCACACAGGTTGCCAGCATCTCACATGCAGCCTGCTTAGTAATGGGATTGGGTTCCAATCCCATTACATAAGCAGCATGGGGTGTCGCAAATTATAGAAAGAGAGGACCTTCAAGCAGTATCCCATGGGGGGCATTTTCACAACCATCTTTTCAATGGGACCTCCTGTACCGAAACTGCCACAAATCTTGGTAAAAAACCTTGTAGACAGGCTTTGATTGATGTCTAAGTTAGCACACACACCAAAGGTGATCCAATCTCATGCCAAGAGCCAAGTCCACATGACATTGGGGTGATGAAGAGTCAATGAGGTCATGCATCTATGGGTGGAAAATACTCCATGAAATTTCTCTCACTGTTCTTGACATTGTGCAACCATGTGTCATGGGAAAGGATTGAAATCCTCACTCAAGATCTCAATGTCGCCCTATAGTTCTGCTGTGGTCAACTGATATATTGTTTCCAGATCTATTCAACTCTATCCAAATGGTTTTTTTCCCGACAACCTTGATGTTTTCAGCAGAGACCACGCCGTCATAGGAGTGGCCAACATTCACGCATGTAGTGCTTATGTAACGGGAATGGATCACAATCCTGTTATGTAACAGCATCGCATTCCAATCCCATTACGTAACGACATTGGGATCCAATCCTGTTACATAACGACATTGGGATCCAACCCCATTACGTAATGGCATTGGGATCCAACCCCATTATGTAATCCAGTTGGGTGAATGTGTAGGCTGGCATTACCTGACAGGGCCTCAGACCATCTGAGGAGGTCGATCGTCCACTCATTTCACTAGTTTTTGTTGGACCCATCGGCTTTCTGCCTTGTGGCAGGGAGGTTGTGCCTCCATGCTGGGCCATCGATCTGGACATCACGGCGTTATTGCCATGCCGGAGGGCTGACGGTCCACATGTTCATCCTTTTTACATGATATTTTGAATATAATTCTTCACGCACTATGATATTGGCACAACAACGCTTGCTGTTCGCCATGGTTTGAAACACATGGGCATCGTGGGGTAGATATATCGAGATCCGGACTTCTATAACGCCCCTGGGAACGAGGAGCAGGCCATCTGGCCCGATGGGTCGTGAATGATGGGGGGTCCAACTCCGTTCCGAATCTGAAGACCTGCCAGGCAGTGTCTTCTAATTCCTGTGCCATCTGAAGCCAGCAGGGAGTATGCATGAGTCCCGTACATACATATTTATGAGCCACGCCCCCCTGGTTTGAGCCATGCACACATCGGCAAGAGTCCCGATGGCAGATGACCAATAACATCCCTTTGTTTTCATTTTATGTCCCGTTCTGATCATGAAATGCGGCAAAATGACTTGATGATAGAATACGATTCAAAGGAGAAAGATCTGCGGGTGCATTTTCACGAGAAAAATGTGTTTGAAAGAAATTAAAGCACTCCCTGGCCAGGACAAGAGGCAATGCGACATGAAAACACCACATAGTGTTTTGTCACATATCCAACAATACTGACACACATGTTGTTAGATCTGCTCATGAAGATGTGAACAAACAGTTTTATACCTCACGAAGATTTATATAAGCCCTGTATCATGCCACCAATCCCTCACTTTTCCTACAGACATTGGACATGTACAAGTCAGCATACCAGACTGACATGTCCCATACCCTCATCGTGGCTTTCATCGCATCTGCCATTGCATACATGCAACTGCTCCCATCTGTATTGGCATTCTTTGATCAGGGAGGTGTTCAGGAGGCTGTGAAAGTTCTTGGAATCATCACGGCTACTGCCTACACCCTGTATGTAACCCATCATGTTCTTTGGGAGAGGGCTTACAGATTTCTGTAGCTTAAAGACTTACCAGGCACATGGTTTCGTTCGACGGTCTGACATTCCAACAGATGTAGAAACATCCTATGCCGCTCCTCCTCGCATGATTTTTGAAAGAGGTTGGAAGTGCCACACTCCCAAGCACAGCTCTCCCATGAATGGATCGAGTGCTGCAAGTGCCGCATTGACATTGGGGGACACTCTGCTCGTGCTCTCCTCTCATGTACCAGCTGGTGAGGGTGCGCGTTGTGAAAGCTCGGTGCCTGTTTGTGTGAGTGATATTCCTTTCGGATATTGTAACGACCAATCCAGTGCTGTGGTGTTTGAGAGGCTTACTGAGAAAGAGTGTGAGTGCTTGGTGAGGACACATGAGATTTGGTCCATGGCATGAGCGTCAGGTGTGATGGAGAACCAGTTGTGAAATATCCCTGCGCGTAAGATACCCAAATTATGTGCTTCAGCGATTTGATTTGTTGCTAAAAATGACGGGATGGGGGCCCATTGATCATATAATGTGAGAGATGCAGCATATATGCTGGCCTACCACAACATATCTGATCAAGAACATGTGGGCTACAATAAAGTATTTTGGATTGGGTGTGGGTCTCACATCACTGATTGACCAGAGGCTTTTGTAGACCTGGCAAGACCAGAAATCGCCACGTTGGTATGGATAAGATCAGGGATCTACCTGCCTGGCCTTCAAGTGCTCAGCGCATCCTGCCTTGGTGAAAAATTCATGGGGCATCCGCAGACAATGTACGCAGGCTCTGAAGCCCTAAGCCTTTCCTAGAGCCTACATCAGCCTAATGCCTGCAATTGAATCTGCTGTGTGTTCTTGGATGTGTACACAATGTGATGCATGGTATGGGGAGTATATTGCATGGCAGATGAACGTATGATCCAACTCACGAGGGTCTCTCCAAGTGCAGAGGGGGCCAGCACCTGTTCTCGCACCACTCGTGATTACGCAATGGGGTTGGAATCCAATCCCATTATGTAACATCTCCCTCTCAAGGCATCCAGTTGCAAACTGCTTTGTTCCACACACTGAGATGGCCACATTGTTTTCATCATTCAAATTCAGGCCATGAAATTCCCTTTTATATTGTCAATATTGAATGACACTCAACCATTTGAATATCCCTGCCACAACAGACCTATAGCCGTCATCTTTCAGGCTTCCAGGGTCACGTCAGGGCTAGTGCCATGAGAATTATCAGAGTTGCTACTCATCAGTTTTCGCCAGACCATCATCTGCTGTGCTACCTCCAGTCTGCCAGACACATCATCTCCACACTCATTCTATTTTTCATTGATTCTATTTTCAATATGCCATCCAGCATTGCCGCCACCACGTCCCATGATTCGTTTCAGGTGACCGCCAAGCCAGACATACACATTGGACCACACGTTGAATTCCTAGTCAACGTTCTCCCCTTGATGTTCATTTGTCCAGTCCTCCTCCACAAGTCGCACATCATCGGTACTATCCTCTATATGTTGAATCTCCTGAGAATATTCCCCTCATATCCTCCTTATCGCGTTCACGATTGCATATGGGTATTCAATCAAACCTTCCATGCTCCCTTCTACGTCATCAGTTTTGACCCAAACTTCAAACCAGTGAATGGTTGGCATCGCATCGTCCTCAGGAATAACTGGTACATCAAAGAGCATGGACCAGGAACAAAGATTTGCTATGGTTATGTGCCTAAGGACTTCGTCAAGAAGGGCTCGTCTTTGTTCCCTCTCTGGAGGAAATTTGTATCCAAGTGTTGTGATTGGTTCACATGTTTCTGAGTCGTCATCAAGTCACATGACTCACTTACTCATCTTCGGAGATATTTGACAAGCAACTGGAATCCTATTGGATGGCTATGACTCATTTTCATCACCTGACTCACTCGCTTCTTGGCTGTACTTCTATTTCCAATTGTTCCACATGGTCTATTGTCTATGACTCACTTCTATTCTATTTCTGGCTTCTATTTCCAATTCACTGCCACATTTCTATTCATTTCTTCGACCACCTGACTCATTTTTCCATTTCCTTACAAACCACCTTCCTACTTTGGTTTTCTGCCTCTCGCTGTTAGTCATTTCTCCTGTCTGCTGTCGACGACATCGTTGTATGGCATACTCGCATCGTTTGTTGTTCTGCTCATGTATATCACCTTAGTGTACCCCAATTCACCTCTATCAGTTGGATTCACTCGTCTAAGTCTCAAGTCTAAGTCTTCTAAGTCTACTACTACTACTACGTCTACGTCAAGGCCAGCTTTGTCAATCACGTGACATTTGCTGTTGTATCTCGTCTACGCTTACATCAGTGTATTACGTCATCATCTTCGTCACTGCTACGTCCTCATCTTCGTCTTTGTTCTACCTTTGTTGCTGCTGATAGCAAAGCGCACTGAGCCAAACACCAGTGTAAGTAGCCGTGCAATGATGACACCGCTACCCACTGTCTTTTGGATCTATTTCCAAAAGTAAACCGACACCGTGAGAATTATCAGAGTTGCTACCTGGAGTGAAATCCCCCTCATACTGGCTGGGGAGATGCTGGTTGTATCTCCTTACCTTCTCAGGCCATGACCATTTTGTATGGCCAGATTTGCTTCCAGGATCAGCACCAACACATGGTCACCTCCAGCATGATTACATAATGGGATTGGATTCCAACCCCGTTATGTAATCATCACGGTGTGAGGACTGGTGCTGGCTTTCTCTGCACATCAAGAATCTCCACAGAAAGTCCTGGAGCATACAAAAGGTGGTTCAAAATGACATTGAATGCCTTGAAACTCTCAAAAACAGGGGTAGCTGGCCCTCTGAATGGCTGTTGTATTCTTCCTGGGCACCTATGTCTCAACTCCCAGGCGCATTTCCCTGAGGGGGTATGGACAAGTACATGTAGATCACTAAGGTTTTGCGAAGAGTAGTCACAACCCATTCTCACCCATCCCTCTCCTCCTCTTCCAGAACCGTGGCTGGTACAACTGCAGGTGAGAGTTTTGAATACCGTGACAGGGTCAGCATGCTAGACAGGCTGATGAGACTGATCCCACTCAGGAGTTGGACACAGTCATATGTCGCACGGGAGAGTTCTTGAAGCCTGCTTGCTCTGACCTCTGTGCCGTCTCCCCAGGCCATCATAAGGATCTGGATCACAGAACTCAGGTGCCTGTGGAAGGGAACCTCGGCTGACTCAGGTGTCATTGCCTGTCTGGCAGTGAGCACAGCTGCTGGAGCCCATAGTCCACCCATACCATTCTCAAGTAATCCATCTTAACTGCCAGCTCGTGCCACTGTTCGGGTTCTAGCTTGGACGTCGGGATCTTCCATACCAGGTCAAAATACCACACAGGTATGTACCATGCAAAGTCAATGATCCTTCCAAAACAGTGAGTGTGAATATCTACAGATGGTGCTGTTGCAGTCAGCTTACTTCTGAATTTTCACTTGGGGAGGTGTAGGAACGGCTGCCATTGTCACACTGGGAGGGAGATATACCACATGGGGGTCAAATATGTGGTTTAGACGGTTAAGCGGTGTCGGTTTACTTTCGGAAATGAATCCAAAAGACAGTGGGTAGCGGTGTCGTCGTTGCACGGCTACTTACACTGGTGTTCGGCTCAGTGCGCTTTGCTATCAGCAGCAACAAAAGTAGAACAAGAGAACACCAACCCATGAGGACGTAGCAATGGAATGATGCACATCATCATGTGAATACGATGACCTAAGCATAGACGATGCACACATTATGGAAGCATAATGATAACATGGAATGACAATACCTAGGCCTGACACAACAGACGTAGTAGCAATAGCTACACTTAGAAGACTTAGACAAGAGATATAAAATGAAACAATCCAACTGGAAAGAGCTAGAAATCGAGTACACCAAGATTTCCAGCAAACACAGGCTCGTAATATTCCAATAAATGATGCAGATACAACAAACGATGCGATGTAGCCCATACAACGATGTCGTCAATCTAGCAGTACAGGAGAAATGACGAACGGCGAGTAGGCAGAAAACCAAAATAGGACCAGGTGATTGGCTAAACAAACTGGAAAAATGACTCAGGTGGTCGAAAAATGAAGGGACATATTTCATTGGCAGCAAAGGTGAATCATAGAAGCCAGAAATAGTGAATTACAAGGGAATCACAGACAATACAACATGTGGTAACAAGTATGGACAACAAGGAGAAATACAGCCAAGAAGCGAGTGCTAGTCACAGAAGAATGATAGAAGAAAGAGTCATATGCCAAAGCTCCTGAATAGGTAGTCCAGTTCCATAGTACAAATAGCACCGAAGATGAGTAAGATCACTCACAATGTGGTTACACAAGATGACGACATAACAAACATGAGAACCTATCATCATCTGACACTTGGATACTATGATGCAATTAGACAGCATTTTGTTGCCAGAATCAGAGGGAAGCAAGGAGACGTAGCCCATCATGACGAAATAAACACAGGACCACAGTGTGTAACCGAAGCAAATCTCTCATTACTGGACAGCGAATATACAATGGACATGCAGAAATACCTGACCACGATGCTCATATAGATGACAAACATTCACTAGTTAGAACTTTGGATCAAAACCGATGACAGCACTTAGAAGGGCAACATCCAAGGTTGGAAGTCGAATATCACATATGAACAATCGTAAATGGGAAAACGAAGAGATATAAGCTCACAGAAGACTACATACAAGGATACACACCTTCAGGCAGATGCGACATCCAAAGAGAAAAGTACCGAAGATGTCCCACTTGTCCAAGAGAACTGGACCTAAAGGAGTACGCAAATAAGCAGCGGGACGTAATGTCGACTAGGAAGTTCAACACGATTGGAATCCAATCCCGTGTATGTAACCGGGTGCTTAGGCGAAGGAAAATGAAGAACGAATGCACTGTGTGTACATAATGGGGCAATGCTGGATGCCAATCCCATTGACGAAACACAAGTGCTGATGAAAAAGAGAATGAATGCCAAGATGACGTGAATGGCAGACTGGAGGTAGCAAAGCACATGATGGAACCGGGCGCTTAAATAAGCGAACTTGAACGAAAAGATAGGCGCAAGGAGATAATGCGGGGAAGGGAGAACTGGGGAAGAATAGATAGGCGAAGAAGAGTATAATAGCTAGTAAGTGTAGAACTCACATGAAATGTCAGCAGGGGCCTCAAACAGTTGTCACATGTATGGCCAGAGCTTCGTACTGAGTGAAAAATGCATCACATCTTAGCAATGTGCAACTGAAGGAATAACTGTTAACATGCACAACACCCTGCACCATGACTACTAGAATATAAAAGGAACATGTCAAAATACTTGCCACTCTTAAGCTCAGATACATGAAAAAATACATTTTGCAACCCGGCATAATATTACTGAAATACCGGCCAAGGATCTTCGTGGAGCTGGGTTCCATGATCTACAGAACTAACTCAAAGCATCAGCCAGGGCTCGATATGTCAACCAGACAATCAAGAGCGTACCCAAATTTCACGCACAAAGGACTTGGGCGGGAGGGCGAAGGGCACCATGGGAGAAATAGGCAGGAAGAAGGCCTGCCAATGACATTGGAGGGCATTGAAGATGTCGCTGTTGATCAATCCTTGGAAATGTATATAAATCAGACAACGTTGAGAAACAGGGTTCCATTTATTCCTTCTATATCCAGAACAAGAGGACCGTCATGGAACTGGGTGCCAAAAGGGCCAATCAACTAAACAGGATGGACGTGGGTTGATTGCATAGGGACAGTGCCATGGTGTGGTAGTGGTCCATATGTAATGTTTCCATATGTGCAACATCTTCATCAACCCATATGGGGTTCAGTCTTAGACTATAGTAATGTCACTCAGATGAGGGTGATATAAATAGAATATATACCCAAGGAGATCGCCTAAATTTTAGCTCAGTTTGCTTTCAGGGTTTGGGGATCATTATCACTTCTAGATCACAAAAGTGTGGAAGGTCACATACGATCAAAGCTTAGATGCACTCTCTTTGCATGTATTAAAACAGCATCAAGGGGATTGAATATTCATAAACCATAGAATGGGCAATAGCCCACCTAGATGTTGAAACATGATGACTCTGGATTGGATCCCAATCCGTTACATAATCATGCATGATCAAGGTGACCGTGGATGTCCCTGATACAATAGATACTAAAGGTTTCTCACCAACATGTCCCTCAGCCGACATGTTTCACTACCACACCTGATATAGATTCGTTCAGCCAACCATAGTGAACCTTCAGAGTTGCGGGAATAGGTCAGTGAAAAACCCTATGGTATCCGCTATAGGTGGGTTCACTGGGAAACATGAGGGAATAGCCTTTTGAAGTTTGAACATGAGGCCATTTTCCGCTGTTTCTGTCCATTTCTCCCCAGACCCACCCACTCTCAGTCTCCACACGTTGCTAGGTCCCAACACACGTGAATGTTCTCATTTAGTTGTCCTGTTCTCTAAGCTCTACATTCCAATGTAATGCTCAACTCCACATACATGTCTAATGCAATGCAATGTGTTCTCATCAAAAGCACAACTTTCATGTTTATGGAATGAGACTTCAGCTGACTGATGACCTTAAATTGTCTCCAAAGATGCGTCTATCCTATGCATCTTCATGTATCTCTTTATGCTTCCACTCTCCTACTCAGTTAGGCTGTCATTCGTCGCTTTTTGTCCAGGCTTCTGCCCAGTCTCCGTGTCTATTCTGATTCACAGAGTCTTGTCTCATATAATCAATAACACATGATCACTTCGTGGCACTTTGTTGCCACTGCCTCAGTGCTTCATTCATTCTTGTTTAACCCACAGCTGCCTGATCTGCAAGGTCTTCCTCTGGAACCAATCCCAAATACACACCTGGATTCACCTTAATTCCCTTATAAAGTATGCTGAAACATCACATTTCCAGATGGGGTCCAATGTTATCACAGTTATGCTATCTGTACCACAAACTGGATGTTCAGAGAGATATTGTTTTCACCATACAGACTGGTGGTGTGAGCGACAAGGACAACAGAATTCAAGTCCAAATCCTGGCTCACTCTGGGCATGTCCTCTACATTGTCCCAGGGTATGTTTAGTCCTCTGCCATCATAGATCGGCACTGTGTGGGATAAGTGACATCGTCACGACACATGGTGCTGGTTAAATACCTTCTGCATTTCCCCACATCATATTGGCCCATTTTTTCTTGTCTTTATCCTGCCCAACAGCTGCTTTGCATTTGGATGGTGACCATGCGCTGCTTGCAAATTTTCCCTTGCTGCTCACAGCAAGGTTGGTTTGGCTGTTGTCAGCTGCAGTGCAGTTGGATTTTTTGAAGAGTCAAAGCCTGTCATGGGGCTCACCATTTACCCCTTGGGTGCCAATGACGATGGCACCCTTGTAAGTGTTGAACTCCAGAGATCCAGTCATGTAGACCGTGCCAATCATGGTGACAAACCTCTGCTATTCACCATCCAAGGGGTAGATGCAAATTTAGTGATGGAGCTTGCCATTCAGCAGGATGTGATCGATGAGCTTGCACGACCCTACACTGCCCAGCAGCACATTGACCATCGCTCCCTTGTTGAACTGCCAGTCTGTGACGTAGCTTCCACTCTTTCCAAAGGCACTCGGGTCCTGCACGGATCTCCACACGTGCTTGCTTTCTGGAAACCTTGCAAAGTTGGCATAGTTTTTCCCATAGTACGGCTTGTTCAGGAAGTCTTGAAACCATCTAGAATACAAGATGAGAAGTCAAGCCCAGGCAGTTGGTGAATGCTTACTCCACTGATAGCCGTTCAGAAAAATCTTTGTAAGTCCACAACCTGGGGGGATACTCTGTGCTCCATTGAATGACACTGCAGGAGCAAATGAATAGGTGGGTGGGAGTTTCTTGAAACACATACGAGCTCCAGCGAGGTGTATCAAGGAGTAGTTCACGATGTTTCTGAGACAAATCTGAAATGTCATCCAAAATGGCACATTTGGCAGGTCTGTTCGCCTGATATTCTTTCATGCACCGGTAATATGAATTGCTGCAGGATTGATCAATAATCAGGGGGTCGAAGTGGAATAAGATCACCATCTTACTGTAGAATTGGGCCCTTTGGTCTTAATATAACAAACATGGTGAATCAAACAAAGTCACGATCGACAAATAGCCAAAGGAAGCAGTGATCACATACTCGTTGTCATCCCAGCTTGAGGTGGCCTGAGAAGCTCCTGATCCAGAGGCACCTTGTTCACCCACTTTTGGAGTATGTGGAGGGTAGGATTGGGAAGTTTGTGAGAGTCTGATGGGACTCTGTAGGATGGGGCCTTCTTCTTCCTCATTTCGATGCAACAATGCCGATGAAGCTGGGTGATCAACCTCTGGTGGATGCCCAGGGGCCTGAGCTGATTGAGCATCGGAGTTCTTGCTACAATCCATGGTTTAACATGAGTAAGATGACATGAAGGAAGCAGGCACACACCTTCGTAGCAGCCCCACTGCCTCAAGGACTCTCTCTTGATCCACCATCTGAGTATGGTCGATGATTGTTTGGGACTGCAGCTCTTGAACCCCCTTGCCCTTGTTGGCAGGACACTTTGGGGGAGATGATGGTCTAGTGATGGAAATATCAGATGACAGCAAGGTGCGTAAATGAAGACCATTGTGTATAGGTAGCTTACAAGACCTCTCCTGACGAAACAGCTTCATTCCCTGAGTCTGTCATCATCTCTAAGGAGGCATCATCGTCAACTATAAAACCAGACAATGATGAACCATTGCTCCAACCTCCTTCATTGGCAGCCGTGATGTCTCTGTCAGGCTCCTCATCACTCGTAGGGATAATCCCCTGTAGTTGCTTCTTACTCTTTTTGGAGGGAGGGGGACTACATAATAATTTGGGGCTGGGTCAATCAATGGGGTGTGAGGCAGTACGATCAGAGCGTACTTTTCCTCTTCCACATCATCCTCCTTCTTCACCACCGGAGATAGTGTATGTTCCCTCTTGAGGCTTCTAGTCCCCATTGAAAAACGTGAGACATGGCTGGAAAACATCCCCAGAGAATGCCTACTGTTGAGGTGAGCTACCATGTTCAGGTTTTGGTGAGTGGGATTTAGTGCAAGTGTGGCAGGGAACTCACCTATTTGCGACAGGCTCCCTTCCTTACAAATGTCAGTACACTGTCTCAACACAAAATCTAAGTCTACGAACGGGGAGCTGCAGAGGAAAGGGTAGGTGAGATGAGGTACGTTCAAGGACAATGTGACACACCTTGAATGAACTGATATTATCTCAGTGTCAGCAGAGGGCTTTCCTGTTCCTTTTTTGACACCACGGCTTGTCTTAGCAGGCAACGTGCTGTTGCAAAGTAATGAGCTTTTGGCCAGAGGGACCGTGATAGGCATGACACCTCAAGTCAGCAGTAACAGACACCGATCCTGTCTCAGTGATGCTCTTTTTCCCAGCATGGGCAGTGGCCCTTTGGGCTCTAGATGTGTTGGCAGAGGGCGTTGGTCGTGATGCATGCTTTGTAGGGATTCCTTTGGCCATTTACGAACAAAACATGTCCAGGGAGAGGACGGAGAGTAAGATTTTGAAGCTGTGAAACAGAGAGTAAACATTTGTTTTGGACTGTATATTTAGACTATCCATTGACACTATCGTGTTTATCAGCCATTGATATGTTCACGGTAATTCAATAAGATTTTTTCAACAGAATTCAAGTTTCTGGAGCTTCTAGTCCAGTGTCTCCCATAACAGATGTGTTACTTTAGAGGGCGGAGTAACATTGCAATTCAAATGGCACTTGTTGCAATGCTACTAGTCTGGTCAGGGTGATAGTTGTGACTGTGCTGGGAGTGCATAGCAAGGTTCCAATGCTTATGTTTGTTTATGGAATATGGGGATTTCAGCGAGCACTTGGGCGACTAGGCTACAATGCAATGGCATCACGTGAATGGCTTTTCGACCTTTTTGTGACTGTGATGTGATAGTGCTAGTATCAATGTTTGTCATCCAGGTTGACGTGGCCTACTACCACTATTGTACATACATAACTTGATCCTTGCAATGATCATAGGAGATCGCTACCAAGTTCAGATACACTTTGCAATTGGAGCAGGGAGATGCTGTATGTATAATACATCTTCTCATTGTAGTCTGGTTCAATCCTTTTGCAGCAGAAATCTACATAGCACTGGATGTGGAGACTGGACAAATGGGTGCAGTCAAAGTCACTCTTGATCACACAGATCATGTGTGAGAAACAAGGGCATACCTCAAATTACAGGGCCAAAAGGGGATTCCAAATGTACTTTGGTATGGTCGGATAAAGAGCGGATGGGTGCTGGTGCTGGAATACCTCAGAGCTGATCTGGAAATGATGCAAGAAGTATGTCCCTACATTGGTCAGACAACATCCCTTGCTCTCATGGCCCTTGAAATGGTGAGTGAAGTCCAACCACCTCATTAAAACTCAAACAAAATGGTCTTTACAAGGGTAGATCTCACACATCCAATTGGTGCACTCTGTTGGTTTAATACATGAAGATATAAAACCTCAGAACTTCACCTTAGGCTCTGTAGATGACAAAGATCCTACTATTTTTCTTATGGACTTTGGAAGCTCCTTCCCCTACCTTATAAATGGAAAACATATTGCAGATGGACAAGTTAACACTTCTGTAGCAGCCACCCCTGCCTTTGCCCCCATCAGGTACCACACTGAACATCGTGAGTGTGTATGTTACATATTAAAGAAGATTTGTTCACACATCATGTTAGAACTGTCACGTCAAGATGACATTGAATCAATAGCTTACATCTTATTCGATATACGACTTCAGGAACTTCCTTGGTACAATAAATACAACACAAAGAACTCTGTCCAATCTCCTGATGACATCCTACCTTTGAAACTTGACTTTCATAAAGAGTTTGCCTATGTTTTATTAGAACCCACCCTAATGGCAAATGCTGCATTACGCCAGGGCTCTGGAATTTGATCAAGCTCCAGACTATGACTTATTGAAAGGAATGTTTGTGGGCATTGAGTTGTACAAAGTAGACTTGTAACATGTATTTGTAACCTTTACCAAAAAACTGTAGGTGGTGGTGGTGGGTCAGAAACCATTTGTGACATCATTAAATTGATGGTGTTAATTCAAATTAAGCGCTTAAAAATTTTTGAACGCATGACACCATGCACCTGACACAATCCATCTTCATTAACCAAAGCAGGCCTAGAAGGGGTGGTTCCCCAGTCTTATG
>MU134422.1:0-22857 GCA_015039355.1 Ramaria rubella | reverse complement strand
CTTCTTCACCACTGGAGATAGTGTATGTTCCCTCTTGAGGCTTCTAGTCCCCATTGAAAAACATGAGACATGGCTGGAAAACATCCCCAGAGAATGCCTACTGTTGAGGTGAGCTACCATGTTCAGGTTTTGGTGAGTGGGATTTAGCGCAAGTGTGGCAGGGAACTCACCTATTTGCGACAGGCTCCCTTCCTTACAAATGTCAGTAACCCTGTCTCAACACAAAATCTAAGTCTACGAACAGGAAGCTGCAGAGGAAAGGGTAGGTGAGATGAGGTATGTTCAAGGACAATGTGATGCACCTTGAATGAACTGATATTATCTCAGTGTCAGCAGAGGGCTTTCCTGTTCCTTTTTTGACACCACGGGTTGTCTTAGCAGGCAACGTGCTGTTGCAAAGTAATGAGCTTTTGGCCAGAGGGACCGTGATAGGCATGACACCTCAAGTCAGCAGTAACAGACACCGATCCTGTCTCAGTGATGCTCTTTTTCCCAGCATGGGCAGTGGCCCCTTTTGGGCTCTAGATGTGTTGGCAGAGGGCGTTGGTCGTGATGCATGCTTTGTAGGGATTCCTTTGGCCATCTACGAACAAAACATCCAGGGAGAGGACAGAGAGTAAGTGTTTTGGAAAACTGTGAACTCAGAACTAAACATTGGTGTAAGGTACACAATCAAGTTTAGTCTAGCCACTGATAGTGTTTCAAGGGGATATCAACCAAAGACTATTTTAACGGAGAAACCCAATTAAGAGATTCTACTCCAGTGTTCAAATAACACTATTACTTTGCAGTAACAATGCAATTCAAAGCACTTGTAGCAATGCTACTAGTCTGGTCAAGATAATACTTGAAACTATGAGGGAGAGCATACAAGGTTCCAATGCTTTGTTTGTATATGCAATATGGGGAAAGCAGACTTGGGCGACTAGGCTCAAGGTCGCAACAAGTGAATGGCTGTTCAACTGAAGGACTAAAAGGATAGCCAAGAAACAAGGAGCGAAGGGACAAGACCAACAACAACAAGTTAAAACTAACTTGAGAGTCGATAAAGCCAACACTAACACAAACTAGTTAGCCAGGCAAAAGGCCCTACAAGCAACAGTGCCCAGATAAGATGGAGTGCAGTAGCTCCGTACTGACACAAGCTAGTAAAAGCTAAGGCCCTACAAGCAAACAGGCTTGATGAGATAGAAAGTGTACTACACCCCAACACTAATTATTTGATTAGACTTAGGCCCTACAAGCAACAAAGGCTAATCGAATAATAGTGGTGGTTGTTACCAACACAAGCTATTAATTTAACTTTGGCCCTACAAGCAACAAAGCTTCAATTAAATAGAAGTGATGATACCCAACACAAGCCAGCAATTGATATTTGGCCCTACAAGCAACAAAGTGTCAATGAGATGGAAGGTGGTGGTTTGCTTACACAAGCTAGTAGTCTTTAACTCTGGTCCTAAAAACTACAGAGCTCCAACTAAAGCAGTGAAAAGCTGAAGAGATTGTGCTTCACCCCTGCAAGGTGAGAGGCAGACTGAAAGAGGCTCCTACAGAGTTTTTCAGCTAGGTCAAGTTCTTCAGGCTTGAACTGATCTGATAGAAGACTCAGGCTTCAGGCAGAAGTGGGGTGTGAAATGTGTGTGTGATTGCTTTTTGCAAGGCTACCTAGAGCTATACTTATAGCTTTACATCTGAGACACCCTAGACACTTTAGGAAGGTCTAACAATAGAATGGAAGCTGCTGGAAGGTTCTGGCAGCTGCCATATATGGTTAGAATCTTCCAGAAGCTTCTATACTATTAATATGAAGCTAACTATTGGCTAGAGACGACTATGATGTCACTAAATTACTGACTCATGAATAACTATGATGCTGAAATGATATCATAGCATTCAGGCTCAGATTTGGGGTTGTAGTGACGTCATAATGTCTCTAGCTAATTAATATTGGATGATAAATAAGAAGTCACCTGCTGTGGAGCTAATTAATGATCCTGCTGACCAATGAGTTGGCTTACCTCAGCTGCTGAGTTACAATAATGGTAATTATTGGTCAGTAGCTGAGTTGAAGCTGAGTTACTGATTTGGCAAGTATTAGGTCAGTGACCCAAGTTGTGGACTCTTGTGGATCATTAATAGTGAACCCAGCAGCAGTGACAAGGAATAGAAATATAAAGAGAACCACTGATCAGAAACACTTGGAACCCTATAGGCAGATTCTTGAGACTATAAGTACATTATAGGGATTCATAACACTAAGGACAAATGAAGTTGTGGAAACGAAAGAGAAACATGTTGTTGCTTTTATACTGTTATATTGATGACTATGCTTCACACTTATCCGGCCCCGTGTTGCATTTCACCACTGAACCCATGTCATTAAAGAAGTGCTCAACAGCCAGTGATGAACCAAGTGACAGGCAGCCCAACCATGCCTCCATCAACTAAGTGTGAGGCCAAACATCATGGACTAACCTCCTGATGGTGCAGAATCCAACAGATTGGACTACTCTAATGGCAGATGTATTAGTGCCTGAAATCAGGCTTTGTGTCGTCCAGGGTTCTGTGTATATCCTTGCATAATCCCAAGAGTGAACCTGCACCAGTCCCTCTGGAAACACGGACACGACATGGTGACGTCTTGGCAATATATCCTTCCTACATGATTGGCATGATTATTACCCTACATGTTGTGACATGACTAGACAGATGGCACCAAAGCGATGGAGGAGGTGGCAGGGTCAGTCCACCCAATCTGTGCACACCAAGGTTCATTGGCCAAAGGGCATGGACACTGTTAAAAGCAAGTGACACTAATCTATCCTTGCACGCAGTGCCATGGACGGTTGTTTGGTAGGTGAGCTTTTTAGCGATGTTTACCGTAAGTCTTGCATTTGGTGTGGGACTGCATGCTGATGTCAAGGAGCACTAGATGATGCTCTTGAAGAAGAAGAATGTCTGGCCAGCACATCCAAACATCGCACCAAGTATCTTCATCTACAGGTACGACTGCAGCTCAAGGCCATGCACATCTTGTTCAAAGTCACTTTCAGGAGCCTGCCCAAATTAGCCACACTGCTTGAAGTGGTACCTGAAGATGCAGACACTGCAAACCCTGACAAATATGTCCTTAAATGGCACAATCAACCCAAACACCTTGATAAGGAGGTTACTTTCCGTGTTCAAGGTTATCTTGTCGATTTTCATCTCCCACCAATCCTCCAGTTGGACCAGTGAGTCTTTTATATGGTTATGAAGGTCTTCGCTCAAAGGGATAGATTACCACGGAATGTCGCCTAGGCAAAGCAGATGGTTTGAATTTCAGGCTTAGGCAGACGTGGGTTTGAGCAGAGTGTGATGGGTTTCAAGACCGTTCATGAGATCATGACCCAACGGTTCCCAACAAACAGCTGCCAATCTTGGCAGCCAACTGAGTTTGAAGGCCATGCTGCTCTTGACCTCCAGAGCCCTTACTTCACGCGCAAAAAACGAAGAAAAACTCACAGAATTTCCACCAAACGTTGACCCTCTGGGACATCTGGCACGCTGAGGCAAATCCAAAGGGTTATGGCCATTGTTGGATGCTTTGGTTGAATACTATGAAAGGAAAGTCATCATGTCAGATGAAAAGCAGTGAGTCATCTGATATATTGGACAAATTTTTGCTGCTTATGACAAGACAAGCAGGATGGTACACCACGAACATACAAACCCTGCTACTTTGAGAAGGGGCTACCTGGTAGAAGTGACCATTGTTTTTCACTTAAACCGTACCAAGAAAGGTAGATGGATGTTATTTACCCTGGTGAGGGCTATCGAGGTACTAAATAGAGAGGTAGACAAGGTGAGCCTGATGCAGGTAACAAGAGGGTGAAATTGTTGATGGTATTTCGGTTTACAGGCATACTTGAGTTGGACATTGTTGGAGGTCAGACGCCCAGTCCCCCCAAGAAAAATTGCATCAAAGAGAAATTGAGAATATGAAGAAGAGGAGGAGATAGAAGGGCCCTAGCCAGCAATTGGAATCAGTGGTGCTGAGTGACGTTGGGGCCTCTGGCCGAATGGCTAATGGTGCATTCATTGAGGCAGACATAATGATGAGAGAAAAATGATTACACTGATACAAAATACACAGACATCTGTTAGGTTACAAAGATGTAGTAGTGGCAACACAGGTGGTACACTGTGCTGTACAAGTGATGATACTAATCTAAACAACCTGATGGTGACCATGAAATGACAGTGATTGAACTATTCCTCTGATGGTTCTTCTAAAGGGACAAACATAGCCTGTAACATTTTGTAATCTGGTCTGGCGTGGAACTCCAACATTCTGGAGTACCTCAGCATTGCCATAAACACAGGGAATATGAAACCGTAGTCTTCATCTTCTAAAAACTTCTTCTTTTCACCATAGATGGAATCTTCTGAAATTTCGGCCCCATTCAAATCCTTTTTTTTTTTTTTATTCCACCAGGGCAGGCCCGGTGCGTGTATGTCCAAGAGGGGTGTATGCCAGTGATTCTATATCATCCCATCGAGAAAGCTCTGGAAGAACAGGTGCTTTAGTCACAGAGTTCACAGCAGATGCAGGAAGTTAACTACGAAGTCTTTCATGAAATCTCAGGCTGCAATATGCGATTGTCCCCACATACAATTCCTGCACAGGCCTGTCCTCGATGTGCTTGCCATTTATGGTGTACTGAAAAGCACTGCCAAAATCTAGGATGTAGACCAGCATTTCAGAGCTGTGTATTGCTCCCAGGGCAAAGTTTTCTGGTTTGATGTCACCGTGCACCAATCCTGCACCATGGACAGATTGTATTCAAGATATCTGATATAAATGAGTACACTGCCTCTGGAAGTTAGTAAGCCTTGCCATTTCAATGGCCAGATAACAAGGATGGGGGGTCACACCAAAAGAATGGACATATTGCCATCAGCCTTCCCACATTGGCCCTCAGGCCTTGCAAAACCATAATAAACCCTTCAGAAGTCCAGCCATACCACAGAAGCCTTGGGGTGCCCTGGATGTTCTGTAATTGTGCATAAGCAAGCACCTCTCTCCAAAAGCTCGGTCGATCACGAGTCACCTTTACGGCACAGACCTCTGCGGTCTTCAAATCCACTGCTTTGTACACCTGTGCTGGTACACAATCTTAGGGATCCTTATAATGTACTTATAGTCTCAAGAATCTGCCTATAGGGTTCCAAGTGTTTCTGATCAGTGGTTCTCTTTATATTTCTATTCCTTGTCACTGCTGCTGGGTTCACTATTAATGATCCACAAGAGTCCACAACTTGGGTCACTGACCTAATACTTGCCAAATCAGTAACTCAGCTTCAACTCAGCTACTGACCAATAATTACCATTATTGTAACTCAGCAGCTGAGGTAAGCCAACTCATTGGTCAGCAGGATCATTAATTAGCTCCACAGCAGGTGACTTCTTATTTATCATCCAATATTAATTAGCTAGAGACATTATGACGTCACTACAACCCCAAATCTGAGCCTGAATGCTATGATATCATTTTCAGCATCATAGTTATTCATGAGTCAGTAATTTAGTGACATCATAGTCGTCTCTAGCCAATAGTTAGCTTCATATTAATAGTATAGAAGCTTCTGGAAGATTCTAACCATATATGGCAGCTGCCAGAACCTTCCAGCAGCTTCCATTCTATTGTTAGACCTTCCTAAAGTGTCTAGGGTGTCTCAGATGTAAAGCTATAAGTATAGCTCTAGGTAGCCTTGCAAAAAAGCAATCACACACACATTTCACACCCCACTTCTGCCTGAAGCCTGAGTCTTCTATCAGATCAGTTCAAGCCTGAAGAACTTGACCTAGCTGAAAAACTCTGTAGGAGCCTCTTTCAGTCTGCCTCTCACCTTGCAGGGGTGAAGCACAATCTCTTCAGCTTTTCGCTGCTTTAGTTGGAGCTCTGTAGTTTTTAGGACCAGAGTTAAAGACTACTAGCTTGTGTAAGCAAACCACCACCTTCCATCTCATTGACACTTTGTTGCTTGTAGGGCCAAATATCAATTGCTGGCTTGTGTTGGGTATCATCACTTCTATTTAATTGAAGCTTTGTTGCTTGTAGGGCCAAAGTTAAATTAATAGCTTGTGTTGGTAACAACCACCACTATTATTCGATTAGCCTTTGTTGCTTGTAGGGCCTAAGTCTAATCAAATAATTAGTGTTGGGGTGTAGTACACTTTCTATCTCATCAAGCCCTGTTGCTTGTAGGGCCTTAGCTTGATTACTAGCTTGTGTCAGTACGGAGCTACTGCACTCCATCTTATCTGGGCACTGTTGCTTGTAGGGCCTTTGCCTGGCTAACTAGTTTGTGTTAGTGTTGGCTTTATCGACTCTCAAGTTAGTTTTAACTTGTTGTTGTTGGTCTTGTCCCTTCGCTCCTTGTTTCTTGGCTATCCTTTTAGTCCTTCAGTTGAACAGCCATTCACTTGTTGCGACCTTGAGCCTAGTCGCCCAAGTCTGCTTTCCCCATATTGCATATACAAACAAAGCATTGGAACCTTGTATGCTCTCCCTCATAGTTTCAAGTATTATCTTGACCAGACTAGTAGCATTGCTACAAGTGCTTTGAATTGCATTGTTACTGCAAAGTAATAGTGTTATTTGAACACTGGAGTAGAATCTCTTAATTGGGTTCTCCGTTAAAATAGTCTTTGGTTGATATCCCCTTGAACACTATCAGTGGCTAGACTAAACTTGATTGTGTACCTTACACCAATGTTTAGTTCTGAGTTCACAGTTTCCAAAACATGATCGTAAGACTAGAGCATCGCTCACTGAAACAGCATGCTTACAGGTCCCTCCTATAGCAATGGCATAATGAATCTGGGCAAGATACCTGCGATCAATAAGTCTCATGTCGTAGTTGACAGAGGAGCCATGTCACGCACGGAGACATTGTCATGTGATCAATCATACGGCAGATTACATAATGGGATTGGAATCCAATCCCATTACGTAATCACCTTACGCTGTCCCATTAGTGATACGCTGTTTATATAAGGACTTGCGTCATCCCCCATTTCATGGACTATTGACTGTTCTAGTGTTAGCAGCCTCACCTCAATACCACTTCACACAATGTGAGCAGGTCAAGAGGGAGAGCAGATGAACAAGGGACAGTACAGCATGACAACTCCCTCTCTGAGAGGTGTTTCTATTATTTTTGGGTGTTAATTTATGCAACAATACAATGGCAGAACAAACCACAACAAAAACACCAAGGTATGTTAAAAAAGCCAGGAGGGGGAAAGCATTGCATCTTTTAAAACACAAGCACTGAAGTAAAAGAGCAGTCCAAGAACACCCCTTTGTGTTAACATCCGTCACAGGTGGGCTGTAGTCGAACATGCACGGGTGTGAGCGAGGACTCCCCACTGTATCAATGGCTGCGCCTAACAGGGAGAAGATCACTCATAGTCACACCCAACATACATCTTGGAATCACACTGGATGGACCCACATACCTTTGTGTTGCAGTGAACGCACCTTTGACATCAAGTGAGATACCACATGCGCATGGCAGTGGCAGCAAAGATGCATGCAAGTGTGTGACACCTGGTGCTAGTGAATATACTACATGTAACAGCAACCTTGCAAGCACACATGTACTTTAGGTACACAACGCCATGTATCACACACCTCCAAGCCACCCTGACTTACTTAGGGTATGACATGTAGAAAACCATCGGAACCGACATACCTTTTGCTCTCACAGTGGACAGATTTGCATACATTCCCATGGGTCTACTTACCTTGTATCTGTGGACAGGCGCTCATACCTTTGTATTGGTGGCGCACAAACCTTTGTATCACTTACCTTTGTGTTGCAGTGAACATACCTTTGAAATTACGTGGGATACCAGGGAAAGTATGATGTCATATGAACATACCGTTGGCAACAGCAGTGCATGTAGGTGTGTGTGGTACATGGTGCTGGTGGATATAGGCCATGCCGCAGCGACTTCGCATGCACACAAGATGCCTAGGCACACAGCACCAAGTACCACACACACCTTCAGGCCACCCTGACTTACCTAGAGTCTGACAGGAAGAAAACATCCACCATCACAACTGACATACCTTCCGGTTTCACAATGGATGTATCCACATACCTTGTATCTGTGGATAGGTACTGGCAGGTGAAGAGGTCCACATACCTTTGTATGACCTACCTTTGTGTTCCAGTGAACGTACCTTAGACATTAAGTGAAATACCACATGCATGCAGCAGTGGCAGCAACAGTGCATGTAGGTGTGTGTGGCACCTGGTGCTGGTGGATATAGGCCATGCCGTGGCGACTTTGCACGGACACAAGGTGTCTAGGCACACAACACCAAGTACCACACACATCTTCAGGCCACCCTGACTTACCTAGGGTCTAACAGGAAGAAAATGGCTGTCTTTCACAATCAACATACCGTGTGTTATCACATTGAACGGATCCATACCTTTTGACACTGCAGTAGAACCACATACCTTTCAGTGTCACTGGGGGCATGAGCAGATTTTTAGTGTAAAAAATGTGATAAAAATGCCTTTCCCTTACAGATTATTCATTCACTGTTCTGGTTGAAAAATCTCCCAAAAATGCTGCTTTTTTATCAAATTTTAGAACCTGAAAATCTGGTACATATTTCACATTTCTAGGCATGGGAAATGGATGGAAAATGTGAGAAATAATGAATTTATTCATTGATCTCATGCCACAAAAACATAAGGACAATCTCAATTTTCATTGACATTTTCAACAGAAAAGAACCAAATTTTATCCAAAATTTCATAGTAGAAAAAAGATGAGAAAATTAGTAAAATATATGAGATTTTTCAAAACTATTAGCCAATGAATAATCCAACATTTTTCTGTAGTTTTGGCAAGGAAAAATCTTATGGATAAATGTTTATCCAATGGATAATCATTCACCCATAGGCAATATATAACAAGTTTTCTGAACCAAAAAGGCAATGAAAAAGTCCATGGATAAGAGTTTATCCCTTGGATAATCATTCTTCCATATGGGGTAAATGTTGTGGCATGAGATCAATGAATAAATTCATTATTTCTCACATTTTCCATCCATTTCCCATGCCTAGAAATGTGAAATATGTACCAGATTTTCAGGTTCTAAAATTTGATAAAAAAGCAGCATTTTTGGGAGATTTATCGACCAGAACAGTGAATGAATAATCTGTAAGGGAAAGGCATTTTTATCACATTTTTTACACTAAAAATCTGCTCATGCCCCCAGTGTGTTGAAGTGGATAGACGCACATACCTTTGGATAGCAATGGATGGCTCAACATACCTCAATATATCTCTGATATCAGCAAAGCCGCCAATGCTAAAAAATAAAGAACAAATGAGGGATGTGCAGTGTGAACTCACCAACTACCAGTACTCCATGCCTAAGAGCATGGAAGCATCAGTAGCACTCAGTGCGAGCTCCCAGTCAAAAAGGTGGGGTAGACTTTACATGCATTTAGACAAACACACACCAAGAATTGCAACCCACCCTGAAGCTAACCTGATGCATCTAAAAAGTACAGCAAACATTCATGGCCGTGGCAGGATGTACTTGTGCAGCAGTCAAGACTCAAGACCCGCCACTGCCTTGGCAAATGTGATTGTTTGTGAAGGATAGATCAGGAGGAAGTCGCATATGGGTGAAAAACACATACCTCCATTGCATATGGATAGATCCAGACGATAGGCATAGGTCGTTGTGACACGAGGTTGAAGATACAGAATGACACCAACCACAGTACGAGGAAAAGTGATTATGTAACAGGATGGGAATCCAATCTCATTACATAACGGGTTTGGATTCCCATCCCATTACTTAATTAGATGGGTTAAGCACAAACAATTGCAGAACACCTGGACCACCTTGCTTTGTTGCACACAGGCCCCTCAATCATAAAAATTATTGAGTTGAATTTGATTATCACGAACGTGATTGCTCATAAACAGATAGATTGATGTTGTAATGTTTGTCTCATTGACAGAACACCCAAAAGAAACATCCAAAATGTAAATTTTTTTTTTCTTCAGGAATTTGTAGTGAACAAAATGATGATTATAATGCCCTTTATTTGGTATTTTGAAGTGGCATGGTTGTAGGTTGACAGATCATCACGCTGGGACTCATTCTGGGTGGGAATGATTAGCAGGTTCAAGATGGACTGCACTTGGATGGTGCTGGTTTGAATACAAGTTCTTGCTTTTGAGAGCGGGGTCCACTAGTAGCCATCTGCACACTGTACTCACAGACGCACTAGTGGTATGTCAATGCAAGACCCTCATCATCTCCATAAGAAATTATGTGGGATCTGTGGGCAGGGCGTTTCTATTTCAAACCACAGTCATTATGCATCCATGGGGTTGGAGTCAGTCAGCTAACAGTATAGGCAGTGGGTGGTGTATCGACAATAGAACTAGCTTTTAATTCCAATATGCCATCACTAGGGTTCATCTAATCCTACACACAAAGGAAGTATTGCTTTTTCTTTTTTTTTTTTGCATGTCTATCAATTTTATACCGATAGTCTATAAATAGGTAGGATCACAGATAATACGATCACGTGACCATTTTTCCATGATCACTTTCAAGGTCTAGCGTGAAAAGGAAAGCATGGTGTAAGAAACTGTAAAGGGAAGTTGTCTTGCTATGCACAGAAAAACTTAACTGCAATGAACCAGGTCCTAAATGATAGTGGGCGAAGTGCGATAGTACAGAAAATCCCCAGGCTATTTTCAGTCACAGCCGATACCAAATTAGGACCATCATGAACTAGCGAACCCTATCTTGAGTGTGGGAACTTCAAAATTTAAATTGTGGGAACAAAAAAGTTAAATCAATTCTATTCGTGGGAATGGCAATAGAGAAAGGCAAATGAACTTTTAATATCCTACAGGACGGTACGAACGATTCCTGTTGGACTTTGTCCTCCTAGGGAATCATAACTTACCGACAACATTTTGAGTCAGGCCTCCTCCTGCACCGCTCACATCGACTCGGCTTTCTGCCGATTGGCCTCCTCCTTCTGCTTCCTCCAATCTGCTTCTTCCTTCTCCTTCGCCTTCCTTCTCCTTTTCTTCCTGCTCCTTCCGCTCCTGTTCCTCCTTCTCCTTCTGCTCCCGCTCCCACTTCTCTGCCGCCTCCCTCTCCTGTTTTTCCCACTTCGCCTTCACCCTTCTCCACATCTTAGCCTCCAATTCCGCCCTCCTCTGCTCGTACTCCCTCACTTCAGCAGCGAGTTCTTTGCCAGAGCTGACTTCGATAACGGAACAAGTGGGTGATGACGACTTGGAGCACGATGGCATCTTAGCTTGGGTGGTGGTGGTAGGGGATCAAAAGCGATTTGCGTTTTCACAAAGCATTTTCTCCTATTTATATGTCCAATCCAAGATCTCAGCCTTTATGGATAACTGACACTTAAAACTTCCCACAGCATTCAATAGCGTAATCAGCCTCGAGGGCTCAGCTGTAAAAGGGAGATACTGTTAGATCCCCAATCTGACCTGTGTTATTCTGATGTTTCACGTACTCCAATAAGCCTTTCTGCTTATTTCCGACATGCCCCCATTATTATTCTTAGTCACAGCTCTATCTTGATATTATCTCCATACGTCTTATCTCAATCCCCATATCCACTCTGATTTCGGAACTCCGTATCACGCACCCTTATCTTCCATTCCCGATTTCAGAACCCCGCATGTCTTAAATATGTTTTCTCTTCGTCAAGCTTCTTTAGCTTGTAAATTGTGTCGAATCGTATCGTATCATATCATATCGCATCATATTGCTTCACTACTTCATATCACTATCTTTCGTACCACCCTCTATTACTACATTTTGTTCACTCCAAACTTCTACCTGTAATAAGGCTTTCAAACCTTGTTCAGTATTCTGATTATTCTGATCACTCCGATTATTCTGATCATTCTGACCCTACTTCATCTGACATCTCAAACCCTCCTTGATTACACTTGCCTCCCAGAAAAGCTCGTCTTTACTCGATATTGATTTATCGTTACTTCTACCTTCCCACATCAACCATTCCATCCCCGAATACCCGAAGCCCCCGCTCACCTCCAATAAGTCTCAACGCATCATTGGCACTGACTCTCTGAATAGACCTGACCAATCGGAAACCCGATAACACTCTGGTCTTCAGTCCAAAATACCAGGGCACTAGAAATCCAAGAGGGCGCAACCCATAAGTTGAAGCCAATGCCTGTGTCGATCAGTCTTCAGATCTCCGACTTCCGAGTCATCCAGTATTTCCGTGCATTTCCGAATACTGCAACTACCGACCTCAGCCAAGGAGAGCTCCAACCAAATCCGACCCCAACGTCAAATCCGGTGAACCCTAACAGTCCGACGTTGAATCCAGCGCGCATCCCTAACACCTGTAATGTTATTGTATGGGATAAATCCATGGGTATACAATGCCGTATGGCCCAAATTGTGTTTTTTATTTAAGCGCCCTACCATACTGTGATGGACCGATTGGGCACTCGTCATTTATCCATTGCGTGCAAAAAAAACACTGCTGGGTTGGAGATTATCCATTCATTGTACATATTTTCACAGCATTTTAAAATTGAAAGTGGAAATGCCATGAGTTATATGCCTGTAAGGCGGGAGCAGCGTAGACCATGGATTTTCAAATACACATATTATTTGTAGAATGATAGAGTCAACAATATTATCCCAACCTCCAAAATACTTGTTAACCCGATGGAAAGCACTGTGAATTGTGGTCTTCATACTCTCTCATCCACCTCCATCAACTCTATACCAATGTCCGACCCATCAACGTCATTATGTGTGAAATGCAGATTAGGGGTGTTTGGAGGATTGTCTTGTTGAGATTCAGGTAGCTCATCCAATTTATCATCTCGCTCTGGAACATACGACTCTGGTAGGAGAAACCATATTGTATGATCCTTAAGGTTCGTGGATGCATCCCAGCATCGTCTGAAATTTGTAAAAGTATCCACAAAGATCTGGTGAGAATGTCAACAGTGTTTTTACCATCTTAATAGCCTCTTCACGCAGTTGGAGGAGCTGCTCAGGACAGCTGAAAGCTGTATCATCAGGGCATTTGGGTTCGAAGAATTCTGGATGGCCGATCATAGCCAGCAGGGCAGCCAAGTGAGGGAAAGGTGGCAATTTCCCCAAAAATTTGATGATATCTTCTCGAACCAAATTGGGCTGTATACATAATCAATAAAGGCAACAAGAGAATTTATTATGCACTTACAAATTTTATCAGGTGAGATGTCCTGAATGACATCTACGTAAGATGAAGCCAGTCCCTGTAATACCAACTCAGATCCAATATGTTGTGTATTGGTATCCTGAGCTCCATTGCGCCTTTCCCAAAGTCCAGTCATGAAGGATTGGATGAGGGAGTACTTCCTGTAAAAATGCCCCCCTTCTGCCACTGCCACCTTTACAGTCAAAACGATATGCACCATTCCTGGGGGCATAATGCTAGTATGATGTGAGCCATTAATAGTAAAGACAGGAAGATGAACATGAGACATACAGAAGATCGTCTTCCTCAAGCAAGAATACTTTCCACTTATGTTTCTTGACAACTATGAGTAAGGGGACATTTTGGAGTTTCTCCAACCAATACTGCCCAAAATTTTCATCCACATTCCATGTGGATCCACGTGGAACACTTCCCTGCATCATAGTGAGCCCTTGAGAGAGCTGGGGGTGTGGCCATGAGTTTCCATTTGGATGAATATTGTGGGAAGCCAGGTCCCATGGGCCTCTGAGCTGCCAAGCCATCCATGCTGAAAACCCTAGCTCCATATAAGACATAATTTCATCCAATAAAATTTCAGCATACCTCAAAAAATGAGGTGGGAAAACCCCAGCTGGACTGGGGATGTCAAGGAAGTTCACAGCTGGTTGATGATCTTCAATAACCTCCCGCATGGTGGTTGACACTATCTCGTTCAGGTAGTTTCCTTCATCTCTCAGTTGTAAATCTAGCATAAGGCATTCATCAGATAGGCCACTCAATAGGGAGGGGAACCATGGCCTACCATGAGCCTCTCTACGGAGGGAAACATTCAGTTGGAGGGATCTCTCCAAGTCCTTGCATTCTAAATTCCTCTCCTTAGACAGGTCAGGCGATATTTTCTGTTGCTTTGGAGATGGTATATGAATGGGTCTATCTGCAATCAACCGCTCACACATGTCTATGTAGTCCATGGACACATCTGAATCATTCACTTTGTCAAAGAAGTGAAATGGGAAGCAGTCGGCGATAGGAAGACCATGAGAGTAAGGCTCAGCTGGATTATATAGAACAACGTCTTCAGTGTTATTTATTACCGATTCGAATATCTTCTGGTCCTTGGCCTGTCAGAGCGTCAACATGTACGGCACTGCATCAGAAAGGACATCACGGACCAAGGATTGGGGCCAGCAGACCCAATATGTTTGTGGCTCATCTGTGATTGAAATCACCCCCAAATCGTTTGTAAGCACTACATTGAGTTGGTACCTCCTAACCGTACTCCCCCACAATGTGATCCGGTCCTTTGGCTTGCTCAGAGTGGGAAGAGAGGTGCCGGGTATCCAATTCCTGAAGTCGGTTACCACTGGGTTGTAGGACGTGTGATACAACTTTTGTTTTTTTACAGGCCTGCCAGGACCCTTGCCTTTCTCTGTTTCTGGATCTCGACCCTTTGGTTTCCCCTTATTTCCAGGATTGCCTTGAGGCGCCTTGTCTGCATTTGTTGCTAGGTCATCTTTCCCCTTCCCCTTATTTCCAGGAGCACCTTGAGACACCTTATCTGCATTTGTTGCAAGGACCTCCTTCCCCTTCCCCTTATCTGTCTTAGGTCGGTCTGTGGAATATTGCAGTTGAAATAAAATAACAAGCAAAGAGAAACACACACCATTATCATTACTAGCCCCTTCACCTGTCGCAGCTCCCACAGGTGATACACCCTCACACTCTCCATCTTGGGTAGATGACCCAGTCCCAAGCTCAGAACATATCTCGTCTGATGAAGCATTCTTTATGGGGGAAAACCATTAAAGGATATATATATGAAAAATCAACATCCACTTACTAACACCAATGTGGGCTTCCACCTCAAATCCCCTTGATGTTGAAATGGCTCTTTCGTAAAAGAAACATCATGCTCCTCAGGGACCTGGGTGCCATCTCTCAGAAACATGTTTTCAATATTTGAGAATGACACTTGTGGGGTTATACTCTGTTCATGCGAGTGCAGGGTTCCTATGAAACTGGTCATGTGTTTCCATATTTCCCTCTCCATTATCATGTGGACCGAGCTAGTAATGGGAGGTGGGAGTGAAGCTGACTATGTATAACATCCTTTATATCAAGCAGAATACTTTCAAAGGGAGAAATATTTACTAACCATAATTGCTTGGGTCCCTGTGATATGAACTGACTTGAGGGACTTTTCTCCTAATTCTACTGTACTGTCCAGGACAAACAATGGACTGTGAGCGAGTGCTGCTAATATCAGAGAAATTTGAAAAGGATGCTTCTGGCCCTTAAAATGTTTAAAAATATTCAGCATATTTTGTTTATGCACAGGTTCCATTTGAATGTGACTGGAAATACCCGGTCAATTGATAGAGGAGACAGAATATCCAGAACAACTTACTCCAAAGACCTGGTCAAATCTTCAAAATATGTGGCAGACTTATTGGACTAGTGAAAAAATATAATGCATGAGACAATGAAGAACACAGGATGTTCAGATTCTCACATGCAAGAAAAACAATGCTGAACAAGCCAGAACCGATATGTTTGCGGCAATTTTAAGCATATGACTGAGGCCGTGGAATTTTGAAGATTGAGCCAACCCTCGGTAATGTTGAATCAGATTATCCTTCGTTTCAGGATCAAGGGTATGGGATCCAGTGGTGGTGACCTCACTAACAGATGCCTGCGGGTCGGTCGACCAGTTGACACTGGTTCCGGATGAAATTGCACGATTGAGTGTGAACTTGGAGAGAATAGTGCCTAAACATTGTGGTGTGATGTTGATGTACGGATTGAGATCAGTCCGCAATATAGGCTTGATATTAGCCTTGGATACGTCCAGAGGATGTGTTCCAGCAACCAAGCATTTAGGGATGGCTATGTCGGGTGAATGTGACCAAATCAGTTGATCTAGAAGTTGCGTGATAAAGTATCTCATAACAATATCTGCATGCAAACCAAGAATGTCTGTTTCAGGTAAAATTGATTCCAGGCCCATTGTCCAGTGTTCCAGGTGATCTCTACAAAGAGTGGATTCCAGAGCATCCACTGCAAGAGCCACCTTCTCAATGAAATTCATTGTATCTGATGGAATTTTGTCTGTCAGACGTTGTTTTGTCGTTTCCAAAAAGGTCCTGGCCAACGTGGATTTCCAAAATTCCACAGAAAATATATCAGTGTAGTACACAGATTTGACAACCCAGAGCGTATATGGGAGGTGTTTAATGTATTCTGGGAGTTGAGACATAGTAAGAAAAAAGCAGCGAAGCAATTACGTATTGCACCCACAGAATCAATTCTAGCGCCCATCCAAACTACATGAGTTTGGATGGGCGCTCATAATACAGACAATCATGGAGAACGCATCCTCTCCAGATCCCTTACCTGATCACGAAGAAGGTGTGAAAATAACAAGAAAGGATATTTGCCTCATAATATCTGCATTATTCAATTGCATACAACTCGGACTGAGCACTCAGGCCACCTCCGACACTCATCAAGGAATGTCAGACATCAAAATGAAATTAAAATCATTTCCATCACATGTGGACTCATTGTAAGTTCAATTTTAAAATACAAAAACTCATAATGCTGATATTATTAAGTGCAATTTACGCGTTAAAGTGCAACAGAAACGCCGCACCTCAACCCTTACCTCTTATCCATGGAGAGGTGGATGTACAGACTTCCCAAAAACAAGACATTGAAAAGGAGGATAATTGTGATACTTTAACACCATCATCTGAAATTGACCAATCAGCCAGTGCCCAATATAAACACAAACATCTGTTAGAAAAAAGTAATTTTTTTTCAAATGCTCCTGTCCACATTTTTAAACAATAAATTGTCACAGAAAATGGAGATGATGACCAGCCCCATACAGATCATTCTTCTTTAAACAGCTGGACATGCGTTTCTGTGGCAATATCAAAGGGAAAGAAACAGATCAAAAGAACCACTGAGGCTCAAACAGATAATCAAAATTCAATCAACTCAAAAGAAAAAAGGATAAATAATCATGGTAAAAAAAGGCCTGCTCAGGAGGACCCAATGGTCCATAGACATAAAATCAAGTTCACGTTTGCTGCATCCCAAGTTCAACAAAGCAGACCCCAAAATATTGATAATCTCTCAAAAAATTGTGATCAGACTTCCAAGAGGATATCACCTACTGATAGGAAATCAGACACCTCATTGGTTCAAGTCACAGAAAGGCCCACAATGCACCTAAGATCTGGAAAACGACCAAGTTACAACAACACACCAAGTTCCTCATACACCCCAAGGAGAGCCCAGAATCCTCCACATGATACCAACAAACCTTCCCGCAGTACATATCTCAGAGGAAGAACAATGGTACAACAACCTGCATCGCTCAACTTGAACAAACCCAATCAATCTGCCAGAGGGGCTCTGACCAGAGGACAGCCCTTGTTGAATGAGACCAGCTCCCGGTGGAAAATCAGAATCAAAGGTCATGGAACAGATGAGAGCACACAACTATTGACACTCACCCAGGTGCTGAATGCTGTCAAAGCACCAGATTCTGTCTTACAGGAACTCAGAGAACACCTTTTAGCCAATCAGTCATATCCACAGGGACTTGTGATGGATAGTGAGGGAACAAATATTGAGATGGCTTTTAAAGTTGGAATTCCTAGAGCAAGCCAACTTGGTGCGTAGTCAACTGCTATGTTTGAGATTGGCCATGCTCTGGATGCAGTGAGTGCTGGCTGGAACACTCATTATGAAGCTCACATATATATTGCAGAGAGACCAGGATTTTCAAGAAAAATAAATGTGATGTGATCAAAAAATGGTGTGAAGGTAATCCAGGAGAAGCGACAGAAGATAGAATTAAATGGTGGTGGCGCAAAGGAGACAACATTGCAATGGTATGTGCAGGAGGTGAGACATCAATTTCATTCAATACTCCAGTAACCCAAATATTTATGCAGCATATATATGATTGTAGTGTTGGCACTATACAAGAAGACATCCAGAGGTGGAGGGGATATATTCAAATCGAAGATAGAAGATTTAAGAACATTGGCATTATTACTCAAATCCCCTCAGTCTCAAAGTGAGTCTATGGCATTTATCCAGTTGCAGAATATCTACCAAGTGTATTATATAGCAGCAAAGGCAGGAGTGAGGAGATTGAAGACATCAATCCACAAAATAGCAGCTTTATTCTACCTCCCCAGTATGGTCAGGAATTGACTCAAATGACTTAACCGCCACAAATACATTTATTGAAAAAATGTACAACACTTGGTGAGTAATATTTATTTGAAAATGTATATTCTGGAAATGCTCATATATCTATGAATCTTGAAGTATTCTGAGGCTGGAAACGGATCATGATTTGGATATATGGACACCCACCATTGACACCCAAAACCAT
The DNA here is from genome assembly GCA_015039355.1 of Ramaria rubella. Classification (NCBI taxonomy): domain Eukaryota; kingdom Fungi; phylum Basidiomycota; class Agaricomycetes; order Gomphales; family Gomphaceae; genus Ramaria; species Ramaria rubella. The sequence goes on along the minus strand of MU134422.1, from coordinate 4,133 downwards.
AGCATGGAACTCACTATGCACAAGGATGCAGTGAAGAAACCTGGACACCTGATGATTCCGCCTCTAATCAAACCTGCAAATGATGAACGCAAGAGTTATTATGGGGTCACAATAGTGGAAGTCCCATGCCTCCCCCCAGCAGGTCGTTATTGTGGTGAAGAGACACAAGTATTGACCGAGACCCAGCGTACTCTTGCAAACAAGGCAGAAATGGTGGTGAACATGGATGAATTTTAAAAAAAGGTGGCACAATCCTCCAGCAGAATAGAGCTCGTATGCTCATGAATTGTAGATGGCCAATGTGACTGTTGGAATATCCCAAAACAAACAATATAAAAAGATACCTGCAGAGCTCATGCAGAGGTAAGAGTCCTTGTCCAGTATATCATGCATGCTGATATGCACATATATCACCACAGAAACCACATACATCTTAAAACCCATGATGGGATTACTTTGGCTTTTGTTCTTGCAGCAAGCACAGTATCCCATGAAAGCAAGAAGTTGTGGGAAAACTTAACCAATTTGGCTCCAACACTGTTATCCCACCCTTTTGACAGCAGGAGGAGTGGCTATAATTTCCATGCATACCATTTTAGCGTCTATGCCAGATATGGAGAAAGGGTAAGTATACACCATATTCAAAACTGAGCAGATGGATTAAAAACACAACCAGGGAGATGGGGCACCAGCGAATGTGAATGCTGACAGACTGTATAAACAAAGAAATCCATACATAGCAAGAGAGTGGGACAAAAATACAGATGCATATGAAGTGCTCTGACCTTCAATAGATGCAATACTGTATCCTATAATGCAAGAAGTGTGTAATGCCTGAGCACACATACAAATGGTATCACTAACGACTAGAACAGTTACAGACACATTTACCTGACATCTGGACGGAATTAGAAGGTTGCACAGATGTTATACCAAATTCTATGGCACTTCCTGGATATCCTTTTGCATCTCTTGTTATTAATTTACAAGCCATCACAAATGCACACAAAGATGCAATGGATAATGGCTTCTGTCTGGTTGTACCAATTGGTCCCCATCTACCCTTGGGATAAAAAGGATGGGAGGGAGGAGATCTTTGTTTTGCAGAATACGGAATAGTTTGGGAACTTGACAGCTACTAGGCTATGGGGTTTGCATTGGATCGGATTATGCATTATAATTTGCATGGTCAAGGCTATAGGGGCTCACTGGTATTATCCACTGAGAAGGCACTCACAAAGTATAAGCATGATTTCAATGGATGGAAACCTCATATACAAATGTGAAAATAGTGTATGGGTGGAAGAGCTACTGAATTATGGTTCTTGCAGCCAATTATTCTCATTAAACCAATTTGATGGTCATTATATAATCATAATATTATCAGGAAAAGCTAAATTTTATAATTAAAATAGAGAGGTATGTTCCTGCTGTGGAGTAAAAGACAGGTTATCTAGCTGAATATTTAGTGGGTAAGGTGAATCAGATTAGTTGTCAGGAGCTTGTACATGAGACATTGTGAAAATTTAGAGCACATGTGTAAATTTTAAGAAAAAATGACATGATTGACACGACAAGTGTATTTCACAAGTGATTTTGATGCATGATAGTGTAATAATATAAGCGCCCATCTGGTCTGCCACAGGTTGGTTCAGCACTTGTGGTAATAAATGTGATATGGGCTTCACCTTGTTGTATGTAATGGCTGTGTCCTATCCACCTGTAAAACACCAGTGATAGGATATAGATCATCACCAAATTGGCCCTCCTATATGACCACAGTGCCATGTGCAAGGCCATAGGGTGTCTGGGAGATTTGGGTGGCATCAACACCATCCAGATGATGCACAAATGTGAGCAAGAAGTTTAACAGTCATAATATAACAGAAATTCAAAAGAAATTGAACAATTCATGTGGAAATCTATGTGTATATGGCATATTTGTGTTTTTTTAGGAAATATGTAACCCCCGCAATTCACAGCATATATACGATATCATTTCATAGGTAGAATTTTTGTTATTTAATAAAACACAAAAGATGGTACATTATGTGTGGCATAAATTTGTCCAAGACGACTTCAAGCTGCTCAGCCTTGAATAAGTGCTTTGATGATTCAGGGTCCACCCTCAGCCTCGAATAAGTGCTTTGACGATTCAGGGTCCACCTGGCAGCTTGAAGTGGCTCTGGGCTTGTAATGGATTGAGATAAGGGAAAATTAGAGGCATATAATAAAAAGTAAAAAATATTCCTATAAAATTATCTAGTATATAGGCTGTGAATCACAGGGGTTACATATTTCATAAAAAAACACGAATATGCCATATACACATGATTTCCACATGAATCGTTCCATTTCTTTTGCATTTCTGTTATATTATGACTGTTAAACTTCGTGCTCACATTTGTGCATCATCTGAATGGTGTTGATGCCACCCAAATCTCCCAGACACCCTATGGCCTTGCACATGGCACTGTGGTCATATAGGAGGGCCAATTTGGTGATGATCTATATCCTATCACTGGTGTTTTACAGGTGGATAGGACACAGCCATTATATACAATGCCATTCTGTTTATATCACATTTTTCTTTATAAGTGCCCAAACATACTGGTGGATGTATTAGGCGCTTTGTACCATACTGCCATCCTTTATGCACAAAGAGTCTATAACACTAGTGGTATACAGGGCCCTAGTTTTAAACTCCTACATGCATTGTACATGTCTAAAATGGTAAAATGGTAATGTACATTGGACTTGGGGGTCTCCACCGCCTTCTCCCTTTCAATATCTTCCTTCTCTCCTAGTCTATGTGAGGAGCTGATCATACTTTGCCTCCATCGCATGCCTTTCAGCCTCTGCAGCCTCAGCCTGATTTTTATAATTTTTAAGCCTGCTGTTGCCATGTTTCAGCCTGATGTTGCCACCTTTGCGCATGGTTCTCTGCCATATCCACCAGAACATGTGGTGGAGGCAGGAGTTCTGCATACAATTTCTTGATGTTACTGACAACCTCTGTTTCAGTTTCCGGCCCCATTGCACGGCTGACATCGGCCACTATCCCTGTGAACACCAAATCTTCAGGTGTAATTTTGGACTCCCACAGGTCCATACAGGTTCTTTTGAGAACCCAACAAAACCAAAGATATTGTCTTGAAAAAAAATTATACTCTGGGGCCATATTTGGCACAAGTTTGAGCAATCCAAAGAAATCCAGCAATGGGAGATCTGGGAATTCCATTGTTTGAAGGAGAGTATCGGCATGTGGTACAAGGTCCCATATGTTCCCTGATGGAGAATATGTGATCCTGTCCATTGCAGGGAATTCACTGCTTGGAGCTGAATTCCTGGATTCGGAAGGCTGAGGCTCTTGGTTCATATCCACCCTCCTTTCTATTCTGATATGGAATGTTTGTGATATGAGACCATGGACTGCCTGGATTTCCCTGACCAGGTATTCATGATAGGGGGTTTGGGAACATTTGTAATGGTATGCTAAAGGTGTACCACTTTGCAGTTTTGACATAAAGCTTGCTGACACACACTTTTGCATGATGCCACAAGAGAGGCTGTAGTGTAGAGGAATGATTCTGGTACCAGGTTGGTGGCATCTATAGTAAAGAGGGACAAGAGGTGTCTGATAGGTTTGAATAATGCTTTCCACACACATGTCAAAGACATAAACCAACCATGTTCATGCTGGCAATTGCTTATGTAATCAGCTTCCTGGTGCCAGGGTGGTGAGGGGGGGTGGGTGGTGAGGCATGGCCATGTGTATAAATGCTATTTTTGATAGTGAGGTGAGTGATTCTGGCAGGTTACAGTAAGCTTGTTTCCACTCACAATGCTGGTTAATTTATTGTTAATGCAACCTCTGCATATTGTATATTGAGGTGTATTATGGTCCGGTGACACAGTGGAATGTATGTTTGATTATCATTGATCATTAAATATAGTGTTACCCCATATGTGTTGATCCCCTTGGTATTGGCTTTAGTAACACTGGTTGGTCACTTACTAGCATCTGTATATTCTGAGTTACATTGTATTTTGGTCAACGGGCCATTTGAGAGATGAATGCTAAACTTACCTCTTATTTGAGAGAAACATCATTGGTGGATAATATCCTAATA
>MU134421.1:7380-225415 GCA_015039355.1 Ramaria rubella | reverse complement strand
TTCCAACTTGCACACATAAGCGGGTGCTTAAATCATGGATAGAAGTGCCAGCTGTAGAAGTGAGTAGGAAGAAGGAAATGGAAATATTAGATAGAAACAACAGGGAGAAAAGAGAGATAAAAGGGAAATGGGGACAGAAGAGGTGAACATAAATAAGAGAGGAGAATAGGAGAAGGAGAATAAAAAGAAGAATATGAGGGGTTCCCCTTATAGCCCCTGAATGTGATACATGCACTCTGCACTGGTCGCAAGTGCGTTCTCATGTCCTCTGATGCATCTTGATAGTTACAAAATGCAATTAAATCCAGGCAGGATCATTGAAATTGTCTCCAAACCACGATGGCATAAGGCCCACAGCATGGATTGCTTCATGAGCACGTGATACGTTACAGCCGTGTGATGTCTAGTGTCCCAGGGGAGTAGTCGACCATTAAATGCTATTTGCCAGGGCCTCATGAGCCGATTGCTGACAGATTTGAAGATGTGCTCCACATTGCCACAGATCCTGTTGTGTAAGCGGCCTATGGGATTATTGGGCTGAAATATCATGTCGCTTCAATGCAATGGTCACAAGAGGATTGATGATTTCAACTCATCAGGGGTAGGCACCGTAATGAACACCACTGGTGACGGGATTGTACTTCACCCTCCCTCACTCCATCATCGACACCGGGCTTTCTCCTAAGGACCAAAAAAAAAACAACCCAAGCCTGATGAACCGATATACTGTGATTCCCAAATAGTTTAGCTAAAACGTCAGAACATTACTAACTTTCGAATAACAGCATAGGTCCATATTGGTATGGCTCGTAAGTGAACCTCCTGACCAGCTCCATCGATCAACTAATGATTTCCAGGTGTACCTGACCATCTAATGATGATACAGATGGTAAATGTCCTTGACAATGATCGGGTATGCAATATACTAACGAAATGTGAACCAGCACCTCTCAGTATGCTATGAACAGGCCGAAACTGAGGAATTATGGCAGAGATGAGCAAAAGCCAGTAAGTCAGCTGCACCTATGTCAATATTACAGCACTCATCAATGTGGGTCTGTACAGTGATCATACATTCTGAACAGTAGTGCGGCAGCAACTATCCATTCCAAAAGATTGCGGGGCAGCGCCAACATTTGGAGGAGCGTCGTTAATGGAGCGACAACATGGTGGTGAGTTGACCCTGTGTACATCACAGATATGGTTGGCTGATAGATCTGTAAGAACCGGACAGGTTTGGCCTTGATTGGCTGGGATCATCTGAAAGCATTTTGTGGCAATGATGCAAAGAAGGGTGACAAAACCATGGTAAGTCTACACCGTCTATGTCACCGAAGGTATTTATAACGAATGCCTGATAGATCCATAAGATCCGGGAGCCCTTGGTCTTGATCACAGGGCAAGCATTTCAGAGCGATGACGCAAAGAAGAGCGACACAATCGTGGTAAGTCACTTTCGTCTATGTCATACATACCACGCTCACTCAGCTTCAGGGTGTCAGATGCAGACATCCTGATCGCATAACAGAAATAAGCTTGAGGATAGTTGGGCTAGGAGACGCATTCAACAGCACAGACACCAAAAAACATATTGTGGTGGTGATAGCAGGAGCTCTCGAGATGCTATGAAACAAAGGAAGGAGGGACGCAGGCCAAAGGAGAGGGACTAGAGGATTCCAGATATAGATTCTTGCAAAACCGATTATATACAAATCATCGGATACTTTGTACCGGTTATGCTACAATTTTGGGTATTGGATGCCCTCGGCCAAAAATCACTTGTGATTGGAGCGTGTGAACACCCACATATAGCACAACGAAGAACTTAAGATGAGAGGCAGGACATCAATACGAGTGATTGTGCCCGGAAACCGTAATCAACCATTACAACATGCCAGGGAATAACAGTGTGAACGTGATGACCAGTCACAGTCTTCCAAGCGCATTTGGAGACAAATGGCCTCAGGAGCCTGTTGACTTATTGTCTTGCGATCCACTATTGCCAAAGTTCTACCAATATGACCATCATCCTCTTTGGCCATATGGAAAGGCATACGTATACGAAGTGGATACATCGCCTAAGGCCCAACAGGCCCTCTCGGACCACGTAAAGGTTAGGAAAATAGTTGGAAGATTTGAAGATGATTTGAAACAACAGGGAGAATTACAACTTCTACCATACGAAGCTGTGTTTGCTAGAAAGAAAGGTAAATGGTATTAGATGAAGGTCAGGATAGGATCTCATAACCAAGATCCACGCGACGATGTCATACAATTATGGGTTGCAGATGGAAGACTATATGACTCAATATCTCCTACATTCAGGGACGAAGTAGCACGACTATGAGATGACGTCCTTGACCTGAAAGCAAGAGACAACACGGCAGCCCCAGAAAAAACTTGGAGGGTACAATCGTTGGAGGCTTTCACTTTGAGCGAAGCCTCCATCGTTCTAGGCCAGTCAGAGATGATGGCTCCCGAGGCTACCAGTACCAAGGCCTGAGCATGGAAAAACCGCGAGCTGTGAGTAGCGTGAATGCTAACAGTAAGCTGCCAGACGATAAAGATCGTCAGTTGTGGAATCGCATGCTCAAGGTAAATAGTATCCACTTCCGGCCATGCATTGAAATGAATGACCAAATACATTACAGACATATGCAGCTATTGGTGTGGCGGCTATGAAGCTGGCTCTGGAATCTGTCCAACATGCTGCACATCTCAAAGCAGAGCTAGTAAATTCACTGTTGACCGCACAGGACGACAACTTTTATCATCGCGGAAGCCAAATCAACATGTCACAGGCCCAAATGTACGACGGCCCCTTGACTATAACCGACCTTGGACCCTCCGGTGACAGACACAACGACAATAACGATGAGGAGTCTGGATATAGCAATGCATCTGTGCATTCCCACCTGCCTGCGGATTACCATCCAGGCCTTTTTATGTCCTACCAACTAGGTATGTGAAGTTCAGGACATGGATTAAGAAATTTGCACTGATGCATTATTAGGTGTATTCATCTGTTTAGACAGAAATGTGAACTTCTGTTTCTTGGGTCTCAGATACCATGGTGGAACACCACCTACAGCGCCTCTGGGAGTCATTCCACCTGCATGGAACACGCGGATCCTCAGTATTCAATACCCTGCATGACACCTGATGAATATGTCCACAAGACAATCACTTGCCGCACTCCCTGGTGGTTCCATACTCTATGTGACCCCAGAAATGCAAGAACATTGTATACCTACCAAGGAGTATCGACTCTGGTCAACAAGGGCTACATATGTCACAGACAGCTCTGACCTGATGTCACACAAGGCGCACACAACATTTGTAGGGAGACTCTTGTTGTGGGTAAGTGAACCCAAACTAACTACCCTTCAACAACAAACTGACACTCCACACGCAGTTATGTCAACACACACTGAGAGGCATGCCGTACAACATTAAAATTGATCCAAGCACATTTCTAGCAAGCATCAAATATCAAGATGAAAATGGAGACATGCGTTCATTAGAACCATGGTGATTTGATGAACTGATAGCTCATATGTCAGTTGAACAAAAAAAAGAATATGCAGAAGCTTGGGACATAGTGGATCAACACGTGGTTTCAACGTGGATATTTATACCACATGTAGTTTGGCACAAGAAGGCTCACAAGCGAGACAAGACATTCCTTCACCTAGCACATCAAAAAGGATCCTGTAAGTTCCAATGTCTAACTTACGCTGAAAAACTCAAATATCCACTTGTAGCATTTAAAGATGGCTTCCATCGTCCTAAAAACCATCAGGGATTCAACAACAACAGTGGTGAGTAATGCTTAAATGGCATATATAAAGATTATGAATACAGGCGCCCAGATGAAGAAGAGGAAGAACCGGACATATTTGGTGATGAGGGAATCAATCAAGACAATTTAAATGTGAGCAGGAGGAAGAAGTCCAAAAAGAGGAAAGCAAAGCAAGGACAGAAAGGAAACAAAAAGAGGAAAGAAGACAATGACTGTGAGCAATGATTCATGATGTCTAAGGAAATCACATACTGAACATAGATTCACACAGGACCTATAAATGTAGATTATGAGAGCAATGTGGACATGGATGCAGTTGTATGTGTAACAAGTAAGAAAAAGTCTAGTGAATAATTTAGAAATACATCATGAAATGAATGCCATAAAGGTACCACTGATTCTTCAGAAGAGGAGATCAAAGAACCAGAGGAACATGATGACAATCAAGAAATACATCATGAACATATGACTATTGATCCCAAATATGCAGTCAGCAGCTGAGAATGTATGCCAGCAAACTCAAGAATGCTCATGACCCGTCAATTGAAAGAAACAGACAGTTTGGAGGAAAGCCACTGTAAGCTCACTACCTAGCCTCAAACGATGTTTACATTATGCTGATGCTCAAAAAGTGACACTGTTTGAAAACTCTTTATGCTATGCAAGCATTCAACATGCATGTGACTGATTGTTATTAGATATCAAGAGGATTGAGGGCATCCCTGCAATCAATAAAGACATCAATGGGTCACTCACAATATGCAATGCAGGGGTGTACAACAGGACTGTGGATGCACAGAGGAACCCATTCGAACATCAAACCTTGCAAATGGTTGCTGGGACATGGTTAAAAGTCAAATGTGCCAAAGCCAACAGTGCCAAAGATAACATCCAGGAGTGTATCAATCAACAACATGCCATGGTTGCACATGGATTTGCATGGGACTGGGTAGAATGTGCATGTGTCACTGAAATTGAAGCCATAATGATGGATCCAAGTAACTCATGCACGATAGCTAAGCTGATTTGAAAAGTGCAAAATTTCATAGAGGTGTGTACTCATTGACCGTGACACAAACAACAATATTTAAGAAAGGTCATGATAGATGTGATCCATAGGTCAATTAGAAATTGAAAGAAAAGATCAACCGCCTTTTCGTGAAATGGAACCTATGACAGCAACAGTGGTAGGACCGCACATTGCTGGTGGACACATACCTATTCTCCTAGATGAGGAGCTGAGTGCATATGTGCTTAAAGAAACAATATTGCTCATAACCCAGTGGCTCCAATACCCCAAAGAAAAAACCATTTCTGCAGCTCAAGGCAAGTTCGTCAACATCCTGACAACAATTACAAACTCCTATGACATCTTCCTTCTCGATGCTACTTGGAAAGCATACTGCTTTCCAAAGTCAGAACTATTCAATAACAGGAAAATCAAACACATTTCGGACAAACGGATTACAGAAAATGTGACAAATTCAAACAATCGCCTATTGCTCAGTCAGGATCAATGGAGATGCTGGCAATAAGAGATATTGCTGAAATGTGTCTGCCATTTGGCACAATGATCAAAAAATCAACCACAGATACTCTGGTAGCAATGGTGGCAGATATCGTTGAATTTCTGAGGGATCTAATGCCAATCACCCAATCACTGATGCCACATTCATCACACAATGATCTAATCTGCAAAGTCATAGAATGTCCTGACTTTTACATGCCATTCTGAGAACTTGCACCATCAAGATGTTGTGTAACTGAACCTCAAGGACCTTTTGAACATAACTTTATATGTTCTAGAAGTGGCTTATTCAGCACCCTAATATATATGGGAATAACATACACAGCTCCTGCTGAATCAGACCCTCATTGCAATCAGTTTGAAGACCTCAACACCTATATGGCATATTGTCGGAATAATAAATACAAAGGCATTGATCATTTTCGAAACATGACAGCTTATGGTATACCAAATCACAAACAACATCCTAAGTTAGCTATCACATTCTGGAATGCAACAGAAGGATGGGAAGCATTTATAAGGAGCAATCAAGGAGAAATCCCTTTCAAAGTCATGTATGAATATCTGACAAGCTCACACAAAGGGTGAGTGAGGGATTACACCCATAATGTAGTCATCTCTCATTAATCATATAACAGACAAAAGGATTTCCCTCAGATAGGTGATCTAACGGGATATCTGATGGCAGTTGATCTCTGCTATGCTGGATTGGTGCAATGGCCCACAGCATTTGAATTAGGTGAACTAATATATGACATAGGAAGGGGATCTTATTCAGAAATGGTCATTCAAGGACTTGTTGATGGTGAAAATGACCATACAGACTGTGGGTCCATATACAACACATTACATGAAAAAGTTGAAGCATCATTGATGGAAGAAGAGCTGATGAACATGAAGTTTGACATTTTCATGCTAGAACATGCTCTTTGTAAAAATAAACGGTTGAGGGATGCCCTGTAATAATACTGTAATGATGAAAGAAAAGGCCAGGAGACAAGAAATGTACCATAGATATTATAATACAAATACAACTTTAAAGAAAATTGTTGAACTTAAGTGAACCCCCCCTTTCCAGCCCCCCCCCCAAAAAAAACTAGGAAACCAATGTATCAGGGTGGATGAACCACTTGGTTTATCAATTAGATTAGTCACCAAGCACACTGTAGGAATTTAATATTTTAATCAGATAAATTACAATTCAGAAAAAAAGGAGTTTGATTTATGGAGTAGAGAGTGCCCATCTCCCAACAATTAGAGGTTCAAAGGTTTGAAAAATGGATAAGGAACAGCAACGTGAATCTGGACACCTGTGGGACCACAAATCCTTTGCCACGTGGAATAACCAACTGTAGAAAAGATTACTTGGAAACCTCTACATAATTATATCTACAAGTTGTACAAAAAATAATTGTAACTAATAACTACCATTGGAATACATCCTGCAACAAAAATTAACTGTAACAACCACCAAAACCCCTACAACAACCATGGGAATTCAGCACCAGAAAGGTAAGAAATTGAGGAAAAAGCCTGGAAGTGGGACATGGATGATTCCAAACTCTGCTAACACTGGGAATCATAACTAGTTCAATTATCAGTCCAACTCACTCAATATCATTGTCCCCACTGTTGACTTTTCTCTTACTTGCAAAGCCAGTCACTTAAAACTTTGTATTTACCTTCTTCTGATTCTACCCCTTTCTTGGATTCTCAACAACATCTGATTCTTCAGATGATGTCACAAACCTTCAGATAACACTTGGTCACACCCTCCACTTTACACAGGCTCCAGGCTTAGCTCAACCTTCACCTACAAACATTGGTAAGTGTAAGAATCTTAGTTCGTACTTTGTTCACACTAGACAGACTAAGCCAATAGTTTTATTGGTGTCTGTGGTTACAAGATTAAGTTGCTTATCAAATCTACTGTGGACAACTATATAGTTGTCCACAGGGTATCTACAGGCACCTTAGTGGGTGACTTCTATACAAACACTCACAAACCCCCAGTGTGGCTTGTCACCTCTGAAGAGTAGCATATATGCTACTCGGAAGGTGTATATTCCTACACCCTCCCACATAGACTGACTTCCAAGTCAGTCAATCACTACACCGATGGTGGATCAGTGTGAACCTCAATGGGTGCAGTCTTTGACTGCACCATGACTTTGGCAGAGTTGTCAAAGTAGACATCATTGGTAGGATCAACATCCATGTGCAATGCATCTGCAGCTGGTGCAAGTACTTTTGAGGTGCAGGGCCCTTAGGCACCACCAGGTTAATCATCCTGATCATCAGATGACAGAGCCTCATAATACCCAGGGGTTTTGGGTGAGACTAGCTGATATACCCAACCCAGAGGAGGGTTGCATATCTTGGCCTGAAGAGTCTGCAGTGCTGGCTGATTCTAGTACTGTTGAGAGTCTAAGACTTCTTCTGCTGGAAGTAGAGCTCTATATTTAGTAGAGCCCTTGTCAGGTTGACTCCAGCATATATGCACAACAACTAGGTACCCTCATTGAGAGTAGTAACAGAGGGGTCCCATTTCCACTTGAAGGCTTTCATTACAGTTAATGAGAGCAGGGTGGGCATGTCCTGATTCCAGCAGGTTCCAGCAAGTTGCTCCCACTGGTTGAACTCCAAGAATATATTGGAGACAATACAAAGAAAGGCTATTCTGTCTTTCTTTGGTAGAATGGCCTTTGATCAGAGCCATATGTCAACATCCTCAAGATGGAGGGTGCCATCACAGCCTCTGATTGCTGGTGATACTCTCTCTGGGAGTGCTCAATAACATGTAACATGTCCTGAAAATTAGGGGGTGTGTCATGCACTATGAGAAATGAAGGACTGCAAGTAGCAGTCTTGCTCTCCTTGTCAGAATGATGCTGTGAAACACTGCATGTCAATGCAGGCATCACACATGCTACCACCAGTTGTTCCAGGAACTCCAGGGTGGTGGTGGCACAAGTGTTTAACCACTTAGTGGTTCAATGAGAGGTAGATGTTGCTTTTGGATGTGGTGCTTTGGCTAATGGATGGGGCAGATACCTTATCACTGAGGCAGGTGGATCACCCACTGTGTGTATGGGTACTTGTATGGGTACTCCATAATAGAAAGCTACCATCCACATTATTACTTTGAGTTATTGCACTCATTTACAGAAGTGTATGAGAATTGGATGGGTTTATTCCCTCCAGGGAATCGTACTTGCCATGTGAAAGCATTGGCCCACACCCAGCTAGTCAATTTGTGATGATATGCAGATTAGAATCAGATAGGTTCCAAAATGGCTTAAAGATTATTGCAGCATTATACCAAGCTTTTGCATCAAGAGTTGGGGAAGACAACATACAGAAATTCTGGGTGGGGCAATTTGCAGGATATCCGTCATTGAATTTTGCAAGACATTACTTCTCTGGTGTCACAGATGGAACTTCGGAGCCTCTACCCAAAGAGATAGATCCTTCCAGCAGGCTGGCCAAACTCGGTAAGAGCATGCATTACGATGAAGAAAATAGAGTGGCATACTTGAAAAAAATGTATATGCTGGAATGTAAGTCTCCATGAATTGATGCATCCTACTCCTATTGATGTTGCGTGGTAGATCCAATGTAGAGCCTTCAGTATTCCAAACCAGCGCTTTGGTGGAAGTGACATTCACAGTGACTGCAAAGTTGAGAAAAAACATGTGGAAAGTCTATCATGATTTGAATGAGATAGTTCTACTCAATGATGATGTGGTTAAGGTGAAGTGAGAACATACTTTTGTGTATTCACGTGTTAATAAGAGGGCAATTGCAGTGGTACCAGGCATGGAAGCTTGATGAAATCGTAAGGTTTCCACAGCAATTGTCATCAGTTTCATCAAAAAGAGGATGCGAGGATGCTAATGGAGAAGATCACGAGATTGGGCAGGCACGCAAAAAGCTAAAAGAATCAGATATCAGCATGGTGGATGGAACGCAACACTCCCCCAAGGATGATATGTGCTAAAGAAAGGGAAAAAGGAAAGCTGGAATACTATTCTAGGAGGGCCATATATGGAGAATGTATGTATTAGAACGAATATGCTCTTACCAATGGACGTTCCAAGTCAAAGTATACATGGATGACCTTGTCAATCCAAATAACAATAATCCACCTCTGAAAGACCAAGTCATTTCAGACCTCAAGATACCTGCATGAGACCTGAAAATTGATAACGCTCCGAGATAAAATACAAGTAATAAGGACTTTACTGTAAAAGTGTTGGACAGCAGGGTGTTGAAGTTTCACAAATAGGAAGGACTCGAGGATGAAGAGAAGAAAATCAACTTACTTATGTTTAAGGATATTTGGTTGTATATTGAACAATTTTCACCGGGGAATTCCAAAACTTTATGAATAAGTGAGCTACGGTAGTAGAAGCATGGGTTCATTTGAAAATGGAATCAAATGAAGAATTGGTTCAAATACTATGCTAGTAAAGGAGACAATGCATATAGTTTTGAATATAATAACGTGTCGATGTTTGAATGTAAAACTAATTGACATCACCTTTTTATCATTATTATTGTGAAGCATTATTGATATGCTAAGTATGACTCTTACCCTAGTGTGTTTACAGCAAATATATAAAAGTCATACTCACATACAATGCACTGGACAGTTCAACTCAAAACAAGTGTCACAATAATAAGCACATCCACAATGGATGCCAGTGAAGGGAGTGGCCAGCAAATGCACATCCATTGACAACCCAACCTTTCAATCTCATATCATTGAATGCAGTCTTTTCAGTGACAACCAAGGCAATTTGAGCGAATGGGGTGTTGAAAGAGAAGTCTGGCAGGATGAGAAAGGGTACGCAAGCAGGGTGTCGGCAAAAAAATGGGAGGGTCTTTACACTGCCATATTTGTCCGTGGTATCATAGGTCATATATATGTACCTTTGACAGATAGTCTGGCCCTTGATGCCTCCAAAATAGCTGTTTTTGCTTCTTGGATTGTTCTTTACGATATCAACGTTCGAAAATCCATAGATGGCATGCAAATGCGCATCAGCATTATCCCAGACAGCATGAGCGGCTGAAAATTTAGCATACAACTCCATGCCCATATCTGGATCATGGGATCCTTGTATGGCAAAGACATACAAATTCGTGGGTTGGGCGACTGCAGTGGTATGTTGCAGGACTGTTGACCACCACCACTTTAACGATGTGATTGCCGTCTTGCATATCGATGTGCTTGAGCGTAACCCATAGATTGTCACCAAGAAGAACCATACCAACAAATCCAACTTACAGGGCAACATCAGTACATTTTTTGCTAACAAACTACGTGGAAACTTACGGCAGCACCCTTTGCCGGTGACCCTTTCCCATCATATTTTCCACATATTTAGGGGTGGCTGCACTGAACCATGCGCCATGTGTAACTGTTCCTGGTAGAAAGGCATAGTTGGAGAAATTAGGATTGATGTGAATAGGATTGAAAGGACTGGATATTCTGTTGACATTGAAAATTGAAAATTTAGAGCACAGTATAAAGAATAGAAGAAATTAGTAAGAAAAGAAAAGAAGAAAAGAAGAACAGAAAAAGCTATGGTCACCCGATGGGGTTAATGCTACAGAGTAAATGGGCATTTGCAATGGATTTTTCAAATCAAAATCACAAAAAAAAAAATAAGGCTACAGAGTGAACGATGGTTACAAAACGGGCATTTGCATGTGCGGACACACACTGGGCAGATTAGGATGGCAACTGTAATAATCAGCATAAGTTCTTATAAAAAAGCAGATTAATTCCTCTTCAATTTTCAAGAGTGATTGCTTGTTTAAGGATGCAATCCTGCTGAAATCCTTACGATGTCTAGGAAATTCTGGCCAATCCCGCATGATTTGACCAAACACTTTCACAAAACCAATGCGATTAGTCCCCTGGTTCTAATCCATCCTCTTGACCCATGTCTTTGAAATTATAGAAATCCACGCCGTCAGACCCCACTGCTGATATATCATAAGGCAGCAGCCTCAGAGGTGAGTCAATGTCCATACAATCGGAGTCCGCACCCAGGCCTCCAGCGAAACACCGTTCACGAGAAGAGAAAAGAAAATTAGATTCATCGACATCCAGGAAAGACGCAAATCCATCTACATCTGGAACCAGCATGGGTGGCGCCTGTATTTGAGCCATGGACTCAAACATATTGATAAAAAGTTCAGGCACATGCCAATCTTCCCCTTTGGCAACCGGCGCATGAAACCCTTCAAATGTGGTCCATGATTGAAGCTGAACCTTGCACTCCAAGGGGGGCGATTCATCCAGAATGTGCATGTGAAATGCAGGTGCTCCAAGACATGCCAATAGTTTAATGACATTAGGATCAGGACTAAAGGCACCCCTCAATTTTGTACAAGCGGTCTGAGCGGGTAATAAATGTGTTCTAATGTGATCATAAGCTTCATGGTAGTCACAAAATGTGATCAAATCGACACAAGAGCATTGAAATTGTCTCCAGATCATGACAGCATACGGCCACAGCATATATTGTTTCATGAGCACATGATAAGTGACAGCGGCGTGGTGTCTAGTATTGCATGAAAGTAAACGTCCATTATACCCCATCTGCCAGGGCCGCACAAGCTGATTGCCAATGGATTTGAAAATACACTCCACATCACCTTGTATCCTGTTGTGTAAGTGGCCCACGGGGTTATTGGGCTGGAATATCATGTCAGTTTGATGCAATGGACGCGAGAGTATCAACGATTTCAAATCATCAGAGTTAGGCAGCATGATAAACGCCTCACAAGGCCGATGTGGCAGAAAGTTGCACGGGTGCATCATCCACTCGTATAGGCCCAAAAGACTGTCGTTCATGATCTCAGGGACTCCACTTATGCAGGTTGCTCTGGTACATTGGGTGTCGTTATGCAATAATGATCTTTTGGACTGAAATTATGGGATTGCCCATTTTTTTATTAAGAAGTGAGACACTGAAAGACAAAGATTGTTTAAAGGTCAGATATACAGAAGGAAAATGAAAAACAAAAAATACATGCTGACACCATTGCCCCAACCTTGGCACTTCGCCTCCACCTTGTGTAACCAGGCCAGCATGTCGTCGCGGTCTAAATCCACATATGTCCATTTTGGTGGAGTCGGTGGAATCTCCCTCCCCCAAAATTCCGCACTTTCAGGATCATTCAGATGTGGAATGGTTAGTGTGGGTGATTGAGGTCATGGAAGGCAGTCAATAATATTGCCAGCATTTACGGTAGAAGCTACAAAATGTATCAATAATACCACACAAATACACGTTGATTCAAACACACTTTCTGTACCCACTGAATAACTGCATGAGCTACCTGCAGATGGGGTGGAAACGTTCAACGTTCCTGCTTGGATATCCCAAAGCCATCACGCCGTGCTCTTGGCCTGCTTGGGAGTAGAAATATCCATGGGCATTCGTCAAAGTAAATCGGCAGCAGAGGAATCAGGGGGTAGAGGTGTAACTCGAGATGAAGGTTCTGGCGCAGAGGTACCCGACGGCAATGGGGATCGAGAGGGAGGCGAACCAGTCTTTCGGTGTGAAGAAGATGAACATCCCCCAGAAGACAAGTCATTCTGGGGGATAGACAACGACAACGGTGACATTAAGTCAACCATCATTGCTCATCGTCGCTCGCGAGGAGAGAAAGGAGGGGAAGGATGGGAAGACGGGGGTGGGGTGAGAGTACTGGAAGAGGAAGTGGACATGTGGTGGTGACACAGAGTGCGAATGAAAGGCGTTGCTAAATTATGTGCACGTGACACGAGAAAACAGTCCGAGGCCAACAATGATGAATCACGGGCCCAAGTATTTCGTGATAAGATATCGCACTATCTTATCACGAACTATCTTACGTGATTCGTATTGCGCTCCGATATTGGGACACTGATGTCACTGGTGACAGTCACGAGAAGCAGCCACGTCATCAAGTTTGCCACCCACTCCTCACTGAATTCCAATGCCCAAAAGAAGCCTTCAATATACAATGAGGATGACTTGAATCATTCAGTAAGTACCTTTCACAGATATCAGCAATGCCACATTAATGTCTGTCAGTGTTCCGGTTGCGCGGTGTTCATTGATCAAACCCGAAACAGCCATCTAGAGTCCTTGACCCTTGACCCTTAATCAATATTGCAAGTCAATATCGCGATGCCACCCAGAAAGGGTAAGCTGCACTGATATGTGTCATGTGCCATGCTGATTCATTTCCGATAGAGTACCAACCACTTACGGGATGAAGCACTCGTGCAGCGCAAGTATCGGCAGGTCTATGACGCAAATGAGGGCGACAAAACTGTGGTAAGTTGCTCCCGTCTATGTCATTATGTCCATATGGTTCTAACGGCACACCTGACAGATGTCCATATGGTTATAAGTGCGCACCTGACGGGCTGGTAAGATCCGAATCAATTGGTATACACCACAAGGAAAGGCACCTTGACACGATGACGCAAAGAGGACCAACAAAACCATGGTAAGTCACCCTCGTCTACGTCATCCATCCTGCACTCACCCTGCGCTCGCTCAGTGTCTGTGCGTGCATGCTTCAACGTGGATAAGGGTCATTGATCCTTTTTGCAAGGCATAAAGATCTGCTCTCACTTAGACAGGGCAACAGGACATACCTAAGTAGTGCATTGGAGGTCCAGATGCGGAAGAAAATGTTGTTGTGCGACATCAAGGTCTTTGGGATGCGAAGAAATGTACAATTAGAAGCAGTTGAGAGGGGAGGGATAAATGAGGTTCAAACTCTCTTATATGGCCCACAAGAACCATTTATATACAATAATTTGGATGCTTCATACCAGATACGTTATTGGGATTCATCGGTCAAAACTCACTCATGACATGACAGGAGCATGTGAATGCCAATATCATTACAAAGGACTTAAGGTGAGAGATAGCAAAAAACGAGATGAGTGATTGTGCCTGAAAATTGTCCAATCAAACACCCAATGTAGGGATGACTTGTCACAGTCCCCCAGGTGCATTCGGAGTGGAATGGCTTCAGGAGCCTGTTGACTTATCGTCTCATGATCCATTACTTCCTAAATTCTGCCAATATAACAATCATCCACTTTGGCCACATGGCAAGGCATTCATCTATGAAGCCGATACATCTCCCGAAGCGCAACTGGCTCTTTTAAAGCATGTGAAGGATCACAAAATAGTCAGAAGATTCAAAGATGACTTGAAGCAACAGGGCGAATTGCAACTCTTGCCGTACCAAGCTGTTTTCACAAGAAAGAAAGGTATGTGATATTAAATGAATGATGAGTGAACAAGTCACTTATAGGGACACAGATCACACAGACCCATGCGATGATGTCATCCAGCTATGGGTTTCAAATGGAAGACTATATGATGCAATATCTCCTACATTCAAGGATGAAGTAATGCAGCTGCGAGATGATGTTCTAGGGCCCGAAAATGAGAGACAACACGGCAGTCCCAGAAAAACCGCGAAGGGCGAAATCGTTGGGGGCTTTCACTTTGAGTGAAGCTTTCATCGATCTAGACCAGTGAGAGACAACAGGTCCAGACACTATCAATACCAGGGTCTGAGCACAGAAAAACCACGAGCCATTAGTAATGTGAACGCAAACAGTAAGCTACTGGACGATAAAGATCGTCAATTGTGGAACCGTATGCTCAAGGTCGGTAGTGTCATCATCTACCACTTTCGAAATAAATGACCACAATGCACCACAGACATACGCACCCATCGGCATAGCAGCCATGAAGCTCGTGCCGGAATCAGTTCAACATGCAGCACAGCTCAAGGCAGATCTGGTCAATTCACCATTGATCGTGCAAGACGATAACTTCTACCATCGCAAAAGCCAGATCAATATGTCGCAGGCCCAAATGTATGATGGACCCTTAACAATAACTGACCTTGGTCCATCTGTCGACAGACACAACGACAATAATGATGAGGAGTCTGGATACAGCAACGCCTCGGTACACTCGCACCTACCGGCAGAATATCATCCTGGCCTTTTCATGTTCTATGAATTAGGTATGAACATAATGTAAGCGCAGAAACTGATACTGACAAGTTATGCGCGGGAGTTTTTATTCGTTTAGACAGAAACGTCAACTTTTGTTTTTCAGGCCTGAGATATCACGGAGGAACCCTGCCTACTGCACCTCCAGGGGTAACACCACCCACATGGAATGCATGGATACTCATCATCCAGTACCCAGCAAGACACCTTATGAACATGTCAGCGAGACAGTCACTCACCGCACTTCCTGGTGGGACCATATTATATGTAACCCCAGAAATGCAAGAGCATCGCATACCAACAAAGCCCTATCGACTTTGGTCAACAAGAGCCACTTACATTAATGATGGGTCTGATTTGATGTCATGAAAGGCACACACTACGTTTGTAGCCAGACTTTTGCTGTGGGTAAGTGACCATAGTCTAACCATACTTTAACGATCAACTGACTTCCCACACAGTTATGTCAACACACCCTGAGAGGCATGCCGAATAATGTTAAAATCGACCCGAACATATTTCTATCAAGCATCAAATACCAAGACGAAAACGGAGACACATGTTCTGTTGAGCCATGGTGATTTGGTGAATTGATAGCCAATATGTCCGCTGAAGAACAGAAAGAATACTCAGAAGCGTGGGACATAGTAGACAAGCACGCAGCTTCAACGCATATATTTATACCACATGTGGCTCAACATAAAAAGGCTCACAGACAAGACAAGACATTCCACTGCCTAGCAGGATACAAAGGACATTGTGAGTACCATAATCATCCAATATTATATATTCGGAATTCTAAGAACCCACTTAGCATTCAAATCTTGCTTTCAATGCCCAAGAAACCACTAGCTGGGTGTGGGCCAATGCTTGTGCATGGCAGGTATGATTCCCTGGAGAAAATCAACCTATCCCATTCACATGCACTCTCATGTATGGGTGCTGTACATTTGAATTTAGAAAAGTCTTCTAAATGTAAGGTTACATGTAACATGTAGGGCCAGATACTGCAGCAACATAAACCACTGCTAGATGTTAATATCACTGTATAGTGAGATTCTGTGTGGTAATGATATTCATTTTTAATAGTGTAGCCAGGCTTCAGTTTGGTATGGTTCTTAGCTCCTTTTTGGAGAAACATGAACCAAACTCCAGGTTTCATTCAACCTCAGGACATGAATCTGTTCAATTGAGTTCACTGCTCAGCCAATTCTTTTTATTAATTTTTATTACCATGAAACTACCATTTTTTAGTAGTTTCACAGTAGAAATGCCCTCTGTAAATCCATTTGGTGGTTTACAGTGTTCAAATAAATTGTAACCTACTTACAGCACTTTTGGGAAACAGTCCAAAAAACAAAATTTGTAGAGCTGTCATTTTGCCTACTTTCATTTCAATTCATCAAAATACTTTCTATCATTCTCTCAGATCACACTGTCTGCTCATGGGTTGTGCCAATAAAGGCCAAATGTCATTAAAAAAAAGTTCAAAATTGACTCACAGTGGTTCTCCAAGGCCATAAGCTGTTCTAGAAGTCCTGAGCAGAGCCATGAACCCTCACACTACTAGGGCTGCTCAATTCTTAGTTCATTTGGTTTGGTTTGGTTTGGTTTGTTTGCTCAAAAGTATTTTGAAAGTCTGTGACTGACAAACAAACTGGAAGAATTGAGGTGACTCAGTTTGCCCAGTTCATTCAACCCAGCAGACCTTTAATAACATTGTAAGCTGCTGACAACCATGCCAGCTGAGAGATGTGGTAAAAAAACAGTGTGATTTGTTTATTTCGTTGTATGTGCGGAATCCCTCTGCTTGAGCCATCTCCAGTCAGCAAGTGAGCAAAGGCAAAAAGACCTCCTAGAATTTCCATCACCTCCCCATCACTGATACCTATATCCAGATCATCTGAAGTACCGTAACCATCATTTTGCTCTTCCTCTTCCTGTTCAATCAGTCTGTGGAGCTGCTGATGAATCCCTGCAAGGATCATCAGCTCCTGTATGTCCTTCAATATTCTCATAATGCAGACCAATTACATGACCCGCCTGCTGGTTGCGCTGAAGTGTCAATTTTGCTTCCACAGCAAACAAACTGGAACAAATGTCCCAGCTTGAGTTCATCCAGTTTGGTTCATCCTGGGCTTTGGCTATGTCGCTAAACATCAGAATCAAATGTTTCAACATGTGAGTTGCAAGACCAAATGAACCAAACCGAATTGAGCAGCCCCACTACCACACTACATATGGGACTACACCTCATCTGGCATGTGGCACCTACCTCAAGACCATCATCTTCAGCAGCGCCACACAAGATTTCCAGCCACTACACTACCACAGCAACATACCTACCAGTCCTATGACATAGGTAGGCCTTAAGTGAGCAAGACTAGGGTGTAGATAATGATGAGTCAAGTAGTGTTGCCACAACTAGGCTAGCCTGGTTGTGACTACTATAGTCATCTCACAAAACTGTAGTTTTAGCCAAGGTCACCTTGTAGTTGCAACTATAAGTTGACTAGTAGTCACATTTTTTGGCAAGGAAGCATATCCCATAGTCACTTGTCTAGTCACTGTGTAGTGACATTATAGTTGTGACTTTTGTAATCAAGACTCAGAATATGACTATTGGTTGACTTTTAGTCAAGTCATGACTCACAGCAACACTAGAGTCAAGGTGTAGATTCAACACTAGGCCATTGTACTCACCTAGTGCTCCAACATACACTCTCCATCAGTGACAGTACCACCATGTATCCATGGGTGTGCAGCTGCATCCCCACCACATCCCCAGCCATGCTCTGGATTAGATTGCACCTGACTCATGAGATGTGTGGCACTAAGTAGCTACAGCTGTGGATGGAGTAAGAAGATTGGTGAGCTGGCTGTCACTGAGTCAGCTCAGTGGTCACTCAGCTGTCACCTGACCAAGTCTTGTTATATATAATTTACTTATATATGGCTGACTATAAGACATGCTGTATATGTTGGGTTTCAAGTTTTAAGCTTTAAGCCTCTATTTTGTGAAATTTGGGCATCAATTGATTGTGGTTTTTAGCTTTTACAAATGAAATGAAATTGGCTTTGGCAAGGTTTTCTGAAAATGCTGTGAAGTATTTATTTATTTTTATAATTATGTTTCCTGACCACAGAAGGCCCAGGGGGCCAGGAACCAAGGGAACCAGCAGCTGGGTGGCCTGCTTATATATCTGTGTTTACACATTGTGTGATCTCTTGTTCAAACTCTAAACTGACCCATTGTATTCCCAATTGCAAGTACATGTACACTTGCAGTGCTCATTAGATGCCTTATACTGTGAAAGACTGAGGAAAGGTTTTGGCTCTGCTCATGTTCTAGTGTTGCCACTGGTTTGGCTTGGTTCCAGCTAAACTGAGAGTCAAGCTGAGTTTTAGGCTTTAGCTGAACCAAGCTGGATTTTTCAAGCTGGTCGCACTTTCTCTAAACAGCTCCAATGATTGTCTTCCTTTGTGTCAGATTTATGTAAGGTTCTAGAATAATTGTATTAGATACAATGTATCTATTCTGTAACAGACTACTCTTACAGCTCTTGGGAATATCCATGGGCTCATCAAAGTATCACTATACTACTATCACAGCTCAGCTTCAAGTTGTAGCCATTGGAATTGAAGCTGGCTTGTCCTGGGTCAGCTTGGCTCAGAGCCAAAACTGAGCTG
The DNA here is from genome assembly GCA_015039355.1 of Ramaria rubella. NCBI lineage: Eukaryota > Fungi > Basidiomycota > Agaricomycetes > Gomphales > Gomphaceae > Ramaria > Ramaria rubella. The sequence goes on along the minus strand of MU134421.1, from coordinate 206,338 downwards.
TGGCAACACTATCATGTTCCATAATAATGTGTACGTGTTTCTCTCATAAACTCCAACAACTCCATGAGCACTTGGCTGACTGACTTGACTAGTTGTCAGGTGATCATAGTTCTTCCTATCTATTATGCTTGACATGTCTGATCAATATGTGACTCTAATAGATTGAAATGGCCTCACATCATGTACTTCAAACCCTCCTTGTGAACCTATATGTTAGGGACCTGATTCTCGGCTGGGTTGGACTTCTTGCTGATCGGAGTTTCAGATATTGGAATGCCTGGGAGGTATCAGAACTCAGAGACTGGAGAATTGGAAATGGATCTACACAGGTGTTGGCTTCAACTTATGGGTTGTGCCCTCTTGGATTTCTAGTGCCCTGGTATTTCAGATTTTCAACAGGATGGAAATATTGGAATACTGATTGTCAGTCTATACAGAAGGAGTCAGTAACAATAATAGGTTGAGACTTATCAAGCAAGCGGAAGAATTGGGAATTTCTCGGAGTTTGGAAAAGTCAATGCAGAAAAGATGAGGAGTAATGAAAAATGAATATTGAGTAAGGTTTGGCTTTATGGAAAAGCGAGTGTTGTTAAGGAGTGAATATTTTTGGAGGGTCAGAAGAATGTCAGGAATTGGAATATTCGGGATTTTGATATAATGATAAATTGTATAAGGATGTATATGCTTGAACAATATACGAGCAAAATATGGAGTGGATACTAATATATTGACTCTGATACAGATAAGAATTGGTATGTTCTGTCGATATATAAGCTAAAGAAAAAGCTTGAGTAAGAAGGCATATTTAAAAAGGTATATGGAATTCCAAAGTTGGGAACGGAAGAGATAAGAGTGTGTGATATGGAATGCCAACATCGGAACAAAATATGGAAATCTAGATAAATGATACAGGGATAGGATTGAAGTGGATCGTGACTAAGAATGATCAAATGGGGGTATATTGGAATAAGTGGGAAAGGGCTTTGTTGGAGTATGGAAATGTCAGAAGTTGGATCCAGGATCTGACACTATATTGCAATTCAATATGATGTTTGAGGGAAATCATGTTGCCAAAGTGTTTAGCAATATATCCCAAAATATTGTTTTATTATGGTGAAGTGAGACTGTGCAAGTAGTCATTGAGTGTAGGAAAATTAGTGGTTCCTGGGTTGGGAGTAAGTTAGTAACATCTGAGCCCCTTCTCAGAATGGATCAACGGAGTTTGAACCAGGAAGGCTGCATTGACTGAACCTAACAGACTACAATGAGCTTATATGATCAATCTCCTGCCAATGCTTTTATTTTTTTCCTTCTTTTCTGTGCTCTCCTCATATTTTCTTCACACTCTTCACACTCATCAACATGACACAACTGACATGTTGTCGTTGGATCTACATCCCAAGCCTTGACTGACTTGCAGTCGTTGAGGTACAGCCAGTTGGTTGGGAGTGATTGGTTGATTGATTCACCCTTACATCTATGTATATTGATGCAATTTTCTTGCCTGTTTGTCATTAAACTCACTCGTGATTTCATTGATATTAACTTCACCGAATGCACAGGGTATGACGTATTAGCTGTACACGATGTCCAGCAAATACATCATACATCTGACAACAGCTTCCGTATACGGCTGATGGTCTCTCCAGCCTTTATCTTATCTCAAAAAGATAAGTCAGTCTGCAACTGAAATCAATGACACAACATGGGCTGGTACATTTTGTCATCTGAAGTTCTTCATGAGCTGCAACTTTATGTTATGTCTTCTTTACAGCAATGACGGTGGTTAGCTGGACCGTGGTGTGTTTGAACTTCAGATGGTTGCGGATCATGGTCACTGTACGTAGTTGGTGTAAGTGTGAGGATGATTTCAAATATGGCACAATAGAATGCCTACCAAGTTTACATCACTGCAGGACCGGTTTCGGATTGAGACATGGATCAAACAAGCAAAATTCATACACTATTGACTCACAATCATAGTGTCAACATGCAGAACAATGTTGACCTGCGGGAAGGTGGTTATTTTGAGATGTTATGGCGAGAAAGTGACTGTACATTGGGTGAGCAATGATTTGGGCTTTACGGCTGGAGACTAAGTTAATATAATATTGATGAATTTTCATGGTTTCTGACGATGGGCTCAAATATTCCCACTTTGTGCTTCGTCATTTCTTGGGGGAAGAAAGCACTTACAGTGTAAGCTTTCCATAGCATATCCGATGCCCTACTTTGAATCTGCTGCCGGTCCTCTAGCCACGGTCCTTGTTGTCTGAGCAATCATATCGCTGTGACTAGCTACCCATGGCTACAAGTCCTGCACAGTCTGAGCGAGCACCATCTCGCGACCACATCACCACAAACATGCTGGCATTCCTGTGACTGCCAATCCACTGTCATCGTGCTTGCTATCTCCACCTACCATCCCACCCCACCTTCATAATTTCCGCCACTTCATCACTGCTGGCACCACCAACCAAGCCACGCTCTCATGGCCACCACTCTTGCGGCTGTCATTCTGCTGCTGTGGTCCCACTCCTCTGCTATGTGCAAACGAGTATGATTTTTTTTTAAGTGATTCAGAAGGGGTAGGGGAGGGAACGGGAAATGAGATCATCGCAGAGATGTCAAAGAACCCCACGTCCACCCCATGGGTTCATCTAATATGAGAGTAAGTGTTTGCATTGAGGATTCTCAAGCGAAGTGAGCTCATATGTAGCTTGCATGAATGATAGAAATATGGACTTATGATGAATGGGCAGGTGTAGGTCAGAGCTGAAAGGGAGGCTGTATAAGCTTTGTCACAGTCGTGGATAAGATGGGATGATAATATGAGCACATTTTTTGCACGACTCGAAGATCTCGGGCGACTCTCTTATTTTGTGTCCTTTATTCACAGCTCTCTGTGTCTCTCCCTCTCAATCTGGTCATCCTCTCTCTGCTTCCTTCCTCGTCGTCCCCGTGTCTTATAGTGTATTCCTAGTCTCGCTGCATTTGCATACGTCCAGCCCGTGCCCTCCACCATGTCTTTCCGTCGTCCCTCCACCAATCCAAATCCATATCCCTTTTCCTCCCAGCCAGGCCAGCCTGCACAGCCCCCATCTCCTGCAGATGACCCCACCATCACTCCCCAGCCCCCTGTGAGCAGAAAGCGTGCCCACGCTGCCAGCGATGTCGGTGATAGCGCCCCTGCTGGCACTGCCGATCAGCCCTCCCCTCTGCGTCGCCCTCATCCAGGGACCAGGATCCTTAATATTATGTAACTTTCGACCGAGTCTGATGCTCCACACCAAGGCCATTCATGTACATCGTTTGATTCATGCATTTGGTGCATGGCACATCTCTGATTAGTAAGTCCAACTTTTCTTATATATCGCAAAAGCTAATATCCTTTCCAAGGGTTTTACATGCCGCAAAGGTGGTACAAGCATGGTGTAATTGCTCATGTGATGCTCACGTGACCGCGCTCTGCGCCATGTTATACAACCTGCTAGTACCACTACTGCCGCCGGGATCATTAATTCATTTCGCCCACCCTGTCCCTGCTGCCTCCATGACTACCACCTCTCCGTCCCCATTGACGCCATCCTTTCCCCACCCACTTGGCACTCGCTGCAACTACACTACTAGACCTCCGCCCTGTCCCTGCCACTGCCACCACCCTGCCACCGCATGTGGACGGTAACAATCTGCAGGCCAAGGCAAGGGATAGTGTATGAGCTGGAATGGGTGTGCCGGGTTGGGACTCAGGGTGTTGGAACTAAGCCCATCCTAAAGGTCGTGGTGGGATTTACCACCATGATGGCCGTGCGTCCAGACACATGGAATGACTGTGTGAATGTTTTAAGTGTTGTTTTCAAACCATCTCTTGTCAAATGCCCACTTTGTCCTTCAGTTTGAAGCCGGACTTACACTGATGTCTCATCTGTCCACTGGCTCAAGTGTTGGAACAGATCATCGGTATGTCACGACAATTATAAGTTGCCACCTCCCTGGTTATCTTGACTTCTGTAGTTGCGACTTCCAGTAATCAGACCCGTAACCATCGACAGCGGGAGCAGCGCTCTGTGGTTAGCAGCATTGTTCCTCAAGAGTATCGTCCAGTAACGTCCCAAGCTCATACTTGGACTACAATCATGATTCGGTAAGCATGCACTGAGATAGCTGCTTGATTGTGCTGACTTATCTTCAGCAAACCCTCGGCTTTAGAATCATTGTCTCGCAATCTACGACCTTTCCTGCCTATCAACATGCCGGGATCAGGAGCCCCCCAATCTCACCACCGCAGACGGCTTTCATTTGGTGAGCATGTACAAGACCGTTGTGCCCGAGGCAGAGGGCGCTGTATGCAAGAGCCACAACTTGACGACCGAGAGCCCATCACTTGGGCTGCATGAGATCGATCACACCGAGGGCCTTCTTGTCACTTACTCATCAGGCCTCCAGATCAGGGACACAATGACCTCAGCACCGTGCACAAATTACTCAACTCAAAGACGCTCATCAAGCCTCGTTCTCTCAGCTGCGGTCCTTCCAACACCGTCAGGCAGTCCAGACGGCTTTGAGCGTGCACGTCCATTGCTGGGGATCCTATCTGTCTGCTTTCATTTATCCTTCTTCACCCGAACTAAATATTATCCCTGCAGTATGCCTACATGTTTCATCAAGCAGACTTCCTTCATGGACAGGTGTAAATGCACTGTTGTAGAACAGAGTTCACTCCACTGAGTGTAAGGCCACTCGTTTTCAAGTTTGCTTACTTGACCATTTACTCACTGCTATTGCCACTTAATTTCTTGGATGATGCTATTCCACAACATGGATGTCTGTCCCACTACAGCTTGGACTTGCGAATGCCATACTGAATCCAGCTGATCCTGGTCCAATGCTCACTGTACATTTGGACCATATAGAATCTTGATGCCAGATCTTCATCACACCCGATCTAGGTAGAAGTACCTCGTGCAAACGATATCATCACATAAACCTGTTGCCTGTCTGACCTGCAGTTGATCTTGCAGATTTTCGATGATCTTTCTTATTCCAAAGCTGCTGCATTACAGACTAAAGGCCCTGGTATGATCAGATGGGCTTCACCACTCAAAACACTGGTAATGGTATGATACTGCTCCTTTCGCTTTATCTCCGTGAGTTTTTAATTTTATAATAGCAGGGTTAAAAACATGCTCAAGAGCTCATAGCAGCTCTTAATGCTAAGTTTCAATCTGAATCATCATGAACTTGAAGGCATTCCAATGAGACTTAATGTCGCAGTATTAATCTGCTGATAAAGGAGGAAGACAACAAGATATATGGTATGTCTTTGATAATATGGTTGGCACAATGGGCACACAGCACCATGACCACCCCATGGGCCATCACATACTCCTGCACCAACATTTTGTGACTGCTATTGCTACAATTTTGTACAAATAAAGGCAAAAAAGCTAATAAAGATTAAACAACCCATATATGATTGAATTAAATAAAGATATGAGCAGTTTGATAGAAATACTAGTACATTGGAACACCCATATGTGTCATTCTACAGACTTGAACCAATCCCAGATAGCTATCACAAATGGTGTCCTAATAAGGGAATCAGCTTTTTTGCCACGTGGAGTAGCCAAGAGTTAACAAAAAGTTAGCCGAAAGTGAATCCGTGGGACAACAACACAAGCCGTGAGATGAAATTTTCTATTCGTGTGAAAACTGAGCCACCTCCTAGGAAAATGGGAATTTTTTGAAATGTTGGTGTACTGGTGCATACGAAGGATTCTAAACTCCGCTAATGCTACGTTATAGGGAATCGTAATGAGGGATTCAATGATGAAAGTGGTGAGTAATGTTTGAGGGCTAGATAACGAGATTTTGATCATAGATGCCCAGACGACGAAGATGAAGAACCTGATATCTTTGGCAATGAGGATATCAATGAACACAACTATAATTCACAAACAAAGAATACCAAAAAGAGAAAAGGGAAGCAAGGAAGAAAAGGTAATAAAAAAAGGAAAGAAGATGATAATGGTGAGTGGTTATTAAGTATGATGTGATCGCATGATGAATATTTATTAACTTAGAACCAGTAAATATGGATTATGAGAGTGATGCGGACATGGATGCAATAGCATATGTAACAAGTAAGAAGAACCAAACATGAATGAATACTCATTAATAACTTGGGCACTGTAAAGGTACTAGTGACTCTTCAGAAGAAGATAACTATGAATCAGAGGACAACAGGGACCACATGGAAATACTTGAAAAGTACAATGCAAGTGCAGCATCCATGCATGCTGGCAAACTCAATAACGTCCACCAATCACTCATTCCAAGAATATTATGTTTTAAAGGAAGGCAACTGTAAGCCAACTAACCAATATCAAATCAAAATTACACAAATCTGACACTCACCCAGTAACACTGTTCAAGGACTCTTTAAGTTATACAAACCTTCAGCATGCGGGTGATCAATTGGCATTATATATCAAGAGACTTGGAGCCATACCAATGGTCGCTAAAGACGCAGACAGTAAACTCACGATACATGATATGACAATATATAACAGGCCTATTGGTATGCATAAGAACCCATTCGAAATCCAAATGCTGCAAGCTGTAGCAGGGATGTGGTCCAAGGTCAAACACGCTAAGGCCTGTAGTGCCAAAGACAACATCCAAGAACACATCAATCGACAACATGCCATGGTGGCCCATGGATTTGCATGGGACTGGGTGGAACATGCATGTGTAATCAAAATCAAAGCCATCATGACAGACCCAAGCAACTCATGCACCCCATGGATAGCTAGCCTGATACGCAAAGTGCAAAGCTTCATAGAAGTAAGTATCTATCAACCATTAACCTTGATATCTAATAGAGAATGACAATAGACACACTCTGCCGGTCAACTGGAACTTCAAGGAAAGGATCAACTGCCGTTTTGTGAGATGGAACCTATGATAGCAACGGTGATGGGACCACACACAGCTGGTGGACATGCTCCATTTCTCCTGGACACTGATCTGAAGGATTATGTACTCAAAGAAATGATATCAGTGATAACCCAGTGGCTCCAATACCCCAAAGAAAAAACCATTTCAGCTGCACAGGGCAAGTTCGTCAATATGCTCCTGACCATCACCAATTCCTATGACATATTTCTTCTCAATGCTACATGGAAAGTGTATTGTTTTTTTCCTAAATCAGAGCTATTCAACGATAGAAAACTCAAACAAATTACTGACAATCAAATCGCCGATACATGTGACAAATTCAAAGAATCACCTATCGCGCAATCTGGATCCAGGGAGATACAGGCAATAAGAGACATGGCCAAAATGTGCCAGCCCTTCGGTGCCATAAGCAAGAACTCAAATCCTAATACTCTAGCAACAACAGTGGCAGAATTTGTTCAGTTCCTAAGGGATCTCATGCCAACAACCCAGTCTCTGATCTCACAATCCTCAGACAATAATCTAATTTGTAAAGTAATCAAATGTCCAGACTTTTACATGCCATTTCGGGAAATTGCACCATCGCGATGTCAGGTAACAGGGCCTCAAGGACCCTTTGAACATAACTTCATAAGAACAAGAAGTGGTTTATTCAGCACCCTAATATATAGGGGAATAACATACACAGCCACTGCAGAATCTGATACCCACAACAATCACTTTGAATATCTCAACACATACATTTCATATTGTCGCAATAATCAATTCAAAGGTGTGGATCATTTTCGAAATATGACAGCATATGGTACACCGAATCACAAATGACATCCTAAGTTGGCTATTACATTCTGGAAGGCAACAGAGGGATGGGAAACATTCATAAAGAGCAACCAAGGAGAAATCCCTTTCAATGCCATGCACGAGTATTTGACAAGATCAGAGGAAGGGTGAGTGGCTTGAATTTATGAGGTAGTCATCACCCATTAACTATATAACAGACAAAAGATTTTTCCTCAGATAGGTGATTTAACCAGTTATCTGATGGTGGTAGACCTCTGCCATACAGGATTGGTCCAATGGCCCACAGCATGTGAATTAGGTGAATTGATACATGATATAGGGTGGGGATCTTATTCCAAAATGGTCACCCAAGGACTCATCAATGGCAAAAATGACTGTATGGATTGTGGACAGGCATTCAAGGATTTTAATGACAAAGTCAGTGCCGCATTGACAAGCAAAGAGCTTGAAAAGATGAACTTTGACATTTTCATGATGGAACATGCTCTTTGTAAAAGGAAAAGGTTGAGGGATGCCCTTCCATAATAATAAAGTAATTTAGAATGAAAAGGCCTAAAAGGATATTGGAAATGCAGTAATCCAAGTAATATAGACATATACAAAAACTATGTTTAAAACTATCAAATAAATGAGTATAATTCAGGCAGGCTAAAGAATGAAGAAGACATTGGCTTTGACAAAGGTATCAGTCCTATAAGAGGAAAGGGGGCATAAAGGACGACTACATGACTGAAGTCAATAGACCTACTATCTCAACAATTAAACCAAAGACGAAGAAATGCCAACATATCAAATAGTCTTGGCTACTTTGGTTTACGGCCTCCTATGCAATTGTAAAAAAAAACTGTCCATCGAAGAGTGTATATTATGGGTGCATATGGGCCACAAAATTTTGTGCCATGTGGACTAGCCGAAGGTCGATTTTAAAAACAAAAAAACTACCACATTATCCCATATAAAAATACAACAAAAAATAACTGTAACTAATAACTGCTATCGGAATACAATCCTTAACTAAAAGTAACTTTAAGTACCCAACAGACCTCTAAAAAGACCGTGGGAATTCAGCACCAGAAAGGTAAGAAATTTTGGAAATGTTCAAAAATTTGTGGTAAAGTTGCACACGAACAATTCTAACTCCGCTAACACTATGTAGGGAATTGTAATTTATCAACACATTTCATTAATTTTAATAAGCCAAGGATCCCCATGGTCAGTGGACTCATGAGATGCTTATAATTTATTATTTTATTATTTATTTATTAAACCCCCAAGCATCAGTACCAAGTTGGAATCTGTGACTCAAAAGCTTGGCATGTCAGCCACATCACATGACAGAATTCCTATTGCAGTGAGTGACTAGAAACACATGGGGGATCCCTGTGACAGACCTTGCTCAAATTTATCACTACGTTGTTGTCCTTTGTATATACATGATGTTCATTGCACAGTAGTTAGTAAGTCCTTCTCTTTTTCACAAACATCTCTGCAGCCTCTTTAACATTCGTAACTCTTTTTTTAGTTGGTGACACAGCCTCTGGCCTAGGTGTTGAAAGTATGCGCATTTTCCTAAGAACAATTTTTAACATTAAACTGTTAGTTATTTGTACCTTATAGTGGCATTGAATGCATTGGAGACACTATACAAGTACTTTGTGATTTCAACAACAAAATATTCATGGAGATGTTGTCAGAGGACCCATATCTGCAGTTGGAAGACATGAGGTTGTGAGAGTTGAACGTTGAACACAAAACCAGTAGAGTGGTGGGATAGAATGAGAAGAAATAATAATGTATAATAAAATCCAATAAAGCAAAGAAAATGACGAAGTTAAATCCCTATACGATCCAAGGATATTGATACAAACAACAAGAGTGGATACCAAACACGTGACAATTATCTTGACACTGTCAACTATCCTGACACATTGTCAGGGTGGGAATAGACTAGAACAGCTCAGGGTGCCCCTGCGGCAGACCTTGCTTGCTTGGCAAGGGGCAAGGAAAAAAATTGCAATTTTATTTCATTCTTCATCACATTTACAGTGCCTGGTGTTTGCCAATACATGATATGTCATGCTGTGGGTTTTTGTGTACTCTCACTGTTTTTGCTGTGGTACCTGCCACTTGTTGGCTCTACCCATGTGGTGAATATCCAGATGTGGCTTCATGCACTAGCTTTGTCAGCAGCCAGACTGCACTTCTTGTTTCTGCACTCCAGAACTTGCAGCTGCTGTGCAAGCATGTGGAAATACTGTTAGATTCCAGATCCAACTCATGTTATTCTGACGTTTTACATATTCCGATAAGCCCTTTTCCACTTATTTCTGACATGTCCCCATTTATTATTCTTAGTCACAATTCTATTTCGATATTATCCCCATATGTCTTATCTTGATTTCTGTATTTGCTGACTTCGGAACTCCATATCACACACCCTTATCTTCCGTTTCCAATTTCCGAATCCTGCATGTTCTTAAATATGTTTTCTCTTGATCAAGCTTCTTTAGCTTGTATATCTTATATCGTATATCCTATACCTCTTTCTCATATCCCATATATCCTTCACATATCTCGTCATCTCACCTTGTTATTCCAATATAACTCGCAATACCCTGTACAGCTGATATATCCTGCCCATCCTATATCATTAAACCTTTATTACACTTCATCACTCCAAACTTCTACCTGAAATAAGGCCTTCAAACCTTGTTCGGTATTCTGTTTATTCTGATTATCCAATTATCCCAATTCCCCTGATTATTCCAATTATTCCAATTATTCCGACCCTACCTCATCCGACATTCCAAAACCCTCCTTGATTACACTCGCTTTCCAGTAAAGCTAACCCTTACTCAATATTGATTTATCATTACCCCTATCCCATCCCGCATTGACTATTCCATTCCCGAATACCCGAAACCCCTGCTCATCTCCGATAAGTCTCAATGTATCATTGGCACTGACCTCCCGAATAGACCCAACCAATCAGAAACCTGATAACACTTTCTGGTCTTCAATCTGAAATACCAGGGCACTAGAAATCCAAGAGGGCGCAACCCATAAGTTGAAGCCAATGCCCATATAGATCAGTCTTCAGGTCTCCGACTTCCAAGTCATCCAATATTCCACGCATTTCCGAATATTGCGACTACCGATCTCAGTCAAGGAGAGTTCCGACCAAATCCAACCCCTACATCGAAGCTGGCCCTTAACAAATACTTTATGAGCAAGCTAATGTTGTTAGTGTATACTATAGCAGATGTGTAAGAAACTTAATGTTCACACTAAACAGACTGTGCCAATGTTTTATTGGTGTCTGCGAGTTGTGTGGTTACAAGTAAGATTATTCTGATTATCCAATCACTTGTGGACAACTGTATAGTTGTCCACTATCTACAAGTGCCCCTAGTGGGCAGCTTATATAATACAACCCATAAGTCACTCTGGTGACTTATATACCTTAGATAGTAGCATATATGCTACTATAAGAATATACATTCTTACACCCTCCCCACAGACCAAACCTCAGGAGGTTCGGGCAATTTGCTCCCACATAGGTACCTAGCCACTGGGCTAGTTCATCGAGTGACATGCTCTTGTGAGGGCATTTCCACTCAAACACTTTCTCGACACTAGTGGACAGTAGCGTTGGTAGATCTTGCCACCAGAATGAGCTGGCAAGATTGGCCCACTGGCCATGGACTGTAAACAGTTCCATGAGCTTTTGAAGAAAGACCAAGCTGTCTTTCTTTGGCTTAATGAGCTTAAGCCAGATCCATACATCAACATCCTCTAATCGGAGGGTGTTATCACCATTCCCACGGATAGCAGGCGATACTCCCTCTGGGGAGTATTCTATAGTGTGCAACGCATCCTGAAGATTGGGAGGCGTGTCATGCGCGATCTCAAATGCTGGTGTTTGAGTAGCCAGGTGCTGCTTGTGTTCAGCACGCTTAATGATGGCATGCTGCGTGACATGGCAAATGTCACGCGTGCAAGCGTGAGCTGCTCAACAAACATAGGGTCATTGAGTGGGCAAGTGTCGAACCACTCTGCGGGTCAACAGCTCATTTGCACCACATTAGGGTGCAGTGCTTTGCCCAATGGCAGGGTATATATCCCATCTGCATTGCAGGCAGGTCGCCTATAGCTGGGGTGATGCAGGCATTCAGAGACACAGGGTACGGCGCCGCCAGCACTTGCTTTTGGGATGCAGTCTTGCAACTGGATCGTGTTGGTCCTACCGGTGAGGCACCAGTAGTAGGCATAGATGGACTCACTGAGTCCGTCATCAAATCTAGCAAGGATGTCAGATTGATGATGGTCGGCGCTGATGGTGTTGACTTCATAGCGGATAACTTATCCGCCATTTCATGATTTAGCTGTCTCTCCGTATCAAGAGCAGTGTGCAGAATATCGAGCTTGGATTGGAGCTTGCGTGTCTCCTAGAGGATACCATGTCCTTAATAAATGGACATGCCATTTCTTCAAGTAAAGGTGGCCAGGCCACCTTTAATGCACATTTGAGGATCAATAAGCCGCAGTTTTGCGGCTTGCAGCAAGTGCTGCATATAGGCGTTGCACTCTGGGCAGGAGTTGCAATGGACGATGGCTCTGGAATCCCTGATGCCATGCACCGTCCAGCTCTGCTCCTTTTGGAGCATGGCGAACTGTTCAGAGGCACTAGGTAGTGCCTCTGCTGAGGGGTGTAGATGAGACGCTTTGGCATCCAGGGCAATATCGTGGTTGCACTCGCACTGGTGCAGGTGTAGAAGTGAGTGGCAAAACCCTTGAAGCGGCGATAAAACCGTCACTTAGATTCAAGGTGAGCGCAACCATCACATCACATGATCTATTCACGTGACTGCATTGCATCGCACAAATTGCCGACACAAAGTATGTTCGTGTCAAGTCCTTGTATTAAAGGACTCACTCATTGTCATTATCATGCCTATAAGGCAGGATTAGGAAGCTCTCATGGCTTCCTAACTCCCCTCAGCTCTAGATACACATCTAGCGCTTATAACTCTCTGCATGCAGAGAGTGGCTCCCAGGTGACTTCTCCCAATGTCCACCGCACTTGTAACTCCAACTTGGAGTCACTAGTCCAGCGATGAGCAAGGATCTCATCCACAAACCATTCTGGTTTGTCTTCTTTCCCAAAGTCGTAAGTATAATTTACGTTACGATGGGGAAAGTGTTTGTCATCATTGAGTATATGTGGTCTGATTAGACTCGCATGAAACTTTGGAAGTATCCTCCGAGCCATGAGCTCTGGAGGTAACTCAAGTTTTACATTAGAGGTGGATTTGTCCACCTCGACAATTTGATATGGCCCAATATAATTAGGCACTAGTTTCTTTGCCTGTCCTTTAGGTAAGGACAGGTTCTTCGTAGACAGATATACTAGTTGTCCAACCTCATATGTTGTTCCTTGACGACATCTGATATATTTGCCGTGTCTGTCTGCTGTCCTCAACACGTGATGATTGCATCGTGAGCATCAATCAGGTTCCACAATGCTTGTTGTGTGAACTGCCATACTCCTCTAAAGGTAGTATCCACGGATAGTACTTGCCCGATATGGGGCAAATATCCACCATTCAATTTGAACAGTGCATATCCTGTGGTCACGCTGACTGAACTGTTCAGTGTGAATTCTACCATTGGGCATTTCTCAGCCCAATCCTTCTGATCACTCTGCACTACTGTGCGGAGTATTTGCCCTACAGAATGATTTGCTCATTCTGTCACTCCATCCATCTGCGGGTGGAATGCTGTGGACATGAGCAGCTTCGTGCCCATTATACACTGCAATTCCCTCCAAAATATGGAGGTGAATTTGGAGTCACGATCTGAGACGATCAACTCAGGTACTCCATGCAGGCATATTACTTCTTTGAGGTATAACCATGCAACTTGTCACACAGTAACTCTCATCGTAGTTGGCACTAGGTGCACCATAGACATGAGTCTGTCAATCATGGCTAATAAATAGTTGTGACCCTTCGATTCTGGCAATGGACCAATGAAGGCCATTCCGATAGATTGCCATGGTCCATCAGGTATCGGCAGGGTATGCAACAACCCTGCTGGTCATCTATTGTCCTTCTTTGCAGCCTGACAGGCTGCACAGGATCCACAGAATGACTCTATTTCAGCTGCCATTCCCAACCACCAGTACGATTGTCTGATGTACTTGTCGGTTTTGAATTGCCCAAAATGGCCAACTACTCTATGTGCATGATCAATAATTATCTCGACCATTCTCCTCCCCTTGGAAAAAACTTCCCAGGGAAGACACACAATGTCTTTATTGAACTGGTTCTTTGTCCACACCAGTCCATTTCTCACCCCAAATCTGGGGTGAGCCTCAGGATTTGCCAATACTTTCTTGAGTATTGGATCTGTACCATAGCCATTGGCTATGGCCTTTTTTAGGTCAAACTCGCATTCTACATGTGAGCATAGATTCTCTGAGTCTGCACCTGACGCTGTAGCTAATACATTGTTCTCCTCATTACCTTCCACCTGTGTGGGAGGTACTTCCCCTGCTTGCTTCATCTGCTGCACGTCCATGACACACTGCTCTGTCGCATTTTGTAATCACTGCGACCATCACGCTGCAGCCATTCGTATTTCTACGAATCGATCTGTTGGGAGAAACTCTCCTTCTGGATCCAGCCGTGCATCTGCATCGACATATTCTTCCGCGGGATGACTTTCACCCTGCTTATCATTCTCATAGTAGCACAACAGACACAGTCGGCTACCTTGTTCTCCACCCCCAGTACATGTACCATGGTATAATTGAATCTGGAGAGAAACTCCCACCAGCACACCTGTCTGTCAGAACAGATGCTGTTGTGTCTCAAAGTATTCAAGACCTTTGTTATCTGTCACCAGTGTGAACTGGTGACCTAGAAGCTTATCCTCCCACTTCATAAGTGCTTCTAGGATAGCAATCGTCTTGTGTTCATGCATTTTGTAACACTGTTGTGCAGGACTGAATTTCTTTGACAGAAACCCTGCACAAGTCATCCAGTCCGGACCTTGTCTGTAAACTGCTCCAACTCCAGATTTGGAGCCGTCCGTCACAACCCAAATGGGTTCTGAACTAGCGTGATTTATAGGCTTCAAGATCAGAGCCTTACACGCCAGTGCTTTGATGGATTCAAAACACTTATCCATCAAGGGTGTCCATTGAAATGTCTTATTGTTTTGTGCACTTCCTGATAAGGGAGTTGTATATGCCGTCAAATCTGGCATATATGGTGCCAGATACTGAACGAGTCCTAGAAATATTTGGACATCGTTAAATGTTTGAGGTCTTCTCCAACCTCAAACCTTCTCCATCTTATCCACGTCTGCATGGATGCCTTTGTCATCTATAATATGACCAAGGCACTCCATATGAGGCAAATACAAATCAATCTTGGATGGATTTCCACTGAGGAACAAATGTGCCTCACATAATATTTCAAACACCTTTCGAAGGTGTTTTTCGTGCTCTTCAATAGAGTTCAAATAGATAAATATATCATCCAAGTATATGTGGACTGATGGACCAATTTGATTAGGAAAAATCAACATCATGAGACATTGAAAGGTAGATGGGGTGTTGCAGTTGCCAATCTGCATAACTCGGTTCTTGAACGTGCCGAATATCGTCATGAAGGCCATCTTATCGACATCCTCCTTGTAAGAATCTTAGTGTTCACACTAAACATACTGTGCCAATATGGGTATTGGTGTCTGCGAGTTGTGTGGTTACAAGTAAGTTCTGATTGCTTATCTAATTACTTGTGGACAACTGTATAGTTGGCCACTACCTACAGGTGCCTCTAGTGGGCGGCTTATATAATACAACCCATAAGCCACTCTGGTGACTTATATACCCTAATTAGTAGCATATATGCTACTGTAAGAATCTACCTTCTTACATCCTCCCCACAGACCACACCTCAGGAAGGTTTGGGAGATTTTATGCTGATGGGGGATCAGCATAGATGGGTGCAGGCGCAGTCAATGACGACTGTGTGGCTACTTTGATGGTGTTGTCATAGTAAATGGAGTTGGATGGATCAACTTCCATGTTGGTGTCATCCACTGTAATAGCAGGTGCAGGCAGGGGAGCAGACAAGGCAGAAGGTTTTGTCGTCAGCACGTCCGTACGTGCCTTTGAGCGGGGAGGCCCTCCACCATGTCCGTTGAGTGACAAATCATTGTCTGATGTCGATGGTTGTCCCCAAAAGCCTGGAGGACAAGGGGGCATGGGTATGTGAATGCTGTTAAATGTCTGGCCTTCACGAGTGTCGAGGACCCTCTGTGCGATCTCATTATAACAGACTTTGCTCTGCTTATGCACAAAGTAGGGCTCAATATTGATGAGAGCCCTACCGGGATCTACACCTGTGTATGTGCCTAGCCATTGGGCTAGCTCATCAAGAGATGTACTCTTGTGAGGGCATTTCCATTTGTACGCCTTCTCGACACTGGTAGACAACAGCGTTGGGAGATCTTGCCGCCAGATTGAACCAGCAAGATTGGCCCACTGGCCATGGATTGTAAACAGGTCCATTAACTTTTGTAGAAAGACCAGACTGTCTTTCTTTGGCATAATTAACTTAATCCATACCCATACATCAACATCCTCTAGACGGAGGGTGTTGTCGCCATTCCCACAGATAGCGGGGGATACTCCCTCAGGGGAGTACTCTATTGTGTGCAACGCATCCCTGAGATTGGGAGGTGTGTCATGCGCAATCTCGAACGCTGGTGTTCAAGTCGCTAATTGCTGCTTGCAGTCCACACACTTGATGATGGCATGCTGCACAACATGGCAAATGTCGCGCATGCAAGCGTAAGCTGCTCAACGAATTTTAGATTGTTGAGCTGGCAGGTGTTGAACCACTCTGTGGGTCGACGACTTGTTTGCACCACCGTGGGATGCAGTGCTTTGCCCAAAGGGCGGGGTAAGAATCCCGTCTGCATTGCAGGCGGGTCACCAATGGCAGGAGCAATACGAGCATGCAGCGACGCCAGGTAGGGCGCCGCCAGCATTCTCTGTTTAGATGTGGTCTTGCAACCGGATCGAGTGGGTCTCACCGGTGAAGCACCAGTAGTTGGCATAGACAGACTCACTGAGTCCATCATCGAATCTGGCAGCGATGTCAGATCGATTATAGTCGGCGCTGATGGTGTCGACTGCATGGTGGATATTTTATCTGCCATTTTGCGATTAATCTGCGTCTCCTTATCGAGGGCAGCACGAAGCGTGTTGAGCTCTGAATTGAGCTCGCGTACGTCCTCCTTGTAGGAGGCTACTGCGTCCTTAATAAAAGGACATGCCATTTCAGCGAGTAATGGTGGCCAGGCCACTTTTGATGCACGTTCAATGTCGCGCATTCGAGGGTTGATAAGCCGCATTTTTGCAGCTTGCAGCAAGTGCTGCGTGTACGTGTTGCACTCCTGGCAGGAGTCGCAATGGACGATTGAAATGGCATCCTTGACGCCATGCACCATCCAGCTTTGCTGCTTTTGGAGCATAGTGAATTGCTTAGAGGCACTAGGGAGTGCCTCTGCTGAGTGAGGTATATGGGACACTTCAGTGTTCATGGGTAGTCTCACTGATACACTTGCACTGGTGCGAGTGTGGGAGTGGATGGCAAAGAGCCTTCAAGCGGTGATAAAATTGTCACTTAAATTCAAGGCACACACACCCGTAATATCACATGATAACTTCACGTGATAACGTCGCGTCGCACGA
The DNA here is from genome assembly GCA_015039355.1 of Ramaria rubella. Classification (NCBI taxonomy): domain Eukaryota; kingdom Fungi; phylum Basidiomycota; class Agaricomycetes; order Gomphales; family Gomphaceae; genus Ramaria; species Ramaria rubella. The sequence goes on along the minus strand of MU134421.1, from coordinate 188,805 downwards.
ATTGCCGACATGAACTGTGTTCGTGTCGAGTCCTTTTAATAAGGACTCAACCGTCATCATTCTCATGCCTATGAGGCATGGTTAGGAAGCTCTTGCAGCTTTCTAACTCCCCTTAGCTCTAGAGAAGCATCTAGCGCTTCTAACTCTCTGCATGCAGAGAGTGGTTCCCAGGTGACATCTCCTAATGTCCACCTTACTTGTAACTCCAGATTGGAGTTACTAGTCCAGCAATGAGCCAGAATCTCATCTACGAACCATTCTGGTTTGTCCTCTTTCCCAAAGTCATACATATAATTTACGTCACGATGAGGAAATCATTCATCATCATTGGGTATATGCAGTCTGATTAGAATCACATGAAACTTTGGTAGTATCCTCCTAGCCGTGAGCTCTGGAGGTAACTCAAGTTTCACAGTAGAAATGGAATTGTCCATGCCTATAACTTGATACGGCCCAATATAAGTGGGCACTAACTTCTTTGCCCGTCCTTTAGGTAACGACAGGTTCTTTGTAGACAGATATACTAGCTGTCCAACTTCATATGTCATTCCTTGACGGCGTCTGATATTAGCAGTATCTGTCTGCTGTACTCAGCTCGTGATGATTGCATTGTGAGCATCAATCAGGTTCCACAACGCTTGTTGTGCAAACTGCCATATTCCTCTGAATGTAGTATCCACTGATAGTACCTGCCCAATACGGGGCAAGTATCCACTGTTCAATTCAAACGGTGCATATCCTGTGGTCACACTGACTGAGATATTCAGTGTGAACTCTACCATTGGGCATTTCTCAGCCCAATCCTTCTGATCACTCTGCACTACCGTGTGGAGTATTTGCCCTACAGAATGATTTGCTCGTTCTGTCGCTCCATCCATCTGCAGGAAGTATTCGAGACCTTTGTTATCTATCACCAGTGTGAACTGGCGACCTAGCAGCTTATCCTCCCACTTCATAAGTGCTTCAAGGATAGCAATTGTCTCATGCTCATGCGTTTTGTAACGCTGTTGCACGGGACTGAATTTCTTTGAGAGAAATCCTGCTGGATGACAAGTCGTCCAGTTTGGACCTTGTCTGTAAACTGCTCTGACTCCAGACTTGGAATGATCGGTCACAACCCAAATGGGTTTTGTACTAGCATGATTTATAGGCTTCAAAATTGGAGCCTTACATGCTAGTGCTTTGATGGATTCAAAACACTTATCCATCATGGGTGTCCATTGAAACGTCCTATTGTTGCACGCACTTCCTGATAAGGGAGTTGTATACACCATCAAATCTGGCATATATGGTGCCAGATATTGCACAACTTCCAGAAATCATTGGACATCGTTAAATGTTCGAGGTCTTCTCCAACCTCAAACCTTCTCCATTTTATCTGCATCGGCATGTATGCCCTTGTCATCTATTATGTGACCAAGGCATTTCATGCGAGGCGAATACAAATCGATCTTGGATCGATTTCCGCTGAGGAACAAATGTGCCTCACATAAAATATCAAACACCTTTTGAAGGTGTTTTTCGTGCTCTTCTATAGAGCTTGAATAAATGAATATATCATCCAAGTATATGTGGACTGATCAACCAATTTGATTATGAAGAATCAACATCGTGAGACGTTGAAATGTAGATGGCATGTTACAGTCACCAATCTGCATAACCCGGCTTTTGAATGTACCGAATCTGGTCACAAAAGCCGTCTTGTCGACGTCCTCCTTGACTACGTGTATTTGTTTGTATGTGTCAGACATGTCAAGCTTGGATCGATATGTGGCATGAGCTATGTTATGCCGGATTGTATCCTGGTCTGGGAAGGGTGTAATGTCCTTCACCGTGTTGTCATTGCGTAGACGTAAGTCCATCGCTGTTCTGAGCTTTCTGTTTTTCTTTGGAATGCATAGTGCTGGTGCTGCAGAACGTACAGACGCTGATACCCACCAACCAGCGGTGGTATACCGGTTGACTTCGTTGATCAGTTCAAACTTCATTTTGAAGTGCTTCTGGGCACTTCGGTAACCGATAATGAAACTGTTTGGTTTCATCTATGAACTTAATTTCGTGGTTGATCTCCCTCCAAGGAGGAAGTTCTAACGGCACATCTCCAAAGAGGTCTGCGTACTCTAGCTCCCATCTTTCCCTTAGTTTGGGAAAGTCATCTACCGTCAATAACGGTTGCTTGGTGCCAGTACATCCTTTGGTAATCCCGTCGGTACATTGGTCGAGTAGACCAATGTCGATGTTTCTTTGGTTTTCTTTCCATTTTCCCTTGTCTCACCTCCCATCTGGCAAGCTCATCGATGGCTCTACATGCAATGAAGAGCCATTTGCAAGTCACAGTTTGTGGCTCACCAGTTTGGGCTTAACACTCGTGATTCGAGTCTTGCATTCAGCTGGGTTTTTATAGTCCAGCTGCTCTTCCCATGCATTTTCATGGTTTGGAATTACTTCCTTTCCCATACGGATGTATCCCTTGTCTCTAAAGTCAAGGGATATCCCTAATTTACATAGGAATGGTGTTCCTAGTATTGCGTTGTAATAGTCTACCTTCGCTATGTCAAAGTATTCCTCAATATTATGCTCACCAAAGTGGATGTTGGTGTGCGTTCCATAGTTGATGGTCGACTTACTGCCGACACATGCTAGCTGTAGACCAATTGGACATTCAAGTTCAAATGTCTTAATGCCTACAGCACATATGCAATCTGGAGAGAGCATAACTCCCTCACACCTGCTGTCTAGTAGACAGTGACTCCACCAATCTCCCAATACCCAGAGATTGTTTGGTTGTCTATACACACCCGTTTGGGGCGTGTCTTATCCTGCAGTCTGAACCAATGATCATAGACAGGCTCAGTGGTCCTGTCTACGACTCCCGCATGGATGTGGAAGTCATTGTTTCGACATAAACCACCACTGATTGTGGTAGTTGGTGTCTGCGCCACATATATGTGCTGCCTTTCTTCTTACGATCCTCCTAGCGAACGTACTCTGTCTGCTCGATACAAGCTTTGTGTTCTCATATCATCGTTGTCATCCCATTGGATAAGGCGTGAGCTCTGACTGGTAATCAGTGACTAGTTCGCCGATTTTGTTCTCATGGTCATCCTGGACGTCCATTTGCTTGTCTAGTTCACCACTTTGTGGCTCCTCCTCCCCTTCTTGAGCACTCCCTGAGTGCTCAACCACTTCTTCCAGCTGTGCACCTGCTATGCGCAATTTATTCTTCCACTGTGGGCAATTCGGCTTGATATGCCCAACCTGTCCACACTCGTAGCATGTCATCTCTGTGCTACATCCTTGACCCCCTGAACCTCCAGAAGGTTTTTGTGAACGACAAGAAGCAACAGGAGCTCCAGCTCCAGCTCTCTGCATAGCCTGTACCCCTGTTTGGGGTATGCTTGGCCTCATTTCCACTTGAGGTCGAGTGTTCAGTGGATGATATATTGTCTGCTTCGCGGTAGAACGGCTTCCTGTATTGGGAGCTCGAGACGAGCTTGGCACAGCCTGATTTTGACTAGTTGTTGAAGTTGGCTTTGCCTGCGGCACATGAGTGCTGCTAGGCTCCATCTTACGTGACCCAATGTCATATCGAGACGCAGCCTCTACAGCCTTTGCAGCTTCATATACCTCAGTTATTGAACTGAATTCTGTCGTGTAGCCTAATTTTAAGATTTCATGACACAGCACTTCTCGAAGCGCTGCTACGAACCGTTTGCAGATCGTATACTCATCCGGCAGATGTATTATCTGTGCTGCATACTTTGTAATATCATTCAGTAATTCCTGAATGGTTCTGGTCCCTTGCACAATTGTGTCGAACTTATTTGACGCATGCCTGTGCGTGAGTGCATGAAGGAACCACTGTTGTAACCCAGCGATTGCACTTTCCAGGGTCCAGTCGATTACGACTCAATCATGATGCTCAATATTTCGAGTGTACCACTCCAATGCCTCGCCCTTGAGGCAAGTGCCTAAATAGTTAATTGGAGTTCTGTGCTGGACGGTCCCAATAGATTATTCATGCCTAGCCATCTCAGGATCCCTGAGATAAAGTTCTCGAATTCTTCGAGATCTGCTTTCCCAGCATATTCTGCTGGGTGAGGTAGTTTTACTCCAGCTTTGGCAAGCACAGATTTGTCTGGCTCGCTGCCCTTGTGTTTCTCAAGGGCAGCTTGCACCATCTTTGTGACTCCATCTACATATGTAGGCAGATTTCCTCCTACCTCCTGGATCCTCCGTTCGGATCTGTGACTGCTAGTGATACCGCATGCGGTATCACTTGTATCTGCTTGTGCGGCTGGGGGACATGAGTATTCACATCCTGCTGCACTGGTGGATCAATGATGTCTTCGTCAATCTGATACAACGGTTGACGTTTGTCAGTTGTTAAAAATGCATCTCTCAGTCTATAACTGCTACTGAGGACGGATCGAGCCACTCTTGCCCACTCGATCAGTTTATCGAAGGCCTTTCCTTTGATCCCGGCAGTATATGCCTCTTCGACTAGTTTATCCACGTGTTTAGCATGGAGTTCTAGCGCGCGGTGCTTCTGTCACACTGCCTTATGTTCGATCCTATCCCAGTGATCGAACTCACGTTCAAGACTAACATGAGTGCTAGTCATGGTACTGACACTATTGGTGTCAGACTTCATCATCTCCCGCAGTGACTGTTGGGTCACTGCCTTGAGCATTTCTTGCTCATTGTATGTCCCTTTCGATCTGCGAATTCCTTCGCAGATATTTTCTCTATCGTGAGCCTCTAGCTCTCGATTCGTCTCCTCCTCAGTATGCCGGTGCATACTGACACTGTCTTGTTCTATCATGGCACTAGGTTCTCGAGGACCACTTCTAGTGCTCGGACCAGATGGAGGTGGCATCCTCTGTCTGCCTCGCTTCCTGTGAGCCTTCTCAGCCTTGTGGTCGACTTCACAATCCCGATTGGGATTGTTGCCACGCTCGGGGGCCTTTCCTTGCAAATGTCCTTGTACTTCCTCCTCCAGGGACTGTATTAACAGTTCCATACCATCTCCTAGTGTTTGGAGTTGGTTCGCGGTGTCGTCCGCTGCATGAGCTGCCTCAGCCGCTCGCTGGCTCGCTTCCCACATAGTGTCTACGTGTTTACAGCTCTCTTTGAGAGCCGTAATCATCCGGGCAATATGTCCGGTTGTATGCTCATATCGCCAGGTTTCTTCATCCCAGCATATTGACCCATGCTCTCCTGTCCCTGTTTGGGACAGCGAACTTCACAATCTGTGATGTTCTTGAACATGTGGCAGCTGGGACATTCGCACTCCCGGTGAATTGTCTGTGTCGCTCGTCGGCACTTCTCTCGACTCATTGAGAGACAATTGTAACTTCGACCTGGTCCGGGTGATATCCATTTCTGATTCCTCTGGCGTGGATCTCCTTAGATCCACCGATGCTCGCTTTCAACTCCTAGAGTCGGAAGCTACGGGTGTCGTAGTGATACGAGGACTAGCTATCCTTGTTGGTGTTCCTGTTTGCCTGTCCATGTTGTGGGCATGCTCAATTCTCCTGTCTGGGCCCTTGGCTGTGGCCCCAGACATATCTGGATCCTCTCCAGATCTAGATGTTTGGCTTCAATTCCTTATTGAAACCATAGATCTACGATCTATCAGCCACACTGTGGTGTTCTTCTATTGATTTAGAAGAATAAACAGTAAACATCTGTTTACTGTTTCCAAGAATTCCGGCGAGTGTTAAACTCGTCAGTTTGGGTAAAAAGATCAGTTTGATCTTTTTTTTTATTGCGGTGCTGCCAATAGTTTTGGCAGTCAAAAATGTGTAAGAATCTTAGTGTTCACACTAAACATACTGTGCCAATATGTGTATTGGTGTCTGCGAGTTGTGTGGTTACAAGTAAGTTCTGATTGCTTATCTAATTACTTGTGGACAACTGTATAGTTGTCCACTACCTACAGGTGCCCCTAGTGGGCGGCTTATATAATACAACCCATAAGCCACTCTGGTGACTTATATACCCTAATTAGTAGCATATATGCTACTGTAAGAATCTACCTTCTTACACTCCTCAACCACGCATTTTTGTTCATACGCATTGGACATGTCAAGCTTGGACCGGTACGCAGCACGAGCTACATCGTTCTAGATCATATCCTGGTCTGGGAAGGGTGTAATGTCCTTCACTGTGTTGTCATTGCATAGACGTAGGTCTATCACTGTTCTGAGCTTTCTGTTTTTCTTTGGAATGCATAGTGCTGGCGCTGCTACCCACCACCCAGCAGTGGTATACCGGTCAACTTTGTTGATCAGTTCATTTTGAAGTGCTTCTGGGCACTTCGGTAATCGATAATGAAACTGTTTAGTTTCATCCACGAACTTAATTGCGTGGTTGATCTCCCTCCAACAAGGAAGTTCTAAAGGCACACCTCTGAAGAGGTCTGCGAACTCTAGCTCCCATCTTTCCCTAAGTTTGGGAAAAGTCATCAGCCGTTAATAATGGTTGATTGGTGCCACTAATCCCATTGGTAATTCTGTCAGTATGTTGGTCAGGTAGACCAATGTCAATGCTTCGTTGCTTTTCTTTTCATTTTCCCTTGTCTCACCTCCCATCTGGCAAGCTCATCAATGGCTCCACTTGCAATGAGGAGCCATTTGTGAGTCACAGGGTGTGGCTTGCTGGTTTGGGTTTCAGACTTGCAATTCGAGTCCTGCGTTCAGCCCGGTCCTGGTAGTCTGGCTGCACTTCCCATGCATTCACATGGTTCGGAATTACTTCCTTTCCCATATGGATGCATCCCTCGCCTCTAAAGTTGAGGGATATTCCCAGTGTATGTAGGAACGGTGTTCCCAGTATTGCATCATAGTAGTCTATGTTCACTATATCAAAGTATTCCTTGATATTATGCTCACCAAAGTGTATGTTGGTGTGCGCTCCGTAGTTGATGGTCGACTTACTGCCAACACATGCTAGCTGTAGGCCAATAGGACATTCAAGTTTGAATGTCTTGATGCCTACGGCACGTCTGACATCTGGAGAGAGCATAACTCCCTTGCACCCACTGTCTAATAGACAGTGGGCTCTGACTCCACCAATCTCCCAATATCTGGAGATTGTCTGATTGTCTATACGGGCCCATTTGGGGCACGTCTTATCACGCAGTCTGAACCAATGATCGTAGATAGGCTCAATGGTCCTATCTATGACTCCTGCATGGGTATGGAAATTGTTTTTTCGATTTGAACCACCACTAATTGTGGTAGTTGGTTTTTGCACCGCATATATGTGCCACATTTCCTCATACAATCCTCCTAGCGGACATACTCTGTGGGCTCGAAATGAGCTTTGCATTCTCGTATTGTCATCATCATCCCATTGATAGGGCCTGATTTCCGACTGGTAATCAGCGACCAGTTCACTGAGTTTGCTCTCATGGTCATCCTGGACGTCCATTTGCTCATCTAATTCACCACTTTGTGGCTCCTCCTCCCCTTCTTGAGCACTCCCTGAGTGCTCAACCACTTCCTCTAACTGTGCACCTGCTATGCGTGGTTTGTTCTTCCACTGTTGGCAATTGGGCTTGATATGCCCAACTTGTCCACACTCATCGCACGTTAGCTCTGTGCTACGTCCTTGACCTCCTGAACCTGCAGGAGGTTTCTGTGGAGGGCAAGAAGCAGCAGGAGCTCCTGCTCCAGCTCTCTGCATAACCTGTACCCCTGTTTGGGGTATACTGGGCCTTGTCCCTGCTTGAGGTCGAGCATTAGGTGGACGATATGTCGTCTGCTTTGCTGTAGGACAGCTCCCTGTATTGGGAGCTTGAGACGAACTTGGCACAGCCTGACTTCGACTATTTGTCGAAGTGGGCTTTGCCTGCGGCGTGTGAGTGCTGCTGGACTCCATCTTACGTGACCCGATATCATATTGGGATGCATCCTCTACAGCCTTTGCAGCCTCATACAATTCAGTTATTGAACTGAATTCTGTCGTGTAGTCCAGTTTTAGGACTTCATGATGCAGTGCTTCTCGAAGCGCTGCTATGAACCACTTGCGGATTGTATATTCATTGGGTGGATGTATCATCCGCGCTGCGTACTTCGTAATATTGTTCAGTAATTCCTGAATGGTTTTAGTCCCTTTCATGATTGTGTCAAACAAGTTCGACACATGTTTATGCGTGAGTGCATGTAGGAATCCCTGTTGCAACCCAGTGATTGCACTCTCAAGGGTCCAGTCGACTATGACTCCATCATGATGCTCAATATTTTGAGTGTACCACTCCAATGCCTCGCCTTTGAGGCAAGTTCCCAAATAGTTCAATTGGAGTTCCATGCTGGACAGCCCCAGTAGACTATTCATGCCTAGCCATCTCAGGATTCCTGAGACAAAGTTCTCAAATTCTTCGAGATCTGCTTTCCCAGCATATTCTGCTGGGTGAGGTAATTTTACTCCAGCTTTAGCAAGCACGGATTTGTCTGGCTCACTGTCCTTGTGTTTCTCAAGGGCAGCTCGCACCATCTTTGCGACTCCATCTACATAAGTAGACAGATTTCCTCCTGCCTCCTGAACCCTCTGTTCAGAATCCATAACTGCTAGTGATACCACACATGGTATCGCTTGTATCTGCCTGTGCGGGTGAGGGACATGATGATTCACGTCCTACTGCACCGGTGGATTGACAATGTCTTCATCGATCTGATACAATGGTCAACATTTATCAGCTGTTCAACAAGCATCCCTCAGTCTATGACTGCTGCTGAAGGTAGATCGAGCCACTCTCACTGACTTGATCAGCTTGTTGAAGGCATTGCCTTCGACTCCAGCAATATATGCCTCCTCAACTAGGTTATCCACGTGTTTAGCACAGAGTTCTAGCGCATGGTGTTTCCGTCGCGCCACCTGATTTTTAATCCTATCCCAGTGATCGAACTCACGTTCAATGGTAATGTGAGTGCTAGTTGTGGTACTGACGCTATTGGCGTCAGACTTCATCATCTCTCGCAGTGACTGTTGGGTCACTGCCTTGAGCACTTCTTGCTCATTGTATGTCCTTTTCAATCTGCAAATTCCTTCGCGGATATTTTCTCTATCACGAGCCTCTAGCTCATGATCCATCTCTTCCTCAGTACACCAGTGCGCACTGATGCTACCCTGCTCTAGGGTAGCGCTAGCTTCATGAGGACCATTCCTGTTGCTTGGTCCAGATGGAGGTGGCATCCTCTGTCTATCTCGTTTCTTGCAAGCCTTCTCAGCCTTGCGATCGACTTCACGATCCCTATTGGGATTGTTTCCACGTTCGGGGCCTTTCCACATAAGGGTCCTTGAACTTCCTCCTCCAGGGACTGTATTAACAGTTCCATACCATCTCCTAAGGTTTGGAGTTGGTTCACGGCATCGTCTGCTGCATGAGCTGCCTCAGCCATTCATTGGCTTACTTCACACATAGTATTTACGTGTCTATGGCTCTCTTTGAGGGCCGTAATCATCTGGGCAATATATCCGGTTGTATGCTTGTATCGTCAGGTTTCTTCATCCCAGCATATTGACCCATGCTCTCCTGTCCCTGTTTTGGACGGCGAACTTCACAATCTGCGATGTTCTTGAACATGTGGCAGCTGGGACATTCACACTCCTGGTGAATTGTCTGTGTCGCTCGTCGGCACTTCTCTCAGCTCATCGAGAGACAATTGTAACTTCGACCTGGTCGAAGTTCTTTTAGTTTTCTTAATGGGCAATATCCATTTCTGATTCCTCCGGCGCGGATCTCCTTAGATCCACCGATGCTCGCTTTCAACTCATGGAGTTGGAAGCTATGGGTGTCATAGTTCTACAAGGACTAGATATCCTCGTCGGTGTTCCCATTTGCCTGTCCACATCGTGGGCAGCCTTGACTCTCCTGTCTGGGCCCTTGGCTGTGGCTCCAGACGTATCTGGATCCTCTCCGGATCTAGATGTTCGGCTTTGAGTTCTTATCGAAGTCATAGATCTCTGATCTATCAGCCACACTGTGGCGTTCTTCTATTGATTTAGAAGAATCAACAGTAAACGTCTGTTTACTGTTTCTGAGACTTCCAGCGAGTGTCAACTCGTCGGTTTGGGTAAATAAAGATCGGTTGATCTTTCTGGTTTATCGCAGTGCTGCCAATTTGATTGGCAGTCACAAAAGTGTAAGAAACTTAATGTTCACACTAAACAGACTGTCCCAATGTTTTATTGGTGTCTGCAAGTTGTGTGGTTACAAGTAAGATTATTCTGATTATCTAATCACTTGTGGACAACTGTATAGTTGTCCACTATCTACAAGCGGCCCTCGTGCGTGGCTTATATAATACAACCCATAAGTCACTTTGGTGACTTATATACCTTAGATAGTAGCATATATGCTACTATAAGAATATACATTCTTACAAGATGGGTAGTGAGATTGATAACTTCAACAAGCTGTGTAACTCTCAGACTTGGTAAGCAAAGATACACAAAGGATAGTGACAGAAGGTTAGATATTACCAAAGGTTCAAGATATGAGCATGAGGAACAGATATAAATATACAGCTTAGGATACTGAGCCTGCGTGTATCCTGGGGACATTTTGAGTGTGGAGTAACCTTGCAAGCAAGGTAATTTTTGCTGACATTATTCAGTTTCGTTAATAATAATAGTTGAATAACCACACGAATAAAAGTCTCTCGAAATTACAGGTACATACATAACAAATGTTGCGGTCATTCAACATGCGAAAACCACCTACCCAAATTCATTGTCCGGACTCATGCTATTTTCAAGCATACTCTCTAAGGGTGTGCTAAACTCCATTGGCTTTGCTGCAGTATCCAAGGCATTGACTCTGAACCCTGGCTCCGAGTCTGCGATGTTTGCTGTGCTGGTGCTGGCATCCGTGTCCTGTGCAACCCGCCATTCTGTTGTTTTGGCTTCAAGAGCCGTTGTCGTGATCAATACCTTCGAGCTTCGCATAGCAAGGCGTACGGAAATCAAGGTAAATACAATTCCTGGTATTATCCATCAATGACACAATGTTAGGTCCATAGACTGAGATATATACCAATGATAGGAACGATAGCTTCTTGTATCACGAACTGGAAATTGTTGTTCCGGGCGTAGAGAATGATAATGATGATGGCCGTGAGCACGTAGATTACAGCGCTCTCAACCACGATTCGGACAACGGGTATGAGGCTCGCTCTTGATCCCGCACCGGTAGTTCGCAATCCAACTTCTTGGGATAATCTGTCTTGACGCCAGATGCGGTATGCAATCATTCCCGTCGTTATTGTGTTTTGGGCAAGAGCGATCGCGTAGATCGAATCCATCCAACGTACAAGGGCAGGCGAAAACAGAGTTCCAAGGCGGACCTCGGTGAACAAGTGCAACGCTACACTGTTGGTGACTAGCATATTGGATTACTAAGAGGCAATTGGTAAAACAGGAAAAATACAAACCAATGCTCAAAGCAAGCAGGACTGTAGGTAGTGCAATAATATAATAATTGTTGTCCCATACAATGAAGCATCTATATATCTGAGGGAGATGAGTCATTGCCGACATATTCGACAGGTGGATAGGAGGCTCACCAGCAACATATCACCGATCCAAGTCATAACGGCATTAATGGCATCGTGGGCTATGTTTTCCCATCTCCCTAGATCGTTGAAATATATCACAGGGCCTGGGTTGTCAACCAACCATACATATCCTCTCAGCAGGCGATACAAATTGACGGCTTCGCACATTATCAGTGGTATCATTCTCCAAAAACTTGCTGATCCTCACCAATGTGTGACGTTGCAATCACAAACATTACAAGAGTTGCTCCAAAAAAAACCTATTACGCCGTGTAGACCAGTTCATGGATACAAAAAAAAGCCGGTCTAACCTTAGCCGGGAATGTTCCGGTCTTCTTTTTCTTGAGAATAACATACACACTTTCGAAGAATAATGTGCAGTACAGTCCTTATATTTATGCACGTCCTTAGTAAAATGAAATAGGGTCAGGAGCTAGAAAATAGTATCTCTTACCATACAAAACACCCTGTGACAGCAGCGGTTAGTATTTCTGTCTTTAGACCAAAATTATTCGCTCACTTCGAACCATACTGACAGAATATTGGTTACTTCCAGTGAAATCTGCCCCGCCATGAGAATATTAGCTGAGGATGGAGGATGGAAGTTCTTAGTGCAAGCTTCTGGACCCTGTAAAGTGGTAAAGTGCGGATAACTTTTATGCAAACCTGAAGCGGGGCTAAGACCCCAACACACTGCCCCCGTTTAGTCGCTACATGCATAGCGGGTTAGCGAGCCTTGAGGTTGCTGATGCGTTAATACAGTTTCTGATGGAGAATACTTGAATTGAGTGCCATCAGTTGTCAGCTGGCTTCCAAGGCCATTGAATACAATGTTGACTCCACTGCGCTCCGCTGGTCAGCGTCAGAGTCTTCTGTGATACCTGTGCATTGGTTCAATGGGTGGCACTCAACTCAGAAGAGGATAAGTACGTACTCCGACTCCGACAGTGAACACGATTTTACAGATTGCAGGGCTTATGACTTCGATGCTGTAATCTCCGCTACATCTCTCTACCGCAGCTTGTGAAATGCCCATATCTTCAAAATATCGTATTGGGGTGGATGTAGGAGGTAAGTAAGTATTAATGGTTAAGAATAAACATTTTGATGGCGCTGGCAGGAACGTACACGGACTCGGTCTTGCTTTGTGACGACAGTGACGTTGCTTCGTCACATAATCGTGGAATTTTAGCTTCATTCAAGCATCCTACTACAACAGCTGTGAGCGATGGAATCGAAGCCGCTGTTCGTGCTGTTCTACAAGAAAGTCAAGTGCCTCCAGAACAAGTTGGTAGCCTTATGATAGGGAGTGAGTGCATCAATCGCTCGTGCTAAACTATTATTTTCAACGACACTTCCCAGCGACGCATTTTATGAGTGGGCTTCATATTTTTCTGATGAAATATTGGGAATTTATTTTCATTTCAGATGCTGTTGTCGAAGCTGATGCGCGCAGGCTATCGAAAGTTGCAGTGATACGACTCGGTGGACCATATACAGAAGTGATTTTTAGAAATGTTCAATTCAGAGACTGATACAGTTCTTGTGACGCAGGAGTGCCCTCCATTTTTGGACTTCCCCGCAACTCTGCGCGCTATTACTGAGGGCCACGTAGCGATTCTCAAGGGAGGCCTCCAAATTGACGGAAAAGTCATCAACGACGTATGTTAGTTGTGTGGTTTGGGTTTGCGCTACTGACAGGTTGTGAGATTAGATCGACGAAGAGGAACTGCTAGCGGAGAGTATCAGAATAAAAAAGAAAGGCATCAACGCCGTTGTCATTGCGGGAGTATTTTCCCCTTTGGACAAAAATGACGTACGCCAGACCTTGTGAACTTATCCGTATAGTTTGAGTACGATCACATTTCTAGGGAACGAGTCAAGAGGACCGAGCCAAAGCTATTCTTTCCAAGGAGCTTGGGAATTCGGTTGACATTGTTTGCTCTCGTGACGGTAAACATAACTAAACTCCGATGCACAAAAATATACTGAGCTTTCTAACAGTTGGTCAGGTCGGGCTGCTGGAACGGGAGAACGCTTCAATACTTAATGCTGCGATTATTGGCTTTGCCAAGCACACAATCTCAGGCTTTCAAAGCGCAATGCGTCGCCTCGGCCTCTCTTGCCCCTTATTTTTGACACAAAATGACGGGACGTTAACCTCTGCCCAGTGAGTATTATTTTTACGGAGATGGAGATCTGCTCGAAGGATATATAGAGCTGCCGCACGTCTTCCGGTTCGTACATTCTCCTCCGGGGCAACAAATTCTATGCGCGGTGCTGCATACCTCTCCGGGTTAAGTGACAAGAATAATGATATTGTTAGCCATACTGATGGTAGCATCATCGTTGTCGACGTGAGCTGGGAGTCGTTGTTCTTTATTTATTTGTAGTCACTGTTTGCGCCTAGATCGGAGGGACTACCACAGACGTTGGCGTCGTAAGCCTAATTTTACATTGAATCCCGCTCTCTTCTCACTGCCAATGCAGCTACTTCCTAACGGTTTCCCCCGGCAAGCGGCTGCATTTATTAAAGTGGGAGGGGTACGAACGAAGTGTGTATGGTTTATTTTGTGAACTATTCAGCAGGCAATTCCTAAGGAAACTAGCTTTTCAATGCCGGACGTCCTTTCGGTAGGGCTCGGGGGAGGTTCTAAAGTACGTGTGGGGGGGGTCTCACTACGCGTTACGGTTGGTCCAGAGTACGTTCATCCCTATACTTGACTTGGGTTTAAGTGACTAAGACCTAATAGTTCTACCGGTTACGAATTACTAAAAGAAGGACTCGTATTCGGCGGATCAACCCTTACAGCCACAGATATTACGGTAGCAGAGGATTCGTCGTTGCGCATTGGTGATCATACCAAGGTCGCGAAGAATGTATTAGACACTGAGGTTGTCCAAGGCGCTAAAACGGCCATCAAAAGCTTGTTGGAAGACGTCATCGATAGTATGTACAAAAACAGAGTGTACTTACTTTCATCACTCACGATTGTCAAGGAATGAAAACGAAGCCTGAGCCTGCGACGGTCCTTTTGGTTGGTGGCGGGAGTATAGTCGCTCCCGCAGAGCTTGAAGGAGTGGAACGTTAGTAACATATATATATATATATATATATTAGCTTGGGGCTTCCTCTGACTTATCTGACGTCAGGATTAATTCGTCCTCCTTTCTTTTCCTGTGCGAACGCAGTGGGTGCTTGTATTGCAGACGTGGCAGGAGAGTTTGGTAGATATTTCTTTCGCCGACGAAGATTCTCTGAATTTATCGAATGGCACAGACACCGTTGAAATATTACAAGACAAGACTCTAGAAGATGTATTAGATCGGTGTAAAGCTGAGGCCGTGAAACGAGCTGTGCAGAACGGAGCAAAACCTGAAACCGTCAAAGTAGTGGAGGTTGAGAACTTACCTGTCCAGGTTCATTATATGTGGCAGAATAGCGTCATGAAAATTTCTGACATGAACGTTTTAGTATGTAACGAACAAATCCACCAGGATAATTGTACGAGCGGTCGGACAGGTCTGACGATTCTTTTTGTATTGCCCGACGCTTCATTGATGTTAATTCATGTGAACATTGCAGCTTGATCCCACCTTCACTAATATGGTTTCCGCTGCCATGGACAATGCAGGAAATGCAGAGATTTATGAAGAGGGTAAAAAACGGGCGGCCGCGCTCCAGTCTGACGAGACCATTGACATACAAAGGTACATTCCGCGGGTTAGCGATAAGGGCGAGTGGTTCCTCAGCGAAACAGATCTAGGTAAGGCTGGGTGGTTTTTTTTTTTTTTTGCATCATGGAGTTCATTAATCGGTCTGTATCTCAGAATGGATCTCCGAAGGCTGCGGTATCCTTGGTACTGGAGGAGGCGGGAGTCCTTATCCTCCTTTCATAATGTAAAGTCGTTCGACAAGTACTAAAGCCCCAATAACAGCTCTTCTCAAGGGCCCGCCAGATTATCCGCGATGGTGGTAAAATTCGCGTCATATCCCATGATAGTCTACCCGACGATGCTGTCGTACGTGTTCGAAGGTTGAGTGAATAATCGTCACAATACTGACGTTTGGATCTACGACAGGTCTTTCGAGGATGTTTCATGGGGTGTGTTTCTGTGAAAACTCAGTCACTAACTTTGGGTGGGATGTTAAAAATGTCATCCCAGTGCACCTTCAGTATCCAACGAACGACTCCCAGGAGGCGGAGAGATCGAGACGGCATGCCGCAACTTGGCAAAATTTATGGACATGGGAACCCCGATCGCTGTCATCTCGTACGAAGCGTTGGAACCGTTCTGTTGCTGTTCCCATACTGAAATCGTTCAAAATTTAGAGACGAAATTGGCGGGTGTAATGGTCCGTGTTTTTGACAATCGCTTAAACCTGCGACCCGAAATTCTCATTGGATAGGGATGCAACCCATGGTCTTGGCATCTGCTATACATTTAGATGTCCCTGTATTCGATGGAGACCTGATGGGGCGGGCATATCCGTAGGTTTATCTATTTATTTTAAATGACGCACATAATGTTGAACTATTTTTACGGAACAGAAACGTGTGGCAGGTAATCTTGCAACTTTCCAACATTATACTCCATTTTCTGAATGAATCCAGCTCCTCCCAGCTGTGTATGATGTCCCAGGGAGTTTGATTCCATGCAGCGTGTCTGATGGGGTTGGAAACTGTATTGTAAGACAAATAATGTACTATGTCCATCCGATTTCTCAATCGCCTTTTATAGGTTTTGTCGTCCGCCTCAAGCCAGCCTATGGTTGAGACAATGTAAGGAACTTAAAACACATTGTTCTAAGGTGACTATCCCTCATTGCTTGTTTCGAGAGCAGCTTGCGTGGTATTTGCACTGAGTTAGGCAGTCTTGTTGGTCTTTCAATGGCTCCTCTCTCTGTAGCCATCTGCAGAAAATATGGCGTTACCAAAAGTGTCTCTCAAGCCTGGCGTCTGGGGCGGGCCGCTGCGGAGAGGCGGCAGAACAAGTGGGCAAACTCCTTTTCCCTGCAACAAATCGAAACTTGAGATAATGTTGTATAGCGATGTCAAGGGCATCCCTGCTGCAATATTGCGAGTCCAAAATGGCAAGAACCTATTCACAGGTAAGATCATTGACGTGAAACGCGAGGTTAGGGCCGGATTCACTGTGAGTTCTCATGAGCTCTAATTTAATGAAGTATTAATAGTGATCGTATTACTAGTGGGGGACAATATCCGGTGCGTTATATGAACTTGGTTTGCGTCTTCGACTTGAACTGTATATTTTTTATGCAGTTGCACCACTTGCAAATTCAGAACAGGAGGAAGCGTCCAACAGCGTGCAAGCATTCCGTCCTGATGATCGTCTCCTAGTTACATTCCAGAACGAAAATCTCATGGCGGAACTTCTGTCGGTCAGATCCTCCACAACAAAGCAAATGCTAGCAGTCGTACCCGATCTCATAGCAGTTTTGGATACTCAATCCGGATCGAGTTTAGGAACGCATGAGTACCGTTACGGCGTAAGTGAAGTGAGGTGCATGCCTTGAGTTTATTGACGTGGAAACGGCTGTGATAGCTTCGAGTGACCGTATTAGCCTTGGCAGGCAGTCCCCTTTGGACCTCGCCCAAAGGTTTAGAGAAGGGTGGTCCCGCAGCCTTCGGGTAATTCACCAGAACTTATCATTTTGGCCTCATTAACCTCATTTTTTACAGCCTCGATATACCATTCCAGTCCGTAGGGACTTATTTAGAACCTCTGTCGGTCATTGAGGATTATAAAGCTAAGAAGACTTTAGGATGATTAATAACATAGATTTTTTCGGCTACGTCTGGTAGGTAAACGGTCGGTGGTGGCACAGGGCGGACGCACTAGTAAGTAGCGGGCATGAGTATGTCAGTGTTCATGTTGACATAAAGACGAGGATGAGGGTTAGAAGTAGATTTCTTCGAAACCATGTTCCTTGTCAATGGATATGTGAATGTGGCCGCAGCGAAACGGTAGTGGTGTACTTGCCAGCAATTTAGTCTAAGATCGGCAATGACTCAGCTGTCGCTCACTATAAATAGAGAGTGGTCCGAGTCTAACTCGGACTCAATCATTGGTGCGTGCGTGGACCCCAGGTAGCCTAACGGCCATCTCCTGTATCATTAAAGGTGAAGGGTGTGAGATTTATGAAATAATTCCACAATAATTTACTACTTAAATTTATCAAAACCTACTTGAGGATCTTACGTTCACAGGTGGTAAAGTTAGAGTCTGTCCATCGCAGTTTCTGAGGGACTGTGTTTCCTGCCTTGTCGGCATCATCGGCTGGGTGAACGGGCTGTTTATTTTGGTAGCCTTCGGTGTTCTCTTACTCCTTAGCCACCAGTTGCTGTAAGTCTCAACAATCAGATAATTTTAGGTAAAAGAAATATCAGGAGCTCCTTACAACCTGTAGGTAAGCTCAAAGGTTCCAGCCTAGTAGTCTGCGTAGCAGGCTCAGATGATAAAACAGCTGCCAGTGCATCACCGTGCCCTACATTCCAAGACCAACACCTCATGTACGCATGAGGGGATAATGCTTCATACGCCGCTACAAATGGAACATAGCAATCGTCGATCTAGATTTGGTCCTCAACGAACGCTACTAGGTCGTACACTGAAAACCAAGGCATCTCGCCTTGGCACTCTTAGTGCCGTCGTGACCATCTTCCTGGTGCTAGCCCTTTGGATAGCATCTCCCAAATACCTTCCTCGTGTAGCTATCCAGAAAGATGTGGAGATTCCCGCATATCGTATGCCGGAGCCAATGTCCTATGATGATGAGCTGGACGCTCCCAACTGGAAATATCGGGAAAATGCGGTGAAAAAGGCATTTCTACACGCGTATCAAGCTTATGAAGATAACGCCTTTCCTGCGGATGAGTTGTGGCCCATCTCCAACCAACCCCGTCAGAAGTTAGGAATGGTTTGACATTGGGTATTTTTTGCTTATAAATTTTCCAGCTTTAATGGATGGGGTGTATCTATAATCGACGGCATGGATACAATGCATCTACTAGGACTGAAGCTCCAATTCGAACGCGCCGTTGTACATGTTTCCACGATGAAGTTCGAAATGCCTGAGGTATTGTGTGCTATGACTACCGGGAGCTATGAGAAGTGATGATGAGAGTGTTTTAGGGTGATTTTGCACATTTTTTTGAGACGACAATTCGCTATCTTGGAGGGCTCCTGTCAGCCCACGCATTATCAAATGAGCCAATTCTTCTCAAAAAGGCTGATGAGCTCGCTCGGAAAATGCTCCCAGTTTTTGATACCCCAAGCGGGCTTCCCACATTTGGTATCAACACAAAAAGGTATGCAATAATGACAAACTTAATAAATATAACGTCATTGACATGCGAGTTCTCATCAGTGGGGAACAAAACGGCGGCATTAACAAACCTCGCGTTTTACTCGCTGAGATTGCTTCGTGTCAACTGGAATACAGATATCTCGCCCATTTGACCGGCAAGGCAGAATATTATCGGGTCGTAGAGAAAATAAACTCTGTCTTGCAGATGAATCAGAACCTGCGGAACGATTCTCTGTGGGCCAGTCAGTGGGAAACTGACACCGCCAAGCAGGTTAATTGTTCGTGTATTTATTTCATTCTCCCAATTTGTGCTACTGATTTCCCCTCTCAGCTCATATCACTGTAGGAGCATGGGCAGACAGCGCGGTTCGTCTTTCACAATCTTATCAGATAACTATGATATTCACCTAGTTTTATATCCTACTAGTACGAATATTTGCTCAAACAATATCTTCAAACATCGAAATCCGAACCACGCTTCAAGAGAATGTGTAAGTCGATCACAAATATTCACACACCCTCTCATTCATTCTACTGCTGCAGACCTTCGTGCCACAAAGGGCATTCTTGAAACATTGCTCTACCTGTCGCCAACACGACATTTACTCTACATCACCGATACATGGTCAGACATCCCCACCCGAAAATTAGAGCATCTTGCTTGTTTTTATCCGGGCCTGCTAGCACTCGGAGCTCAAGCGCTCTCAAATGACACCACGATTTCCCAGCGTGACAAGTCTTTGCACCACTGGGCGGCAGAGGGACTCGCTCACACGTGCTGGACCATGTATGGCGAGTCCAAGAGCGGACTCGCTCCCGAAGAAGCACAATTTGTCTCTGGGTTTTTGCAAGGCGTTCCCAAGACTAAGACGTTCACTGAACGATGGATAAATCATGTGTGGACTTGGGAGGCAGAAGGCAGTCCTGGGGGGAAGCCCCCCGGTGTCGGAAACCTGGCTGAGTTGATGATGAAAGGCTCGGGGGTAGATCGCGACTACACGGCACGCACCGCATCTTATTTATTGAGACCCGAGGTGAGTATGGCTGTTCCCCTGATCGCTAACCAGTTTTTCTGATTCGTGCGTAGACAATTGAGTCAATATACCTTATGTGGAAAACGACAGGAGATGAAATATGGCGTGAGCGTGGATGGGCGATATTCAAGGCAATCGAGCGGCACTGTCGTCTACACGTAGGATATGCCAGCGTCGCTAATGTTGAAATCGCGGATCCACATGCCGTTTATAACAAGCTAGACGACATGCCCAGGTAAGTTGATATTATTCATAGAATCACCCCGAGTCGCCTAGTCCTCAACAATTTGGAATCTAGCTACGCATTTGCTGAGACATGGAAATACCTATTCTTATTATTCACATCAAAGGACCCGTTCCCCTTGGACAAATGGGTGTTTAACACGGAGGCTCATCCACTACCTGTTTTCGAATGGGACCACACAGAGAAAGAGCATTATAATATTTTGATCGGATGAGACTTGTATCAGTATTATAGGCATATCTACATATATAAATGTTCTGTGTTACCTCCTGTTCGACGCCTTCAGACTTCCATCACCACGACACCGGGTTATGCAATAACTTAGCTGCCTCCGGTTTATGTATATGCATATATTATGCTAAACAACTGTAGCGGTCACACTGCAAATGTCCGGGTCACAAGGGTGTGACACGACCTCTGCTGGATACTTGAAAGAATAAGACGAGTATACATATGAGTATCATCACCCTTGAAAGCTAGCAGCCTCCCTATCCTCACTCCCCAATCTAACATACTCCAAGACTAATCGGTGCAACTTTCACTAAATTAGCACAACGAAAGACACCGCGATTCAGGATCACTTACATATGCCTGCATGTCTTCCCACCTCCAATACTTTCGCGCAAACTCGCTTCCGTGAAGGCTGATTTTCTCCGCCATCTCTTCATGTTCGCCCGCGCCCGTTTCCGGATCGCCTAAAAAGAAAGCCATGATATTATACACGTCGGAATAATCCGATTGAATGGGCTACATGGGCATAAGCGACATTTCGTCGTAGAATAGTTGGAACAAAATGTAGCGTACAATATAATGATAGTATGGGATGAGCCTATGCATTCCGATAGAAAATAAGTTTGATAAGATGGTCCCAATTTTGATGCTTACCATCGAGAGTTCCATTCAGGATATGTTGTTGACTTGAGGATAACGCTGAAAGAACCCACGCTCAGAGTCTGCTACCGAAGTGAACGTTTGCACTGGTCACTCACTGGCCTGCGCTAAGCCGGCGCTGGAAATCCAGGCTCCACGCATTCGAGTCTAGCACACAACATCAACAGCACTCTCGAACGTAATGGTAGAAGAACGTACCAAGGTCTAGCATGAACTTCCTTCGGCTCTCCTTATACTCAGGGTAAGGTTCTCCCCACATCGGAGCCCGCCGCATCTCCTCGCAAGTCCCTTCTTCCTGGTTACACTGCACAGGTTCACCCGACAACCCAACGTCCATCCACCTTTCGTTCAACCACGCACGTTCGTACGTGCGGTTCTCGAGACCTCCCTCAGGACCTATGTTTTCCATTAACACTTGCACCTCCTCTCCAGGACCCAGGTTTTTACTGAAGTATAATGCCAGCTTTGCTCGGGCACCATCACGCCATGAGACGCCTGATTCTGCGAGCCCTTTATACCAGTTCCATCCAGTGACTGGTCCTCGCCAAAACAACTTATGGGCGCCTTCGACATTACGCTCAGGCCAAGCATGGGGTGTTATCAGAAGAGGGTCGTGAAAGTCCCATGTATTGGTAGGAAGAAGAAAGCCCGAGTCGGGTTGGTGCTTGGAGAAGACAAAGTGTGGGAGAAGCCCCAGCGGTCGAGCTTCCGGAGTGAAAATAAGAGGGGGTGTGCGATGGACGCTAGGACTGCTGCAGGGTGACATGTAAGTGTAAGGCGATACAACAAACATTGCTAGATACGACGCGGATGTGAAGACGATGGCAATTCGAATAGGTATTGGAACTTACGCGCTCCAGAGGCTTGAGTGACGTTGAAGATCGGGTCATCCCCTTCACATACGTTCTTGAGATCTCTATGTGAATTCCGATCCACACTCTCATAGTGCCGCAACTCATCTTCCGTGAAGACTAGTGAATTATCAGCAAGTACGTATTGAAAGTTGATGACTAGACGTACATTGACCAGCTCGCGCCTTCGCGGCCGCTTCCCTGCGCAAATCTGCACCGATCCATGAATCCCCGCGCATGTGTCGGTGACCATGCATGTCGAGATCGGGCATTGCACGCGAAAATCCCGCCACCATGCTCACTAGCTGTCGCTCATTTCCTTCCCACCACTGAGGGCCGTACATGTTCACGTGGCCATTGGTGATATTGATATGGAATGATTGGGTCGGGTCGGAGATGGCATCCACTCGAGCGCGGAAGTTGTGTGGAGAAAGTGCTAGAAAGGGCGTAACATCGTAGTTGATTTGGTCAAACTGAAAGCCATGAGGAACGCATTAAATAATGATAGTGTTGGCCAATTGAAGAACTTAGGTACCTCATCAACTAGCTTGACATTGTTCTTCTGAACGTAATCCCACCTTGATGGTCTTGAGATTAACCCCGTGCTTCGCAATGAAATGTACATACCATAGGTCGAAACCGGCGGGCGGTGGATATCCATTTCGTCTGATATACTCAGCAACAGCCTCGTTGAGCGTCTTACTTTGCCTAACAATACAATCTCGTTACACAAATGGAGGCATTTCAAATAGATAATAACGCACTTGGCATTCATCTCCCTCCACTGACGCTGTGCATCTTCCATCAGGTCCCAAAGTGGATGTCGACCTGCCATATTGGTCTCCAGCAATCCATCCGATCTCATAGTGTGTTTGGCTTGTGCAACTTGCCACTCCACAACTGGATGGTCATGGTGTGGTCCGGTGGATTCCGTGTCACTGGAGTTAAACCATGCTCCCAGAGTAATAAGTGCAAGAACCACAAGGATTAGTAGAATCGTTGGAGGACGCAGCGACAATGAAGGGAACATTGGACGACGCTCACAACATAGGGCTACGTCAAAGCAAGTATCTGTCAAAGACTTCGTGCCTTGGCTCGAGCTGCCGAAGCACTGGCACAGATTGGACGGGCGCTAATTATACGAAACAGATGCAGCCGACGCGATGTTCGCTATGGTTGAGGTTTGATAACTGAAGAATACATCGCTATGATTACACTTTATAACTTGCTGCCTCCCTATCCTCACTCCCCAGTCGAACATATTCCAACACCAATCGGTATAACTGCCGCCGAACCACGAATAAGCCAGATGGGATGAGCACACAAACTTTATACTCACATATGCCTGCATGTCCTCCCACCGCCAGTACTTCCGCGCAAAATCGCTCGCATGAAGGCTAATCTTTTCTGCCATCTCATCATGTCCACCCTGGCCTGTTGCCGGGTCACCTAGGAAAAAAGCCATGATATTATACACATCGGAATAATCCGATTGGATTGGCTGGGCGCGGAGTGTAAGTGTCTCTATGAGGACAGTCTGAATAAAGTGTTAGCGCACGATATAATGATAATAGGGGATGAGCCTGATAAGTAAGATTGTGGTCAGGCTTCGTGAAACATGTCCTAGTATGTACTCGCCATCGGGTATTCCATTCAGGGTATGTCGTTGATTTGAGGACAACGCTAAATATCCACGTTCAAAAACTGATCCATTAGTGAATATCGTATTACTTACTGGCCTGCACTAATTTTCCTTTGGAAGTCCAGACTCCACGCATTTGAGTCTGCCCTTTTATGTCAGACATAGGGGGACAAAGCACGCTAATAAGGGCCTACCAAGGTCAACAGAAAACTTCCTTCGTCCCTCCTTATGCCTGGGATAAGGTTTTCCCCACATCGGGGCATTTCGCATCTCATCACATGTCCCTTCTTCCTCATGGCACTGGACGGGTTCCCCCGACAGCCCTACGTCCATCCATCTCTCATTCAGCCAAGCACGCTCATATGTCCGGTTTATCAAACCACCTTCAGCACTCTCATTCTCCGTCAAGACTTGCACCTTCTGCCCATGACCCACATTCGTACTGAATGTCAGTGCCAACTTCGCGCGTGCACCATCGCGCCATGTGATGCCGGACTCGCGGCTCGCGATGTCCTTGAACCAGTTCCAGCCGGTCACCTCTCCTCGCCAGAATAATTTATGCGCGTCTTTATCGCAACGTTCAGACCAAGCGTGAGGTGGCATCAGGAGAGGGTCATGAAAGCCCCACGTGTTGGTGGGAAGGAGGAAGCCTGAGTCGGGCTGATGCTTGGAAAAG
The DNA here is from genome assembly GCA_015039355.1 of Ramaria rubella. Taxonomy (NCBI): domain Eukaryota; kingdom Fungi; phylum Basidiomycota; class Agaricomycetes; order Gomphales; family Gomphaceae; genus Ramaria; species Ramaria rubella. Next base: position 164,570 of record MU134421.1, on the reverse strand, counting down.
ATGAAGCGGGGAATAAGTCCAAGCGGTCTGGCATCTGGCGTGAAAAGGAGAGGTGGCGTGCGATGCATGCTAGGGCTAGAGCAGAGCGACATGTAGCTGTGATGTGAAACAACGAACGTCGCTAAACGAGTCCCGGAAATTAGGGACTGACTAAATTAGATTATTGAAGCACTCACGAGCCCCTGACGGTCGAGTAGCATTAAAGATCGGGTCATCAGGCAAACATACGTTCTTAAGGTCCCGATGTGGATTGCGATCAACGCTCTCGTACTGTTTCAACTCGTCATCGGTGAAGTCTAGATGAATATTAGTAAACAGGCGTGAAAGCTGGCCAATAAGCGCACATTGACCAGCTCGCGCACGGGCAAGAGCTTCCTTGCGCAAATCTGCACCAATCCATACATCGCCACGGTGGTGACGGTGTCCATGCATGTCAAGGTTGGGTATAGCGCGCGAAAATCCCGCAATCATGCTTATCAGCTGACGTTCAAGCCCGCCTCGCCATCCCGGGCCATACATATTTACATGTCCATCCGTGATGTTGATATGGTATGCTTCGTTCGGATCGGAAATGGCATCCACGCGTGTTCGGAAGGTGCGTGGAGAAAGTGCAAGGAAGGGCGTGATGTCGTAATTGATTTGGTCGAACTTGCAGAGTAGATGTAAGTTACTAAAGGAACAAGTCATTGAAAATCGACGAACCTCATCGACTAATTTAACATTGTGCTTCTGGGTATATTCCCACCTTAATGGATTCCGCAGTGAGATATTAAGAGGTGTGACGTAGTGACATCATATATGTACCATAGGTCGAATCCGGCGGGTGGTAAGTAGCCATTTCGTTTGATGTACTCGTCAACAGCTTCCCTAAGCGTCTTGCTTTGCCTTCAAATAAAATCTAGTCGGAAAAGTAAGGTTTCCAGAAGAATTTCACTCGCCTGGCATTCATTTCCTTCCACCGTCGCTCTGCGTCTTCTATCAGTTCCCAAAATGGATGTCGACCCATCATATTGACCTCTAACAGACCATCGTGCCTCATAGCATGTTTAGCTTGTGCCGTTCTGTCACCTATAACTGTGGAGTTATGATGTGAAGACGACTCGGTGAATCCCAGGCGGCTGGAGTCCAGAGGCCAACTCCTCAAAGCAAAGAAGACATAGACTCCCAAAATCAGCAAGATCGAGCGAGGGCGTAGGAGCAACGAAGGGAACATGGATGGAGAGGATCTTGGTGCTCACAGCCCATGAGTCTAAACAGGGATCTGCCCACGACATTTTGTGCCTTAGGTACTTGACTGCCACAATGCAGGCCTAGATCGAAGATGGAACCCTCCTAAACGAGACACTGCGAATCAGCATCTGTCTTGGACGAATGAGGCCACCGGGGGTATTTGACATGTGAGTCCATGCTCAGGTAGTGTGACATCGTTGTGACTGACGCTAGGCACAAATCACCCGTCACGTCTGAAAAACGTGTTTGTAATATTTTACATGACAGATAGGTATGTATACTTTGAAGAAACGGTTGCCAGCTTACACGGACTAGCTGGCTAATGCTTGGCATAGCGAGACAGGGCCCATGGCCCCATGATGTGAGCTTCTTGACATATTGAGAGTCTTGTAGATCTCGCTCAGGGGGAGATCTCAGCACTTCGAGATAAATTCACAACACTAGAGCCAAGAGAGTTGCGTCACTGCATTGTTGGTAGTGAATCCGATGTAACCACACGGCGTGAAGCAGCGGTGGGTGTACACAGTGCAATTTAACTTTAACTTTACAGCTGTTTCGGGTACACAAGGCGGAGTTTGAAATCTGCTGAATAATCACAAGTTCACCACTGCCAGGTATTTTGGATCTCCCTCCTCAGCCACTGCGAGTTAAGCCTTGAAAATTTGGTATAATGGAGTTATATATAATTAAATAAGCCCTGTCCAAAATAACTTTTGTAAAATGCAGTATTTAACAATGAGGTCTGGCAGGGTAGATTACCCATAAACAGACCAAATCAGCAGATATGGTTCTGGTTCTTTCTGATTATACACTAGTGTATATATACTCATAATCTACGGAGTTACATTGGTTTATGAATCCTCATTGGTGCCTTAGTAGAAACAGTAAATGTCTGCATATAGAGAGAGTCTGTGCTCAATGAAAGAGGAATGTATAAGGGCTGTTTATCTCATGGAGTATGAGTATATATATACTAGCATATAATCAGAAAGAACCAGAACCATATCTACTGATTTGGTCTGTTTATGGGTAATCTACCCTGCCAGACCTCATTGTTAAATACTGCATTTTACAGAAGTTTTTTTGAATAGGGCTTATTGAATTATATATAACTCCATTATCCCAAATTTTCAAGGCTTAACTCACAGTGGCTGAGGAGAGAGATCCAAAATACCTGGCAGTGGTGAACTTGTGATTATTCAGCAAATTTAAAACTCCGCCTTGTGTACCCGAAACAGCTGTAAGTGGATGGAACGCACACTGGATGAACGACTCGAACTTCTCGCGGGACTAAGGGTTAGCTCATCCGAACAAAGGTGGCGGATGAATTGAAAGGAAGGATGATGTGGGATGGCCCGACCAGTTTTCTTTGTACTCGCTTTGTTGTCCGATGCTCAGAGTCAAAAGTCAAATTGCTATGGCCGAGTATGAGATTTATTCTGATGAGAGCCCGGCGTTAGACTTTGCACTTTAGAAAAACTTTAAAAAGCCGGGTGGTTCAGTGATGACATTGCGCACACGCAACATTAATAGACCTCCACTGGTATAACAAATCTTATTCAAAAACTACGGGCCCGTGATCGACGATCCCGTGAATAACCATGACATGGATTCGCGAGTCATGGAGGCCATTTCACCCAGGAAACGAATACTTGCATGAGTGATGAGCCCAATAGATTTCCAAGCAGAGAGATTCTGCGATAGAGGAGAGGCAAACCAGTCCGGATGGATAAAAGGTTGTCATGTTGTATCCATGGCATCCTCTATGTCGACATTAAGAGCCACTCTGCCGCCTTTGTGTTTAGGCATCTTTTTCACAGGTTCGGAGTTCGCGCCACTTCCTGCGACTTGTTCTCGAAGACGGTCTCGCATCTGCGTGTATACTGACGTCGCGCCAGTCTTCGCAAGACGTAATAGTTTGTCATAATCAGACTGAAGGGAGGCGCCTTGCAAAGACGTCCATACAGTTTCACCGCTGTATCCCCCGGTATCATCATCCATCATATCGGTTCCCTTTGGTGACGGTGCAGGAGACCTGAACATGACAGCAACACATCCAACAGCGTCACAAGCGTTGATTTCTTGCTCTGCTGGGTCAAGCAAAAGTTCCGGCGAAGAGTCGGTATCACGCGACTTGACACGACCAACCGCAGCTGCACATACGACACCTAGCATTGGGAAAGAGGCAGCTCGAATGAGGGCCAAAGTCGATGCATTGATAAAGGCAGCGGTAAGAGAGGGATTCGGATAGGGGGCAGCGGGGGTAAGAGATTGCACGACCAACTGAATGAGCGTTCGTGGATTTTGAGAAAGGACAAGCGATGGAGTGAGCAATGTTCGCAACGTCGCTGCAAGAGATTTAGATTCGGTACCTAACAAAAAATGTTAACACTGCGTATACATCTAGTTAAAACATTGCCACATACCCGGAATGCCAGATAAGGGACGCACTAGAACTTCAAACAAGGCCTTGGACGGTAATTCTGAGGCTAAGCGCACTTGTATCGGTCCAGAAACAGATGCGATTGCTTTGGTCTCTCCAAAGGCAAACGAAGCGGATCCATCCACTCGGTTCAAAGATTCTAACACAATTGTTACGGGTCTGAGCGTCGAATTTGAGCGATCTGCTCGTGGCATAACGTCTGGTTTAGGCGCCGACATTTTTGAAGCCCGCAAGTACGACAATGCCCACCACAACGTTAGACTACAGTTCCATCAAGGACAATAGGTAATAAAGGTTATACTGTTACTATCGACGCGTCTAAATTCATGCAGATGGAAGTCTATTGCTCATCCCCCAGGATTCACGCACTCGCATTCTCAATCTCATGCCTCTAGATCCCCAAAAGAGATTGCAGCGTCCTACGCCAGTTTGAAGCAAAAACGTGCTTGGGATCTCGCCATCTCTCCAGCAAAGTCTCTTCCAATGCAAGCCTTCATGTTATACATGTCGGGTGGAGGTGTCCAAATTTTCAGTATGGGTATCGTCTTCATGCTCCTCTTCAATCCATTCAAAGCGCTTGCAAGTATCAACGCTTGTAAGAAGTTTGTGACAAGAAACATATTACTCCATTAATACCGTATTCATAGCATTTGCACCGTTTGCTGCCAAGGAATCAAGTTCCCACGACCTTTTGACTCTCCTTCCGCAGAAACTAGTGTATCTCATTTGTAATGCCCTAACTCTGGCTCTAGGCTTATGGAAATGCAAAAGCATGGGTCTTTTGCCAACAGGAAGTGCTGATTGGCTAGCATTTGAGACACGAGGGGAGGTATGCTGTGTCACTTTTCTTTGATAGAATGTTGCCTAATAGCATTGCCTTTTGCAGTCACCAGAGATATTTCTTTATTAATAAATTGTCAGTAGTTTATTTTCAGATATGTTAACTATATATTGATTCAGATTCGTTCTCAAACACTCAATATTAGCTTATGGCCTGTCTACTATTCTTCGTCGCAAGTATCCATTATCCCCGGACACCCAGGCACTCGTGCCTCCCCAAGTCCGTTTTCCTTGGTTTATCACTGTGGGTGACTGTGAGGACGTCCCGGCAAGGACTTATGCACGAGTTGACTGTGACTCGCCCCTACGCCTCAATCGAATATATTTCGAACACCCATGTTCACACAGGTAAACAATCTGTCGTAGCATCGTTATCATGGCATGACCTCCACCTCAACCTGCAGACGTGTCCGAGGTAACTAGATAACGTCCAACTCGCCAGTTAAGTTGAGGAGTATTTGGCTTGGCTGTGTCAGATATTGTCACCTTCCAGAATTAGACATTCTGCGGCAGCGGAACGAGGCTTAATAGAGCACTTGAATGGGTCCGGCCGTCTGATTCGGCTTGTTAGTTGTTCAGCATCCGCCTGGAGACTGCCCACGCACGACATGAACCCCGAACAAAATGAAGGGTCAAGCGGTATCTCATTTCCACTTTCATCTTTCGCGCGAGATATGTTGTAGACCTTTAGAATGCAAGCAACCGCCATCCATATCGAACCTTCTGCCAAATGTCGTCCTGCACATATGCTGTCGTCTGGAAGTGAGGGAAAAGGCTATGAGACAACGCATGGGGTATTCATACCGTCGCCCAAATCCAAATTGAGCTATCGGGTCCTTCACGTCCGGTCGCAGAAATCGCTCGGGTTCAAACTCACTGGTTCTCGGGCCATACACTTTCTCATCGTGAAGGATAGACCTAAAAGGGGTGGATCATACTGCTCCAGCTCATAAATACCAAAAGACAAACCAAGCATTATCAAGAACAACACTCCCTCCTGGAATGAAATATTCCCCATAAACTTCATCAGGGCAACAATCAAAACGACGGTTGGCATATGAAAAATCGGCACACCATCATCCTGCATTAATCGATGGGCAACGCCAAGTGGGAACACGGGTTGCCACCTAAGGACCTCCTTACATACTGCAGCGATATATGGCATATTCTCGCGATCTTCGAACGCGGGCAAGCGATCCATATTAACAATCGAATCAAGCTCTGCTTGTGCTTTTCGCTGCACATGGGGGTAGAGAATCATGGCCAGCATGAAGGTATGCAGCGCTGCGACGGTCTGATCCAACCCGGTTGGATCGTTAGTTTCAGATCCTTTGGTGACACCATGAACAACTGTTCCATACCGTATCAGACCCAGCTGCATACGCAACGGCACCCACATTGCGAATAACTTCTTCCTCATCAACCGCTGCATCAGTTTTGTGAGATAGTTCTTCCAACAAGGATACTGTAACCGAATCTTCTGATGTGCCAGCACTCTACAAAAATGCGCCCGTTCTTAATATCCCCTGGCATGATTTGGTGGCCAATCACATACCATAGCCTTCTTCACGGCCAAAAACGGTGCAACGGACATTTCTACCGTCGGGATTCGCCAGAGACGAGCTTTCTTCTTGAATCCCGCGCCAGGGATCCACTCGGGGACGTATTTTACTGAACCAAACGTTAACACAGCAGCGTTTACCTGAAAATAAACCCACATAGTGGAATGGTATCAACAAGAAATGTTCCTGGAGATCCTGCCTCTGCTATTGCTTTCATTGCCCTCTCAGCCATTTGGATATATGGATCATCCTTGGGGAGGGTCTTTATCCCATAAACAACCTACGTGAGAGTCAACGCGGCTGATCTACTGCTTGAGTGTGGCGCTGACCTCCATGATGGTTGCTCCTGCAAGATACCGAAGATGATCCTCGAACTGGTCTGGGGTATTGTAGTAACCCCGTAACAATGTCCTTTGAAGAGTAAGTTGACATTGAATTCGCTTATGTAAATGCTTGGCTCACCTTGTTTGTTTGACCTGAACAGGATAATATTTCATGATGGCTTTAGCGTGGAACTTCTGCTGGAACACCCTGCGATGTCGTCGCCATCGGTCTCCGTAACGCATTAGTCCGAGATTATAGTCCCATCCCATTCTACGATATCTGACTGTAAGGCCGGAACCCGGCGAAGTGGGGCGATGGCTCACAAATCGTTCAACATGGGAAACTCAAATTTGTCTGAATATATCGACGATCGTTTCTCGAAGAGGTCATGGGCAACTTCCATGGTATTAATGAAAACCATATGTTGCCCGTACACGTTGACATGCACTATGCTGCCTTTGAAACATGTATGGGCGATGAGGACGCGGTTTCAGACTTCTAGTGGTTTAGGTCACTCACCGTATTCTTTGGCCCATCGATCATACGTCTTCCATTCGTGATGTGTGGGCATATCCTTCGCATTTCCACCGATAAATCGACTCGGGGGGCCAGGTGGGAGACGTAGACCTAGTGATATGGAGGTGATATTAACGAGGAGGATCTATGGATCCGGGGGGGAGGAAAAATCATGTGCAAACCTTTCGGAATACGAGTTGTGTTCACGAGCAAGCGTATAGCGATCAAGCATACGAGTCCACACAGTGTGACTCCCATGTCCCGGCTTATACCGAGTGGCATATTATATAGACCCAAAGAGGGCTTAAAGGATCTGGAGCAAAGGGTGTACGTAGTAGAGCATATTATATATGGGTTTATGAACCGAGATGGTGGAGTTTCTCTGTTACTGTAGACGCGTCCGCGAAGGGAACCGGGCACTAGGCAGGTGACATGAAGAAAGTCCAGGGCCAGATCGACGGTCAATTATTATGCATTTATGTTTTACCCAGATTCAGTTCATGACATGACTCATTTCATCAAAACCAGATGGGTATTGGTTCACATGTGAATTGGGCCCTGGACACCAAACCGAAGTCAAGATAAGTACACTAAGGAGCTGAGTTTCTACGCAGCTGATTCGAAGCCAGAGTCGAAGACTCTGTGAAGTGCCCGGCTAGAAATATTAAATGACCGAAATTGCGCACGATGGACCGTTTACTTGTTTTTAAAGTACTTTTAGTCTGGACTCTGCATTCGATCATGAAAAAAAAATGCGTGCATCAGCTCACAAGTAAAGGGATGCAAATGTTGAATGATCAAACTTGAAAATACTTCCATGTAGGCTTGCAGGAGTCATGACGCCTCAAACAGTGGTCCAGCAGAATTCAGCGAAGCTCGATATCTTCATTTCGCAGAATTAAAGAAGCAGGAAGAAACAATGTTTAGCCAACGAATCATATGATTAGCCAAACCTCCTGTCACCTCCCCTTGTAGACGTGAAAACCGACAATACTCTCGCTAGATCCTCACGCTGCTGACGTTAACAACACCTCAGCGATGCTTATGATGCTCGTCAATGATAGGCAGACACCTAAAGGTTGGGGAGAGCACCGCGGGGACATAACGTCATAGGAAGGACACTTACTATATGTTTGTATAGTTGCAAAATAAATAAATTGACTTTTGAAGCGTATGGCTTTAAAGATCATACATTCACATGTGACCAAGTAATCGTCTAAGGAGTGGAAAGCGATTTAGAAGAGTCCTAGAAGGGAAGCAGATTAGTTTACCCGGATGTAAGTATGTATGCCACCTAGACCAACTCTAGGTCTCGTCGTCACGAGATCAGGGATTCTTTCCCGAGGATGATAAGTTCAGGTTCCTCAACAGGATGTGCAAATAAGTAATAGACGATGTCACCTCAAGAAGAAACCGCTCTCTGCGTACTATGTAGGGATTCAGCGCCATCTTGCTATCGTCCCATACGCCGTCCCCTCTTCAGAGCTTCCATCGATGTTAAAGACTTTCCAAGCAAGCTGTTTGCAACACACCCTTTCTAAGCAGCCCTACTTCAATTGAATGGTCATCGCCGGCCCGGGGTTGTTCTTTGGCATTTAGAATAAAAAGAAATGCTCGTACGTCCTGTTCCAAAAATGCTTTGAGGAAGGTATCTTACTTGACGTTCCAGACAATGGTCTCCATCGAAACCACTCTAGACATACACGGATCCGCGGCAGCACATGGTCGCTTAAGAGAGACAGATGAAACTACTAATGAGCTGATGTAAACCCTTGGAGTCCACACGGACCCAGTTTTCTGCCTCACTGTTCCCTACCCTCACCCAACCTACGCTACTGTAACATTTACAGCCCTCCGCTCGTTCATCCGCCCATTCTTTAGACATGAAGCTCACTCTCTCTATCATCTCCTTTGCCGGACTTGTTGCTGCCCAAAACTTCTCCGCCAGCTCGTCATCAAGCGCGGCGTGGTCAAGCGCCGCAGCGTCGTCGAGTGCGGCGTCTTCAAGTGCTGCTTCTTCAAGCCCTCCGAGCGCCGCATCGTCTGGTGCAGCCTCATCAGTTGCATCGTATGCAACACCGGCCGCTTCGTCTGCTAGTTCCAGTGCCACTCCCGTACGAGTTCTTCCCTTTTTTCCTCATCCCACAATCTTTGATAAACATACCTTCTTGAACAGCCTCCTCAGATACCCTCATCCATCTCCGCTGGTTGCTCAAATTTCCTTACGGCCCTCAATGGCGCTAGCGGGATCCAAAAGTGCATCTCTCCCGTCCTAGATGCCCTCACATCCAATAGCACAGCCTCCCTTTCCTCCATCTGCAGCACTGCTACTTCAAGTGGCTGCTCGGATTCTACTCTCCGCACCTGGCTCACCTATTTCAAAGGCAACTGCACGAATGAAATGTTGACAAACCCCAATAAAGACGTCGTTGCATTGTACGATGTCTTGTACGTCGTCAAGCCCTTCACCGGTGCTGTGTGTGCGCAGGACGGGTCAGGTAACTACTGCCTCAACAACCTTTCCGGAAATAGCACTGCCAAAGCTGCTAGTGGTATTACAAATGCTGCCCAGACGCCTCTCACCAGCAGTGACGGCACTCCCGATGCAGAGGCCTTCAGTAATGCTAACGTGATGTTCCTCGGTGCAAACCCTTCTATGGACGCGACAGACCTCTGCACACCTTGCACCAAGAACATCCTTACGGGTTATATTTCGTGGGAAAGCTCAACGCCGCTCGCAAACGGCATTGCAAAGTATGTAGCCTGCTCTCCCCGTTAATGCCTGACTAACCAGCGATTGATGCAACAGCTCACCGCTGCTCGCTTCTCAGACTCCATTATGGAACGCGGTTCAAACCAAGTGTCCTTCAGACTTCATATCCGGAACACTTGCTAATGCTGGTATGTCTAACCATCATTCTTTCTTCGGGGTGTTCATTCATTACGCAGGCGCGGCACCTGGTGCCGTCAATGGCGCTTCTACGTCTTCACCGGCTAAAGGCGCTATGTTGATGCTCGCCATCGTTGCCGCGGGTGTCATGGCCTTGTAGACCACAAGAGGTACAGCAAATGGTATTTTGCACCCCTCTTATTCGCTTCATCCGGAATGTTGCTGCTGGACCTACATCTACCTCTACTTCCATTCCTCGTTCCTCCCCTCAAGGTTGTTTCCAATTGGTGTTACATGATTTTTGCGATTTACTTCTCTTTCACCTCACATGTATCGTGACTTGGTGGATGAAGGATGACTATGATACCCATCGTTTTATTTTGTTTCTCTGTACTGTTACATGACGGACACTGGCGGTGCATGATGTCGCAATTTCCGGCACTCGTTATGTCTGCTGCTGGGTCGTCATTCAGATCTTAGATCTTTTTTTTCAATTTTATGTGAATGTCTTTACGTATTACATTGTAGCCGTACTGGTTGCACGAGTCGTTCAAATACCCGTGAAGTCTGCCTGACATTATGCATAATAAAATTTGGCTACATACAATTTATATTAGGATATTGTAAGGATCCTCTAACCTCACCACACGTATTTCTTTATTTCTTCAATTCATTTCCCCTATCCTAATCACGACATGAATCACTTTCTCATCATACGTTCTTATTTGATAACTAGACGATCACGTGACGAAGAAAGTTTTTAACCTCCTCATTTTCGAACGTCCATCGCGGCCTTTTTACATACGAACCTACAAGACAATATAGAAACCCTGAAACCGTCTACTGGAACCGTTTAGTGAGGGTGCCCATATAGACACCCTTTCACTTTTTTTTTGACGTCGTTCAACCTTCTGCCACCGGACCAAAAGGAAGGAAGCGCAGCCAAGCTGCCTTCTCGAAGAACTCCTTCGACGCCCACGCCCTTAAGGACGAGAGCAACCACACGTACCCCCCTGACCCCACTCTCTCTCACCACCGTCTCCACAAGTCGAGAACCTTCGGGCTCGACAACGTCATCACCGTTGACCCCCCCTCCAAAAATATTAGACGAGTCTATCAGCGACACTGACAGCAACGTCACCGAACCATCAGTTGAATACGCGCCAACGACACACCAAAACCCGCCCTTCACCTTCGCACCTCGAAGAATGGGCAATGCCGAGAACAATCGTGAGGTCAAGATATTCAAGACCAAAGACTGCCCTATGCTCACTGCCGGTCGGATTACACCGGAAATCCTACAGCTCTGGGGCCTCGCCTGCGAGCGCTACATGAAACATGCGGAAAAAGGTGCTGGGGAGATCGTCAGTTTCGTGGCAGAAGCCATGATGGAGCCACATCTCATTGCGTGGTATCATGGCGGCCAAACACGCATCGACGGACTCACCCTTGAACAATATCTGAAGGAGCTGGCCCACCTTGTCTTAGAGAAGAACTGGGTCCATCACATCCGCGACCGTGTCATATCTTCCAAACAAGGAGATCAGTCATTTATCGACTGGAAAATTGAGATTGAAAATCTCAATGCCATTCTAACCACTTCATCTCCTGAACATGCTCTCTCCCTGGAAGCTCTCAAGGTTCAGCTAGAAGCCAATTTGAACAGTGAGCTCAAGAACAACCTACTCAATGAACCAGTGCTGAGTGACAAGTTGGACATCTGGACTTATGAGGTCAAAGAATGTGACAAATGCATTAAAATGGAAGATGCACACACACAGCATCTTATCGATGCCAACAACACTGCATGTGCTGCCAAGCGCAATGACAAGCGCAATCTCCTTCAAAGAATATCCAAGCCTCCTCTGTGCCACAACAACATCACACGTACAAGCACACCTTCAACTGCTACCCCTCGCCAGTACCTCCCAAAGCTCACAGATGGCAAGAAGAAGTTGCTCGACGAACATGATGGATGCACATGCTGCAGAAAATTCTATGCTGGGCACTGGGCCAACGAGTGTCCTATGAAAATAACTGACACCTGGCCAGATGTTGAAAGCTACATCACCCTGACAAAAGAAAAAGCACATTCTGTAAAAACACAGGTCCCTCGGCTCCCTGCTGCTGCTTCCCTTGCAAGTTGTCTTGAGTACCCTGATGACGATACTGATGAGTACGTTGACATGCCATTCACCACTCCCCATCTTGTTGCGAAGTTGGATGCCTTTGGGCCCAACATCCACGATTTCCCCCTTTCCGTTAATGCCCTACTTGACATTGGTTGTCCATCCACAGTGATCAGTTCTGATCTTGCAAACGAGCTTGGGTTGAGACGATACCCACTGCCGCCGGAAGAAAATAACCTATCGTCACTGTCAGACACCCCTATGAATTGTACAGAGTACGTAAAGCTAGGATTAACATCTGGGTGCGGAAGATGGAAGTCGCACGTTCTTCACTGTAAAGTCAATGTAGGACTACTCATACTGTTAATATTAGGACTACCATTCCTTTTGTCGCACCATATTATCATCAACCCCTACTCACGCACAGCCGTTGATAGCCGTACTGACTATGACCTTATGAGTCCTCGTAAGTGTCTACCATCCAGGTCAAAGCCCCCTACGACTCCTCTGCCAACACCAAAGAAGGTGCATCAGCGGCTGCCAGTCACTCTGGACAATGCACCTGAACCCGCCCTAGCAGGATACCTTTTGCCAGAACCAATCATGGCTGCAGCAAGACAACGTGTAGAAGTACTAGACTTCCAGGAGCTCCTCTGAGAGAAAGATGCAAAGCTCAAGGAAAAGTTTAAAGACCGTTTTACCGCATGCCTTCCAGACACAACCTCAGATGTCCCAGACCACATCTTCCATCGAATATGTCTCAAGGATCCAAGTAAGATTGTGAAGGGACGTGGATATGCAGCCCCAAAGAAGTATCATGATGCTTGGAAACTCCTTCTTGATGGACATCTAGCAGCAGGTTGAATCCGACCATCATCTTCAGAACACGCGTCTCCTGCCTTCTGTGTACCCAAATATTGGAGCGGCATACCTGACCTCACAGTGCCACCATGTTGGGTCAATGACTACCGTGAATTGAACAAAAACACAGTTTGTGACAACTTTCCACTCCCGAGGGTTGATGACATTCTCTCCGACTGTGGAAGAGGAAAAATATTTGGAAAAATGGACATGACAAACTCATTTTTTCAGAGCCATGTCCATCCAGACGACATTCACCTCACTGCTGTCCGCACACCATGGGGACTCTATGAGTGGCCAGTCATGCCCATGGGAGGCTGCAATGCCCCATCAACTCATCAACGACGAATGACAAACGCGCTGAGAGAGCTCATAGGCACAACCTGCCATGTGTATCTTGATGACATAGTGATTTGGTCACAGACAGTTGAAGAACACGAACAGCATGTCACACAGGTTCTTGAAGCCCTCCGTAAGGCCGGACTCTACTGCAACATGAACAAGTCCGACCTATTCACCACAGACCTTGCATTTCTTGGCCATAGGATTACTGGTGCTGGCATCTCTGCTGACCCCAACAAGATCAACAAAGTCTTGAACTGGTCGGTCCCCACCACCACCACCAATGTTCGTGGTTTTTTGGGTCTGACCCGTTACATGGCAGCCTTCTTACCTAATCTCACTGAACACACCTGTATCCTCACACCGCTCACCAGGAAGGAGTGTGATAAGTCCTTTCCAAAATGGACATCAGAACACCAGTCAGCATTCGATGCTATCAAAGGAATTGTCACCAGTACACCCTGCTTAACCGTGATTGACTACAATGACCACACTAAGAAGATTTTTGTAACCACAGATGCATCAGATCGCCGGACTGGTGCTATCCTCAGTTTTGGTGAGACGTGGGAAACAGTGCATCCTGTCGCCTATGACTCCTGCCAGCTCAATGAGGCTGAGAAGAACTACCCAGTTCATGAAAAAGAACTTCTGGCTATTGTCAAGGCATTGAAGAAGTGGCAAACTACACTTATCGGTGCCCATTTTGAAATATACACCGATCACTGCACTCTTGAATACTTCAACGACCAAAACATCCTATCACACTGTCAGTTGCGTTGGTTGGAACTCCTTGCAGACTACGACTATTATATCAAGTACATTAGAGGTGAAGACAACTCCCCTGCAGATGCACTATCCCGGATGCCCGAGGAGACACCAAACTCCATGTTTGCTGCCTGTGCGCTTGCGTACACCCGTTCTCCACCCACCTGCCACCATGCCTCTGCTGTGACTGCGGATGTGCTCAACATCTCTGTTGACCAAGAAATCCTTGAGATGATTGTGGATGGATATAAAGAGGATGTCTTCGCAAAAGAACTTACCAGCGACATTGAAGCAGGGAGCATTGAAGGGGCATGCAAGGACGGTCGCCTACTCTATGTCAGAAACCGTCTCGTCATCCCTAAGGTTCCCAAGCTTTGTGAGACACTCTTTAATCTCGCGCATGACACATTGGGACACTTCGGGTTCCACAAGAGCTACGAAGCCCTCCGAGGATCATATTACTGGCCAAACATGTGACAAGACTTGCTCAATGCATACATACCCTCCTGCTCCCCCTGCCAACGCAACAAAGACCGAACCTCTAAGGTTCCTGGGCCATTACATCCCTTACCAGTCCCGGAATCCCGGTTTGACTCAGTGGCCCTTGATTTCATTGGTCCCCTACCAGAGGAAGAAGGCAAGGACATGATATTGTCCATGACCGACCCCCTTGGGACAGAAGTCCGTCTTGCCGCTGTCCATTCAACATTCACTGCCAGCCAGGTTGCCCTCATCCTTTTCAACACCTGGTACTGCGAAAACGGCTTAATGCTGCACCTCATTTCTGACCGTGACACACTCTTCACTTCAGACCTCTGGACAGCTCTTCACAAGCTCACTGGGGTCAAACTCAAGATGTCAACATCTTACCACCCACAGTCGGATGGTTCCAGCGAATGCACCAACAAAACGATCAACCAGGCAATCAGATACCATGTCGACATCAACCAAAAGGGCTGGCTTAACAAACTTCCACGCATTCAATTTGCTATCAACAGCACGGTGAACGCGTCCACAGGCTTCTCACCCTTCCAACTCAAGATGGGAAGATCCCCACATGTAATTCCACCACTCATATGCCCCCCCGCAAACGCTACACCAGACGAAGTCGACGCAAGAGCGATCATCAAGCAAATTGACCTCGATGTCCAAGAAGCTCAAGACAGCTTGCTTGCAGCCAAGATACGACAATCCTATCATGCGAACCAGCATCGTGCACCTGAGGACATTTTCAAGGCTGGTGACCTTGTCATGTTGTCCACAGCCAACCGACAGCGCAACTACAAACGCAAAGGTCAGAAGCGTGTCTCCAAGTTCATGCCACGACACGACAGCCCTTACACCGTCATCGCCGCCTTCCCCAAGAAGTCAGAGTATACCTTACGCCTCCCAAACCCGAACACCTTCCCAGGATTCCACGCCAGCTTGCTTAAAAGATTTGTCCCGAATGACTCTACACTCTTCCCAGACCACGGATTCACACAACCCAGAGCTGTCCTTACGGAGGAAGGCACCTACGAGAATATGATCGACAAGATTGTCGATGCACGCCGCCGTGGACAAGGAGCCCAATATCTCGTTCAATGGGTTGGATATGATTGCGACCATGACGAGTGGCTACCTGGCAGACTCGTGGAAGACACTCAAGCATTAGACACTTGGGAAGAAGAGAACGGTGCACTGGAATAATGCACGAAGAATGAATCACTTTTCGGGGCGGGGAGGGGTGTAAGGATCCTCTAACCTCACCACACGTATTTCTTTATTTCTTCAATTCATTTCCCCTATCCTAATCACGACATGAATCACTTTCTCATCATATGTTCTTATTTGATAACTAGACGATCACGTGACAAAGAAAGTTTTTAACCTCCTCATTTTCGAACGTCCATTGCGGCCTTTTTACATACGAACCTACAAGACAATATAGAAACCCTGAAACCGTCTACTGGAACCGTTTAGTGAGGGTGCCCATATAGACACCCTTTCAGATATTCTGTTTGCAGAGGTGCTTCACCATCTTATGTCGCACTGGTACCAACCACTGTGGGAAAACCCCCCATTAAAAATAACTGGGTGGACCCAGTTTTGGAATTACTGGGAGTCCCAGTCATACTACTTGGTTTTCCTACTGGGTTGTCCAGTAAGGGCAGAACTGGAGTACCCAGTAGTTCCCAGTGGAAAAATTTGACACCCTAGTTAATTTTACTGGGTAACCCAGGTAAATCCACACCAAAATATCACTGGAAATTACAACCCAGTTGTTTTTTTCTGTAGGTGTACCAGTTTTATATATTGGTAATCCCATGCATATATATATTACATTCCAGCAGGAAATACTGGATACCCAGTATTATTAAACCAGAATGTTCAATAATAAAGTGATGGTTTACCCATTAATTTTTCATGGATTGGCAGATGAAAGAAAAACTAAGATATTGTTCACAAGAATCATTGACTAAATCCATTGTCAACATATTTACTATTACATATCTCCACTATAATTGAATTTTCAATTATTTTCTGGCTATGTCCAGTAGAACATTGGCACATATCCATATGGCCCCAGTTGGAATCAAACCCACACATACTAATGAAAACATTACCTAATACACAATCATTTTACACAAGGATTACCATTAGTCTAAACACTCTCTCACAAGCCCTGACAACCATGACAATCAGGACAATATTAGTAGCTTACGACCCTGTGGCGATATGGAACATTACAGCAATGTGGAATTGATGTCAACACCGAAATAGATGTGGATGGTGATGAGATACGTGGAAGAGATGGATGCAGAGGTGTAAATTGACACAGACACAAACCATTGTCCATGTCCAAGTCTCGACTCACCAAGTCTTTCAAACCCTGACTTGTAGTGACTTCTGTGCACCACAGTATTGAGGGCCCAGCTCATCCCTTGCCATGCCAATGTCAGTTGCAGTTCCTGACATGCACTCTGAGGTGACTTGGCCAGGTCCTTCCCTGTCACTCAAACCTGCAGATGTGCCTCCTGAGGCCAATGTCAAGGTTGAAAGTGAAGCAGACAATAAAACAGTGGAATCCACTGGCTAAACTCAATGTAGGGTCAATGATGGCAATGTTGATGGTGATGTCTTCTATTGACACAGGCATTGTGTTTAGCCAGTATCATGATGGGTATGCTATTATCTCACCACCAAAGCTTCAAAGCTGACTCTACACTTACGCAGCCTGTATTTCCTGTTCATAAGCATGGCATTCAATGGTCTGGATGATTTCTAACTGTCTCCTGTAGGCTCTCACCCTGGATGTCTCTGCTGATGACCTCTTCCTTGATGTGATGTTTGTAATGGAAACAGTTTCTGAGGCAAAGGTCAATGTGATCCTAGATCATTTTGAGAGTGCACTACTGTCCTTAATGTATCATCCAGATGCCAAGATTGGGGATGTTGAACTCATCTTCAATGCTGAAAGGCAACGGTTGCTTTTCCAATGCAATCCACGGCATCCCCTTAGTGAGCTGCTCAGCTCTGCACAGAATAACTCTAAGCTCATTGAGTGGCACATTCAGCAGACACCCCAATGTATTGTTTTGAGTCTCACCCACAAGGCCATCCAGCTCCCTGCTCAAAGTCTTTTGTGGCTCCAATTTGAACATGAGATATTTTGTCATATGGTGAAATAGACTCTTTTTCGAATGATCTTGCATTTATTCTTATCAGTGACAGCATCAACCTAGGCACACCGGTGGCCATATACATGGACAAATCAATTGAAATGTCCTTGTCCATCTTGGCAATTCATAAGACCGGTGGCGGATATGTTTGCTTGGATCCAGAACATCCCACTGCATACATTGAAATGACTGTCAGTCTTGCGCAGGTGGCGATGTTTCTAACAACAGAGGACCTTGAGAGTTGACTTCACTTGGCTCTCACCAACAATGGTGCTTGTATGCTGACAGACTTGCTGTTGGTCGATTCAAAAAGCTCTTTCTAGCAAGGAAGCCCGATATTGGCCCAATCGGTCGTGACTTCATATCTCATGTTCTCTTCACAAGTGGCTCAACTGGGATGCCCAAAGGTGCTGAAATTGCTTCCCCTTTCGTGAACAGTGTCTGATTTGCTATGGTGCAGGTGATTGATATCTTAGCCCACGGTGCCACCATTGAGACCACCTTGTGTTTGAACTTTGCAAGAAGGGACTCCTCGAAGGACACATCCTGCAAGTCTCAAACTACACATTTGATGTCAGCGTCTGGGTGAGTCATCACTGTGCTTATGTGATATGACACTGACCCACAATCATTTTCAGGATTGGGCTGCTACATTGACCATTGACAGGTGGAGACACCTTATCTTATATATCATCCCAAAGAGAAGACTCATGGATGGGCTTGGCAATGTTGCCCCCAGCTTGGATATCATGTACTTGGGATTGTTACCTACCAGTGTGTGGTCCTTTTGTCTCACAGACTCAGAATGGCTCATCTGTTTATGCCCAATTACCATGCTCATCACCCCTGAAGAACTCCCATCTCTGCTCATGTTGGAAATGACTGGAGAGATGATGACTCCTGCCACTTGCGACACTTGGGCTGAAGCGGTTTCTGTTGTAAATGCGTGCGTTACACACAATTCCTATCGCATATTGCCTGGACCCACACTTTTGTTCACCTAGCAATGGATCCACAGATGCCAGTGACTCTTGTGTCCCATCATGGGGTTATGTAAGGGGAACCCCATTTCATGTGGTTCTACACTTCTCTATTATCTCTTCTTCCTATCTATTCTTCCCCACTTCTCCCTTCCCCCCATTATCTCCCTTGCCCCTATCTTTTCGTTCAAGTTCGCTTAATTAAGCGCCCGGTTACATAACGGGATTGGAATCCAATCCCGTTACATAATCACAGTACGTCCTGGCGTTTATTTGTGTACTCCTTTAGGTAGTTATCTTGGCAGTGGGAACCTTAGGCTTTTCTCTTTGGATTCCCATCTGCCAGGTGTGTATCCTTGTATGTAGTCTTCTGTGAGCTTATATATCTTCGGATTCCCATCTGCCAGTGTTCAGTGTGATATTCCACTTCCCCTGGAGGTTGCCCTTATAGTAGAAAAGCCTGACAACTTACTGGACCAGCTGCTGTTGCTATTGTCTCTGAATCGACTTCTTCAGGTGCATAGCAGTTCAGAACCCCTCTGGTACACTCCCTACATAGCACCCTATATTCCATCTATCTCCACTATGTCTACACCCATCTCTGAAGACCCTATTTCCTTCAATTTCCAAGTGGCTTACAATGAGCTTCATCAACGTGTTGTTGTTCTAGAGACTGCCCTACGTGTTGAAAGAGAGGAGAAGGAATTGTTATCACAACAACTCCAGCAAACAGATGTCCAAGTACACACCTTGAACCATGATGTTGCCAACCTCATGACCATGTCACTCTCCCCTCCCACCACTCACAAACGTGCAACACCCGCCACTCCAGCTGACTTCAGTGGTGACAGAGAGAAAGGACGAGCCTTCCTAAACTCGTGCAAGCTGTACCTTGCCCTATGCCCGACCCAATTTGCCAATGATCATGCCAAGGTCCTCTGGGCCCTGTCATTCATGAAATCTGGTCGTGCCTCTTCATTTGCCACACGTATCTTTGAGATGGAAACCAAAACTGGCAGGCCTACTCATCCTTCTTGGGCTTCTTTTGAAAAAGCATTCAAATCAACATTCTTCCTTCCTCATGAAGAGACTACTGCCAGGACCAAGCTTGAGTCTCGTCAATATTATCAAAATCGTCGCACGGTTGATGATTACATCGACAAATTCGAGGAACTGGTCGAGAAGTCCGGGTATATGGAACAAGCCTCCCTGGTCATGAAATTTCGTCACGGTCTATACCCCTCTGTCCAGAGTCGGATTGCAAATATGGTTGAAGGATGCCCCTCAGACGATGACCTTTCTGAATGGTTTTCAGTGGCTAGGACAATTTCACAGGCACGTGCTGCCAATGAAGCGTTTCAAAGTGCTTCCCATGGTACACCAAACACTTCAGCCCGCCCCACCATCATCTCTACTGGTCTTAACCACAGAAACCCACACCCACCTCACCAATCAGACTTGGCACCACAACTTCAGCTAGCCCCACCTGCTGTCACCACAGCTGTTCGGCCGGTAGCAATGGAGGTAGATGCCACTCGTCATTGTCAATCTAGTTCTCTTGTCTGCCATAGGTGTGGAAAACCAGGCCACTTCTCTAAAGAATGTCCTCAAGCCTTTGATGTTCGTACCATGACTGCAGAAGAGAAAGCAGAATGGATCGCCCACTTGGTGTCATCTGCTGATCATAAAGCTGCAAGCCCTATGAAGGAGGATGGTCCAGAACCTCAGGAAGAAGAAGAGGATTTTGTGTCGTGCAGCAGGTGAATAGTGTGCTCCTGCTGCCAATTTCCAATCATTTCGCTCCACTGCTGTATAATCAGGTAAATGATGAATATACAGATTCAGAATCTGATTCCTCAGCTACAGAGACTGAAATGCCAGACACACAACCCTTAACTCCTTTCCAACCTCTTACTCGCTTCCGTCATAAAAAATGGGAACGAAACCTTCCTGCACAGTATGTTGTTGCTTCCACCCCAGGCCCAAACTCCCTCTCTCTCCCAGTTGAGGTTCAAATCACAGACACAGCAGAGATCAAGTCGGTTCGCGCTCTACTTGACTCTGGTGCCACTGGCTTGTTTATCGACTCGGGATTTGTTAAGGAAAACCGCCTCACTGCATGACCACTCTCTCGTCCTATTCCAGTGTACAATGTTGATGGCTCACCCAATGAATCTGGATCTATCACTGAAGTTGTTGATCTAATTCTGTGGTACAAAGACCATTCTGAGAGAGCTGTGTTCGCTGTTACGCACCTAGGGCATCAATGTATGATCCTTGGCTACACCTGGCTTTGGGACCACAACCCAGAAGTTGACTGGAAGTCTCAAGAAGTATGGATGACAAGATATATGTCCCTGATCAGCATGACTTACAACGTCGAATTGTCTCCCAACATCATGACACTCGTATTGCTGGCCATGCTGGATGTTGGAAGACCTTGGAACTTGTCTCTCAGAACTATTGGTGGCCCTGCATGTCTCGCTACATTGGTAGCTACACAAAGGCGTGTGACCTATGTCTGCGCACCAAGGCTCGGCGTCGATTGCCTGTCGGAGAACTACACCCTCTGGAGGTTCCTGAGCAGCATTGGGAGATGGTCAGTGTCGACTTCATTGTTGAACTCCCTGAGTCACATGGGTACGATGCTGTGATGGTTGTTGTGGATTCCTTATCCAAATGTTCTCACTTCATCCCCACCTTGACCACAATTACAGCATTGGGAGCCTCCCGTCTCTTTAGGGATCATGTTTGGAGACACCATGGCCTACCCCTCCATGTGGTTTCAGACCGAGGTACACAGTTTGTCAGTGAGTTCACTCGTGAGCTATACAGACTTCTGGGTATCGAGGTGGCTGCCTCCACTGCATACCACCCACAGACTGATGGACAGACAGAATGTGTCAACCAAGAGCTGGAGCAATACCTCCACCTATTTGTGAATGAGTGACAGGATGACTGGGATGACCTCCTACCCCTTGCAGAGTTCCAGTACAACAACCATGTCCACTCATCCACAAAAGAGACTCCCTTCATGCTTGACTCTGGTCGTCACCCACGCATGGGCTTCGAACCTCACCAGCAGCCATCTAGAAGAGAAGCTGTGAATGATTTCAAACAACGCATGGCTGACTCCCTGTCTGAAGCCCGAGCTGCCCTTGTAAAGGCAAAAGAGGATATGGCTCGATACTATAATCGTCGTCGTGAGCCAGCCCCTACCTTTGTTCCTGGTGACAAAGTCTTCCTAGATGCAAGTGACATTAGCACCACTCACCCCTCTAAGAAATTGTCACATCGGAACCTAGGCCCATTCCTAGTGGAACACAAGGTCGGCTCCAATGCTTACCGTCTTCAACTCCCCAAGTCAATGAGTTGCCTCCACCCTGTCTTCCCTGTGGTGAAGCTCCTCCCAGCCCCTCCAGACCCCATTCCTGGTCGGAAAGCTCAACCCCCACCTCCCCCAGTCCTTGTAGGGGAAGATGAGCATTATGAGGTTGAACAGGTTTTGGACAGTCAATTCCACCATGGGAAACTCCAATACAAGGTCAGATGGAAGGGTTATGGGTATGAGCATGATGAGTGGATTCCTGAGACAGATTTAGCAGCCCCAGACCTCATTGCCGACTTCCACCACCTCCATCCTGGTGCCCCTCGTCACATTCGTGCTGCTGATTTCAACACCTTCTGTCAAAAAACACCTGTCCCTCCAGTAGGTCTCAGTGTGTCAGGATGTCACACTCTAGAAGGGGGGTGATGTAAGGGGAACCCCATTTCATGTGGTTCTACACTTCTCTATTATCTCTTCTTCCTATCTATTCTTCCCCACTTCTCCCTTCCCCCCATTATCTCCCTTGCCCCTATCTTTTCGTTCAAGTTCGCTTACTTAAGCGCCCGGTTACGTAACGGGATTGGATTCCAATCCCATTACGTAACTTGGCATCCATTCTCACTCACATAAGCGCTTGTGTTATGTAATGGGATTGGATTCCAATCCCATTACATAAACACAGTGCATTCGTTCTTCATTTTTCCTTCGCATAAGCGCCCAGTTATGTAACGGGAATGGATTCTAACCCCGTTACATAATCACAGTACATCCCGGCGCTTATTTGCGTACTCCTTTAGATAGTTATCTTGGCAGTGGGAACCTTAGGCTTTTCTCCTCGGATTCCCATCTGCCAGGTGTGTATCCTTGTATGTAGTCTTCTGTGAGCTTATATATCTTCGGATTCCCATCTGCCAGTGTTCAGTGTGATATTCCACTTCCCCTGGAGGTTGCCCTTATAGGTCATCTTTGTAAGGTCCCAAAATATGTCTGTCAACCGGTGGAAAGAACTTGGTACCTGACTTGGTGAACAGTACAATGCCATGACTCAGAGTCCTGGATGATTCTCAATCTCAACCTCCATCCTGATTGTTGCTCAGTAGCCCCACCCAAATTTCACCCTCTTGTGCTCCCTCTCATGTGGTTGGATGAGTCAAAACTGGTCACGGCAACACCTATACCATGGCTTAGTGAGGCTAGCGCTCACAGATGGCCCTAAGCTTGTCTACAAAATAGAAGATAATGAACTAGGAATATAATACAAGCCCATCTTTAATTTGTTTGATGAATACACTATAAAATCAGTTCTAAATACTGGAATTGCTATTTAACAATCGATGGTATTGCCCTTTCAAATAAGTGGATCCCCTGAGCGCAAATAAATGGTCCACCCAGTAATTTCTCATGGGCATCCAGGGATAAACTTTAGTATAGCCATTATAAAAAAATCTGGGAAATGCATTTTTAAATGCATTGGGTTTCCCACTAATATTCACTACAATTCAACCCAGGAAAAAACAACTGAGAATTTTACTGGGATGCTTTTTACTGGGATTCCCAGTAAAAGGTTTTTTTAACTGGGTTGCCCAGTTTTTTTAAGTGGGGGCTTTTCCCACAGTGCAACACTTTCGATTTTCTGATTCTGGCTCCGAATACTCTCATAAATTTCAGGAAAATGAGATATTACACAAATCGTAACCACTAGTACACCCCAGGTATTACATTGCGCGATTATTACACGCCGAGTATTATATACAATTACGTCTGAGTCTCTTAGGAAAATCAGCTAACACAACCTACCATTCATCCTGTATGCGTACAACTCTACGCCACATCTGGCTCCGAGTCCTCTCCCGAAACCACTGGCAGGGTGAATCGTGTATTTTAACCAATGGATCATTGAATAAATCTAGGGGATACATCTGCAAGTTAGGTCGTTTGACCGCTACCATCGATGGTAGTTGTTGACCCCGGGTCTTGAAACCAAGTGCCATTTCCTATCATAGCAGTGGAGAATTCACGCCGAGAGATATGGAACATCGTCGTCAGAACGGGTCCGGTAGTGCTTCTTCGGTCTCGAACTACTGCCATCCGGAGATGGAGCAGTATGCGTCCTGTTAGGATGGCGTGGAATACCCGTTGCATTCTGTAAGAGAATGAGTGGGGAATATTGATATATGAGTGAACCACGGACAGAATTAGTGTAGCGCCGGTCTTTCCCTGTAGAGAAGTTTAAATGAGAGACTATAGTATTGAGTGAGTCTTACCTCGACAAGGGCAAGAAAGAGAACGTTTGCGATTGACAGTAGGAGAAGGTAAACATAGTATAAGATACCTAGTAGGCAGATTCAGCATAACTAACCAAAAGACGGACAGGGGTGTCATACCATCCTGATATAATGTTGAAACCAAACTTGAAGTAGTGTGACGATCTATGCCAATTTTGGTATGTGACTCTTCTTTACAGAATTGGTTTTGACTTACAGTGTTGGAAGCCTTTGATGAGGGTGAGAACCAGAATAACTGCTCAGGGGATCAGTACGAGTTGTTACGAAATTTGGGCGATTTACGAACCGGTTTCGAAGGCCAAAATAACGACGTAATCCCATAGGATTGTAATATCATCGTTCTTGGTGATAAAGCAACTTTGGAGGTTCGGTATAGGGAGTTCTGAGACGTCCGCGTCTGCAATATGAGTATAAAAGAAATGTCAACGCCAAAGCTCCTATGGACAGGCAGAGTAGACCACAAACATGTGACGGAAGTGAGTCCAATCCGTGTCAGGAATCCGAGGGGGATAACGACGATTATCAAAAGAATGGGGAGTCCAAGGGCAACTTTGCGTTTTTGGCCCCATATTGCCCACGTCCTGAATATCAGAACGACTGAAATAGTACTTCAATGGCTGTTGCAATTCATGATATACGGTTCCTCACTTTCTGCAAGGCATCCGCCCCAGAATATAAACCCTACGAAGGCTCGATTGAGAGAGAACGATGGATATTATGTAGAGCATGCGTACAGCCCGAGATTTGGTAGACGAGGGAGCACTAGATGGGTATCAACAATAAGTCAGTGTTGAATTCACCCCAGGAGTCATTCAAGGCTCACCGTCCGAGGCGACACATTTTCGCCCGATGCAAAATGGACTACATAAGAGGATACATCGATCTATAGAAATGTATTGGATTTTCCAATAATGCTTACAAAAAGCCAGCATCATCGAATCGACAAAAACACAATAGCGTGTCAACAGATAGAGGACCTTTCCTACATTCCATGGTGTCCCCCAAACAAGTTCCACCTCCATTTTGACCGTCAAAAGATAGTCATAGATCTGAGGTAAAGGGGCACCATTATACCTGTTGTAAAGAGGAAGGTGGGAGAGAGACTGACGAGGATTATTATACTAGCAACTGAAATACCGGTTCCATTACGTCGACATCTGAGATGAAATAAATACGACATACGGTCAAAACTCTGAGGGGTTCACTCTTAGTAAGCTGAAATCTCGTGTAGAGAACGAACACCATACCGCAGCAATTCGGTTCTCGAAAATGGCAAGACCCAATGCTTCAAACTCTGCTAGACTAGACATGTATACAGCTGAGGTTTTCTCGAACTTCGAAGTAACATGCTGACTGACAGCGGCCTTTGTGCGCTTCATATAGAATTGTAAGGAGTATCCCAGACCTGGGGAGCGATCTGAGAGATCACGACGGAGTTGCATGGTGAGAAGAACATCTGTCTTCTCTTCGCAGGTTGTGATGCATTCATGGTCCGTTTCTCATACGCCGGCCGAAGTGGATAAGCACAGATGATTCCTAGTAGGATGTTTGGATATCAAGTCGATCCAGTGGATGGAGCAATCGGGGACATGCATTTAGCGGCAGTCAACACGAAATAAGGGACGGCTGTGCTTGATTCATGCTCGATGACTCGACAATAAGAGCTTCATGATCTGTTTACATAATGTGGGGTATCTAACCGGCTTTAGATCAACCAATCACAGCACGGAGAGGATATATGGGCACCAGGCGGAGAGTAATACCACACACACAGGTTCGAGTGCACCCCGTAAGACGTCTTCCCCTGTCTTCCCTCTATTTACACGCCCTTGTATGAAAGGGACTCGAGTCAGGTCCAGATACTTATGTAAAGAGGGACATCGGTAATAGTTCCGAACAGGATCAATCAGCTGGAGTGTTGTGAGCTGGTGTGGTGCCGTGGCGCAAACTATCGTCGGTGCCTTACTTGTCAGTGCCTTGCAGTTCCATTTGATCGTTTGTTTCTGTTTGTTTCTGACCTTTCCATCTGATACGGTAAACATGAGGCCGAGCCATCTTGAGTGGGCACGGCCACAATAAGTTCGTCAAGATGTAACACTTGCTACTCCCGATTTTGTCAAAAACCGTCAAATGCATCTATTCAGACTCTATTCCAGTTCCGGATAATGTAAGATCACTTATGTCCACTCTCGGATCTCGCAATAATCTGAAGCCACATCATAATATGCTCTTTGTATGCTGTGCTTGGATTAGGACGGCATCAAGGCGTACGATCTTTGTGTGACATGCTATTTCAGGAACCAAAATAATGATGAAGTAGAAAAATCTGCCCAGGGCGAAACACGAGATGTCACAGCATGCATGGCAGAATGGGGATAGTCCACGCAAACCAGTGAAATTGTGCCATCTGAAAATCGTGCATCGGTGTCTGATCCCTGTTGACCTGCCTAGTAGAATAAAAGAGATGGTGGGTGTGCCTTGGTGCGGCAAAAAACAATGCATCCGAGTTGATCGTAATTCGTAGTGGGGTCCTACACTGGGCGCATGTCGTCACAAAGAGAGAGTGCAGTACATCCCGATCAGCTAAACACCCCTGACATTTTAACATACCGTTTTGTTAATGGAGAGTAGGAAAGTCATGGAAGTCGATCTACTAGAGATTCACGACCGTGAAATTTCAGACTTTCGAGAGCTGGTTCAGGGTAAGGGGGAGGCTAAGTGCTATAATTATGAAGAAATTATAGCCATGTGAAACAGATGGTTATGAGGCATTGAAGAGCATCACCGTGGGTGTCCAATCTGGACGACCCGAGGGACTGGTCGACTCCGCTTGCTTCCATCACTAGTCTGGACGCCACATTGTTCCAGAACCCTCTATGTATCCTTCTATTCCTTCTAGGTGAGAACTTGATGATCTACATAACCTCACCGCATCACACAGTTAACTCCCTATGCCCGTAACTCCAGGCTGAGGGAGACTCGGATGTCACCCCATACACTTCCTAGATGATAGATCGACACTGTTTCCCCTTGCGAAGGTCCGGCCTCTTGATCGTCATCTTAGAAGAAAAACAGCCTGTCCAATTTTCTGATTATTTCCATTCCTTATGTGAACTCACACTCCAATGGACATGCTCTCAGCGACTCAGAAATGACCTTAGCCGCTGGTTGAATTGGACTAAATCAATTTCGGCTTGCGATACTAGCCTTCAGACGTCAATGCTACCTTCACTGAACTCACCGTGCAATATCAGATTCTGATCTCACGTTTCTAGGATAATCAATACGAATCGGTCACCCACCGTGACGCCGACTCGCCCTAGTGTGTTTTGAATATCTCACCCTCAGCAACACATTTTACGCTCCCACACTTTAAGATTCAACGTGTGTTTTTTTACTGGCGCAACTTATTCTATATGTCTACTAACAAGACCGAGTTTTCAGCGATTTAGTTTCCAAAAACTTGTTGCTTTATTTGTGGATCCACCGAAGTGCAGCATGAGCTCTGCCTCAAGTGCGACGACCTAATCACAACGGTGATACCCCAGGATTTTTCGTGGCTCCACATAAGATATACATCAATGCAGACCGTGGTCTATTTCCTCCCAAGAGAACACCGGAGTTAGTCTAGAACTTCCTTTCTAGACCTCATCCGGAAATATCTTTCGCAGACTGCCCCTAGATACTCACTCGTCCTTGGATCAGTTCTCTTCTTTACGGGAGATGGACTGACCCGGCAGCACACGGTGCACGGCATCGGACGTGGCGCAAGATGACTGCTCCCAGCGCTTCTCGTAATCGTTGACGATATTCTACAATCCTCAAGCCCCATTCGGCCGGTCGCCGCCGACCGTAATATTTATAGGCTGACCCTGCCAACTTCGCCATCGCGGCCACAGTCCAAATTGCATAATCTTTCTAATATTCGTTTTGACTCCTACTAATACTCCACAAGAAGACCTATTGAGCGTGGCAGCTCTGGACCGTGTGGCCGTGGCCAGTCGCGACTCGTACAGGGGCTGCCTCATCAACTTTGTATTTCCGCTGCGCGAGTCACTAAATTTTAGGCCACGACCAACTCCCTCTGCGGCTGTATTAGACTATGGGAGCGTCGAGGTGCGGTCAACTTTCCAACATTACAAACTCTCCCCGTTCAGTGTAATTAAAGATCACGTTTATTGCAAGGACCTACTGAAAGTGTTATAAATCCTCAGATAAATAGATTAGATGAATAAAAGATCATGATAGCTGTAGCTCCTACTGGTACCAACCTCAGTCCCGTCACGAGAACCACGTCAACACATCAATTAATCTCAAGAACGCCGCAGAAAACAATGACTGAGCACCGCTTGGATCAACAGGCATAGCTGTGCTCAACAAAACCTAACAAGCAACCAAGGAAGAATGGTATTGGTTCTAGCTTATGTCTTCCTGGTCGGCCTTGTTTGCACCGTTCTCATTTGTATGTGCAATCCAAGTGGAGATTTCAGGTTCGACGAATACCTCACGAACTTCGTCTCTGAAGGCGATGTTCTGAATAACAAGGATGCGAACTTGAACTGGGCGAAATACGACAAAAGTACATTTACAGACGTGCGGTCCGACCTTGTTGTCATCAGTAATATCCCATTGACACTGCCAGCCACTGTGGTTCTTGACGCCCGGGGCTTCCGTCTCCTTTCAGAGATTTTTGAACTTGAGGTCCTCAACTTTATATTTGACTCTGAAACTGATGTATTTGGTGGGGCTCGTGGTGGTTCAAGTTGTCGGTTGGATTTTGATGCGGGAGATAGTGGTAGTAGCCTGAGGGGTGATGGTGACTTTGGGGTAGATGGAGGAGCAATGGATCTTTGGGGATTACTACATAGTAGGAAGGAGCGCGTGACGTTGGTGTTTGGGTTTGGCGCCTTTGAGCCCCTTCACGGGATTGGGGGCACACTCTTGAAGCTACATAAAAATTGTCAACAATCGTACCAGTGGCACTTGCACGACATGCTTACTCGTGCCAGTGTAGGCTGTAGACCGGAGTCGAAGGCGCGGAATACTGGTGCAGAAAAGGTTACTTGAGTCACAGTGAAAACAACCGAAAGAATGCGAAGAAGCGCATTTCTTCAATTAATGCAAAGAGGAGGGATGTTTTGACGAAGGTGATCCGTCATGAGTACAAATTGAAAAAGAAACGCAATAAATATAGGCTAGATGCATGGGAAAAACGTCAGCATGAAGGCATGGTGAGAGTGGAGAAAACCGAGGTAGACAGACTGTACAGCACTAGGGAAAAAATGGACGAAGATGCATGAAGAAACAGTAGTGTTGATATGTCAGTATGTACTTCGGACGGTTTGGCGAAGTCGCCGTAGCAATCAAGGGTCTAGGTCGGATTGCTTCCTTTTCCAAAATAACAAGAACGGCCACTATATATATCTGCTTTCAACTTATCTTTGACCCGTTAGCCATGGATATTGGTTGATAAGAACGTTCTGGAGACTTGCGTTGAAACGCACCAATCGGTGAGAATGGAAAGGAGAAAGAGATATCCGTTGAAAGTATTTTGGACAAAAGTTACCAATCGGTGAGGATGGGGTTTTGGAAAAAATGAGTAATTGGTGGGAATGGACACTTTTCAGGGAAAAAGACCGATTGTTAGCTTTGAAAGGTTTTATTGAAAGTGTGAAGGTACGCAAACGAAGATAAAGAGTAGGGAGATTGGATAATCAGCCCTGATACGTCGAATTCAATGCTCTCAAATGATACATGATGTCCAGCATTCATAGGTTTTAACGCTGACAATTAAAATCGACATAATAGGCATCATACCCTGAAGCATCTGGCTCACAAATCCAGGTTTCAACGCCGATTATGACCGTTGATGGCTCCGTCAATTGGGGAGCTTGAAACATCGTTGTGAGGACCGGGAACGTAATCTCGTAAGCCCGACGATCCTTAACTACTGCAAGTCGGAGATGCAGCAGAATTCGCTCGGTTAATATTGCGTGGATGACACGTTGGGTTCTAGAATGGTGGAGGTGAGGAGTTTCGAACGAACTAAGAGAGCCGACCATTTAGAGACTGACAGTATGAGTGAAGCTCCTGTTTTCGACTTCTCAAGCTTGAGTCTTGACAGCACTGCAAGAAAGAATTAACCGCACCTCAGCGAGGCCAAGGACCAGGACATTGGCAACAGAAAAAGATGTCAGATAGACGTAGTATAGAATTCCTGTTAGTTTGGTCTAGCGCCCATTCAAGTTGGTCTTGTAGATGGCTTACATACCATCCTTGTATAACGTCATGATGAGACTGGAGGCAGTATGCCGATCTACATATAACATCAGCAAATATTTGATCCCCCAATAGGTGAAAGGTCATGGCTTACAGTGGCGCAAACCTTTATAAAGAGTAAGTACAAGAACGACTGGGCGTCATCATTAAATCATCGGAGAAGAACCTTGAGGCTGCTAATATATGTTGCCACATACCAGTTTCAAACACAAGTATGACAACATAGTCCCACAAAATGACAATGTCGTCGCTACCGATGAAAAAGCAGCTTTGTTGAGAGGAAATTGGATTCGGCGCATCTGTGTGCGAAAATGGGCTGAGATTTACTCCCGTAATAAAACATGGTATGGCCTACATTGGATTGACGTAAGACCTCGGTGAGTGAGATATCCCGCAGGTGTGGCCATTGTCAGTAAGAACGCTACAAGTCCTAATGCCACCTTATTATCGCGGTTCCAGATAGCCCAGGTCCTGAATATTAGTATGACTGTTGGGAGGGTCAGTGTTCCTGTTTTCTTCAAACAAAGGCCGAATCTACATTCTGCAATCCCTACCCCCCAAAATATGAACCCTAAGATGTGAATGATGTGAATGATGTTAGCACATTAAGCAATAGGAAAACATACATCCAGAAATTTGATAGACGAGGGGGCACTAGTGTGGAGCCACGAAATTTAGGTTCAGGAAAGGCTATCAAGGAGCGTATCACGAACCGTCTGTGTTGGAACTGCCGAACCTCCCACGAAATGAACTACATACTCTGTTAGTCCAGAAAAGGCTTAGGAACGGTCAATCGACGACGGACGCACAATAAACAAGCATGCATGCTTCTATATAGACAGAGTAGCGGGTCAGAAAGAACAAGATCCTCCCTACATTCCAAGGAGTCCCCCATACTAGGTCAATCTCCAAATCGAGGGTTAAAACAAAGTCGTAAATCTGAAGCCCACAGAAGCCGCTATATCAATAATAAGTGAAGGGACAAGGAAAGAACATACCAGAAGTGCAACTGCAGATACTGAACAAATGACCGATTATATAATATCATTACCCCAGCGTTTTTTATATACTGTGTAACATACGGTCAAGATACTGGCGGAGCGGTTACCGTAAGTTAACCAGGAATAGCGGAGATGGTCACTGTGCTTTACCGCAGCGACTCGGTTGTCAATAATTGCCTGAGTTATATCCGTGCTAGACATTGAAGAAGAAGAATAAGTTGTTAGCAGTTTCAAACTGTAACTTGAAGGTAAATATGGGATGTAGAGACACTGCGAACCAGATTGCTGAAAGCAATTTAAATGCCCCAAGCACCATCAAGATTCCTAACTTCGACTTCGCACCAACTGATCTTCATATCCCACCATGTACTGCGGCATTTCGGCATAAAGGAAGCCACGGAGGAAGAAAATGTGAGGTGGAGTCAATACCATGTTCTAACGCATGCTTTGGATATACTCTCTATGTGTAGTTAGTTGGACATCCATAGATTATCGGAAAACATTGATTTCACGTTTGGCACTTAGTCACCGTTGGTGCACCTGTCAACTGTCAACCAGCGATGGCAGGTGGGGGGCGTGATAAGATTGATGAACGTAATCCATAAATCCCAGTGAGGATTAGCACGGACGATATATGACGATAACGGACGCCTTCGGAGTTGCCAAGAGGCTCCGCTGTCGTCCTACAGCGTCCTCATATTTGGACTATATCCGATTGGTGGTTCGGAGAGGGGGTGACAATATCGGATGGGGGAGTAAAAATGAACGGACCATAGAAGACGAGATCAGACGAGTTTGTATCAGAATAAAATAATATATTGCTTCGTAATACAACGGACGCGGGCGGACAATTACGATTCCCTAGGAGGACGAAGTCCGACGGGAATCGTTCGTACCGTCCTGTAGGATATCAAAAGTTCATTTGCATTTCTCTATTGCTGTTCCCACGAATAGAATTGATTAGACTTTTTTGTTCCCACGATTAAAAATTTGAATTTCCCACACTTGAGATAGTGTTCGCTAGTTCATGATGGTCCCAATTTGGTATCGGCTGTGACCGAAAATAGCCTGAGGATTCTCCATACTATCGCACTTTGCCCACAGGTTTTTAGGAGCTGGTTCATTGCAGTTAAGCTTTTCTGTGTATACTAAGATGATCTCCCCTAATGGTTTCTGAAACCATGCTTTCCTTTCAATGCTAGACCTCAAAAGTGATCATGAAAACATAGTCACGTGATTGTACTATCTGTAATCCTACCCTTTTTATAGACACTTTCATTCTAATTTTGATAGATGTGCAACAAGCACTTGCAATAAATGGAGATTTTTTGTCTGACTGACCAGTGGATAGTTCTTTTCCAGCTGAATATTTCGAACAGTGTTTGTGATGTCCCATCTCACATAGCATTCAATTGCAGCTAATACACCTGCCAGTGGCCTGGCTTCTGAGTCCTCTAATTCTAGTCGAGCCCAATTTGTTATACTTCAACAGCAGTGTCAGCACTGACACCAGAACTCAATTTGTTTACAATTTATGCGTGGCTGGTGTTGATGCCCCATTTGCCATTTTCCCTATGCATTCTCTTGTATTGGCTTGCTAGCCAGCACCTTTAAGGATAATTCAGCAGTTCAGTTCATTTTACACTTTTACAAAATGAACTGAACTGTGAATTGTTCATGCAGCCAGTTCAGGTTGTCCAGGTGACCCGACCAGACCTTGAATGGTGCACTAAGTCTGGCTGCCAGGAATATTTTAGCAGTACATTCATATAGGTTCACATATATGGTGGCAGATATGCCTCATTCGACACTGCAAAGAAACTCATTGATTTGGGAATCACATTACACACACCCATACCCCTCTATATTCTTCACCGGAGAGACAGCACATTCATCACGTTTTGGGGATTAGTATTTGGGGCTTGTGTGTATAGAGCTGTGTGAGAATACGCTATGTATTTGTAATACAAAAGCTCTGAGTATGTGGAGGGTGAAGTACAGTGAGTTGGCCCCAATGGGGCTGACTACTTGAAGTTCAAGTGCAGGTTGGATTTCCAAGGGTGAAATACACTAGCTACCCACATTTTTAAGTATATACAACTCTTTAGGATATGTGGAATATGAACACCAATGAGTGTTTTCAAAAATGTATCATACTTGGAGCTCCGGATGCCTTTAAGTCCATTCCACCGTATCTACGCCTGGCAGGTATTCAGAACATCAGGTATTCCAGAGTGCTGTCAAGTGTTGCACAAATTTCATATTCAAATAAGTATGATTGCATCATTGTACCAATACAAGCTAATCATCTGGGTCCCCCATAACTTTGTCCTTGTCATACGGCAGCTTGCCATGACAATACAAGTTGTTGTCCTGTTGCGCAACAGCCATCTCAATGTCTGGCACTGGCGTCAATGTCGGCTCTGGAGGTTTAATGGAGAGCAAACGTGAGCCCATGTCCATACTAGCCCACTATTTGCTTCTACCCGATTGCCTTTGTTGCATGTGACCGCAGGCTGTTACTTTGTCGGCTGGAGTGGTCGTGGGGGAGAGAACAATAAGCTATAAATAGACGATCAATTGACAGGGGGGATACACACCTTGGTGGCTGACCCATCAGGAGCCTTTGGGGTTGGCAAGATTGTGGTTTTGGAACAGAATTGACCTCGTTGCTCCTGTCGACAAGTGATAATAGTTCATCATCGAACGATCATGTGTCCTGATGTGCCACAGACGTATGGGTGGTGAGTATGATTCGTTGGTTGAGGTACTTACAGGAATGCTGTTAGAGTATATGTGCCTTGACATAGATGTGTGCTCGTGAGTCATAGTGTTGGTGGGGTTGACTGCAATTGAGGTGCACATGGGTAGCAGGGTGGCAATAATGAGGGTGGGGATGATGGAGAAGGAGCGGGACTCATGTGCATGGTCTGTGAGTGAGCTCAAGATATTGTGAAGGCATTACAGGAAAGGATACAATGGGACAAACCTAGGAAAAATGATTGAGAAGATGGCGGGAAGGAGTACGAGTTGAGCAGTGGCTATAACACAAATGTCAGCTTCGATGGACTCTGCAGAGAGAAGAAAATAGTTACGGGGCAACGCACTGTTGACATGTCTGCCATAGCTTGCTATCTGCGATTGTCAATGTGTGTGCGGGGAGTGGTGGGTGGCAAGAAAAGGGGTCTGTCACCACTTGTCACCGGGAGGTTCATAATATATACCGGTGTACATCTTGTGTGAAATTTTCTAAGTCAATTTTTGATTACAGGAACTCACAGAAACTCACATGTAGTTCTATGCTCTTGTGTGCAACTTTTGGCATTCTGATGTCTTTGCGTGCGAGCTCATGAGACTGAAAGTTTAGATAGGGTGTATCTTTGTAGATATGTGCATCTAATCTAGTATTCAAGCATACCAGCTGCTTGTGTGCTCCGGGGGCCTCTTGGGCTCAGACATGATCTCAGGCACTTGAAGGTATTGAACCTCCTGATTCTGCTCCTTATGTGGACCACACATGTTTGCACCAGCATTGGTTACATGGACTCTCAAGGACTCCAATGTATTCAAACTATGAATACAAACCCGGTGTTTGTCATGAACCAACCAGCCACTCACAATGACGTAGCCCAGTTAGATCCCGACCAGTCCACGTAAGCACATTGAATTGGCGACCGTGTTGGCACTCCATCGCGATGATGTAAGTAATGAGCATATTATAGTAGTGACTGTAGACATCCTTCTGCATAGAGTAGCACACAATGTACCCTATGGCTTAACTCGTGGAGGTGAATTTGATTCAGAAAGTTCTTCTGAAATATTACTTAACATAGCGTCAAACACCGTTGGAATTTGCAACATACATTGTGTCCCTACTAACCTCATCTAGGTGTGTCCATTGCCTGGGCTGTATATCTGGGGTATACCTGCAAAGTGACTCTATTGTAGTACTAAATTGGTTTGAATAGCGCTTCCTGTGCGTATGGGAGGAAGTGCGCTTACTTATTTGCAGCACTTATTAGGAACATGGCCCAACTGCACTCACCATTTTGAATATGTGACCATACAATTAGACTCTAGACGTATGACAGTTCCTAATTCCAGCCTGTTTCTTCTTTTGACCTTCATTTCAATGTAAAAAAAAAAAAGAAAAACAGACCATTCACAGGCCTGCAATTAGAGGTTTGCCACAATACGGTGTATTTTTTTTTTTTTTTTTGGACAAACAGCTAGGGAACAAAGGGGTAACCTTTCAGACATCACATGTGTGACCAGAAATTAAATACTCCACGGTAATTTACTTTTCTTATGCATCAGCTGCAATCATTATGCACAGGCAAGTATTATTACCTGGGAAAGGAAGCAAGGGCTGTA
Organism: Ramaria rubella; assembly: GCA_015039355.1. Classification (NCBI taxonomy): domain Eukaryota; kingdom Fungi; phylum Basidiomycota; class Agaricomycetes; order Gomphales; family Gomphaceae; genus Ramaria; species Ramaria rubella. Next base: position 128,759 of record MU134421.1, on the reverse strand, counting down.
ATTTGACATTTTTTTAAGGCAATGGCCGTTAGTTCATTAATAGTGAAGGCAACACCCTGTTCCAGGAGACAGGACAGCACCCCATTACACAGGCGGCTGCCCAGATATACTGATTTCTTGAAGTCAATGGTGGGAACACACCATGACACAGCATAACTATCTCTTAGTCAAAGAATGATGCAAGCACGTGGCATGTTTATCACGGGAAACAAATTTAAACTTGATCCATCGATAGCAACATGTGCTTCTGCAGAATCTACATATGGACCACTATCACACCATTGTCTTCTCTCTCGCAATTGACCCAGTTCAACCCCCTCAGCCTCAAGTTATTTTATCACCCACACCAATGACCATTTTACTAGCATGCAAAGGTTATTACCTATGTGTCCCAACCATGGGTAACCTAGATCAATTTTGAGGGTTTGTGAACACTGACATAACCAAGGCCTTGGAATACATAGACGGGATTCTTCCCGATTATTTCCCCCATCTCCCTTTTGCCTTCCAAACCCAGTCCTTTGTGCATGAAATCTGGGTATGCATTCTATTGTTTGATGGCAACCTCATGCTAACACTTTGAATCTGGCATTTCTTCAGGTCGGCACATGAAGCCCAGACAATCCTTGGCCAGCACTTGCTCAATATTATAATCAACCTTCAGGGCCTCATACCCTGCTGAACCTGTGGTGTCCTGAATTTCAGAATTGGGACACTATTGTGATCATAGTGCAGGGTGTCATGCGTGTTTTGCTGGCATTCCTAAATATACAGTACTGACATAGATTGCACCTGAAACTCAGTATGAGGCCCTCTTTGCAGCAGGGCTTCCATTCAGGCCGCTCCCTACTGTTAAGGACCAGATTGGATGTGAGATTGGATTTGGTCAGAACTCTCCTTGACCAAAATCGGGGTCGTGATATTTGGAAATGCGTGGAATATTGGATGAGTCAGAGATCGGAGATCCAAAGACTGATCTATACAGGCGTTGGCTTCAACTTATGGGTTGCGCCCTCTTGTATTTCTAGTGCCCTGGTATTTGGGATTGAGACTGGATGGAGGTGTCGGAGTTCTGATGATCAGGTCTATTCGGAAAGGGTCAGCAACAAATAGTTCGTTGAGACTTATTGGGGACGAGCGGAAGTTTCGGATATTCAGATTGGGATAACCAATGTGGGAAGGGATAGGGCTGACGATAAATGAATATTGAGTAAGGACTCTGGCTTTACGGAAAAGTGAGTGTAATCAATGAATGGGCTTTGAAATGTCAAGAATGTCGGAATCAGAGTAATTGGAATAATTGGAATAAGGGTTGAAAGACTTTAAGGCTTGTTACGGATGAGACTTGGAATAATGAAGGTGTAATAAGGGATATAGTGATGTAAGAATGATAAGGTGTATCGGGTACAACAGGATATCGCGGGTTGTAGCGAGATAACGAGTTTTAATAAGATATAATGAAGTGTAGTGAAAATATAATGAATATACAAGCTAAAGAAGGCTTGAGCAAGGAAAGTGTATTTAAAGGAATTCCGAAATCGGAAACGGAAAGATAAGGGTGTGATACGGAGTTCCGGAATCGGAGTGAATACGGAAATCAAGATAAGACGTACAGGGATAATAAAAATAGGATTGTGACTGAGAATGATAAATGGGGCATATCGGAAATAAGCAGAAAGGTCTTATTGGGATGTGGAAAACATCGGAACAATGGAAGTCAGATCTAGGATCTAACAGTATCTCCCTTTTATGGCTGAGCCCTAGAAGGCCGATTACACTATTGAATGTCATGGGAAGTTTGGGTGTCGGTTATCCGTAAAGGCTGAGATCTTGGATCGGATATATATAGGGGAAACGGTTTGTGGAAACACAAAAACATTTGACCCCCACCACCACCACTACTCAAGAAAATGCCATCGTGTACTAGGTCGTCATCACCTATGTGCTCTGTCATTGACATCAGCTCTGGCAAAGAAATTGCCGCTGAGGTGAAGGAGTATGAGTGGAAAAAGGCAGAGCTGGAGATGAGAATGCGGGAAAAGATGAAGGCAAAGCGGGAGAGAGAAGTGGAGGAAAAGTGAGAACGGGATCGGAAGGAGAAGGAATATCAGGATCAGAAAGAGTGGGAGGATCAGGATCGGAGGGCAAAAGAAAAGGAGGATGACGATTGGTGAAAAAAGGAGGAAGCCGACCAAAGGAAGCGGAAGGAGGAGGTGGATCGGCAGAAGGCCAAATCGACGCAAACAGTGTGGGAGGAGTTGAGGCGAGAGGAAGCCCAACTCAAGAAGTTTTTGATAAGTCGTTGTTTGTATCTGCGATTGATAGGTTTTGAGGGAAGAATCGGTCTAGCCGGAGAAGGCCGATTGCGAGCGGAAAGCTGAACGAAATGTGAAAACTCCATCGGGGAACGTTGGGGGCCGAAAATGTCGACTCGAGGACGTATGGTCGGAGGCCAACGAATATGACAACTGATGCGTTCTTTGTCGGATGCAGGGTTTAGACTGTGTTGACGAGGAGCGGAAAAGTGGGAGATCGTGGAAACGGGCATGTGTTCAATGCCAGAACGACTGGAAAAAGTGCACCAAGCTGGGCGATGTGGATTTTGCGGTAGAGATGGTGGGCAAGTTGTCGTTGTCGGTGCACAGGTGGGGTCAGGCGGAGAACGTGGAAGTGGGGCCAGGGCCGGCGATAAAAAGACATCAGGCGGAGGTGGTCGCAGATCGTGACGTTGGGGTGATTTTGGGGAAGGGCAAAGGCAAGGAGTGGGGAACGGAGGACGACGCGGAGGACGAGGCGGAGGATGCGGGGCTCACGGCAGAAATCTTCAGGCTCTGCAAGACCATTCACAATCTCGTGAAGTGGATCTGCTACAATGTGGAGGGGATGGCGGCCTTCAATGACACGTTGAAGATGTCACACAGGACTGCAGAGATAGAGTACAAGTTCTGGAGAAAGTGGTGGGAGACATACCATGGAGCGTTGGCGCTGTGACCAGACTTGGAGTCAGAAGCCAGGTTGGGGAATGAGGTGGAAAACATCGGGCCACAACCTGAACCAGAGAAGGAGTCAGCAAAAGGGAAGGGGAAAGGGAAGGAGGCGGATGGCGATGGAATGGACGTCGATGTCGTTCCGGAGGTACCAGAGAAGGAGATTCCAGTAGAGGAGGTATTTGCCCAGGAGCCAGAGGTGGATGTCGGTGAGAAAACAGCGAATTTGGAAAATGCGGCTTTGGACAGGCAAGCTGAGTCCTTCCCTGCCCACTACCAGTGCTTCACTGGTAGGACCAACTCACTCTGGTTGCCAGACCGCATCCATGAAGCAAGCATCAGCAGCGCCATATCCTGCGTCACTGAATGCCCACATTGCCCCAGCCATAGGTGACCCGCCTGCAACGCAGACGGGATACTTACCCCACCCATTGGGCAAGGTGCCGCACCCTAATGCAGTGTACACGAGCTGTTGACCCACAGAGTGGTTTGACACCTGCCAGCTCAATGACCCCAAGTTCATTGAGCAGTTGACACTTGTGCACGCGACATTTGCCATGTCGCACAGCACGCTATAATTAAGCGTGCTGATCACGAGCAGCGCCTGGCTACTCAAACACCAGCATTCAAGATTGCTCACGACATGCCTCCCAACTTTAGGGGCACATTATGCATGATAGAGTACTCCCCAGAGGGAGTATTGCCCGCTATTTGCGGGCTTGGGGATAACACCCTCCAACTGGAGGATGTGGACGTGTGGGTTTGGCTTAAACTTATTAGGCCAAAGAAAGACAGCCTAGTCTTTCTTCAAAAGCTCATGGAACTGTTTACAGTTCGTGGCCAGTGGGCTGATCTTGCTGGTACATGCTGGCAGCAAGATCTCCCAATGCTACTATCTACTAGCGTCGAGAAGGCGTTTGACTGGAAACACCCCCATGTGGAGACGTTGCTCAGTGAGCTAGCCTAGTGGCTAGGTACATATGCAGGGGTAGATCCCGCTAGGGCTCTTGTAAATATAGAGCCCTACTTCATGCGCAAGCAGAGTAAGTTCTGCTACAACACTACCATGCAGAGGGTACTCGACGCTCGTGAAGGCCGGATATTTACCGGCCTTCATATACCTCTCCCATGCGTCCCCCAGGGTTTTGGGGATCACCCAGAATGTCCGATGACAATTCATCGCTAGACGGACGAGGCGGAGGGCCTCCCCACTCGCAGGCATGTACGGACGTGCCGTTGACGGGACCCCCCATGCCATCCGCTCCCCCACCCACTTCTGCTCACACAGCAGAAGATAATCCGATGGAAGTCAACCCCGCCGACTCCCTTTACTACGACATCGAAGTAGCCGTGCAGTCTTCCTCGACTGCACCTGTAACCATATATGCTGATCCCCCATCAGCATAAAAAATTGCCCAACCTTCCTTGAGGTTTGGTCTGTGGGGAGGGTGTAAGAATGTAGATTCTAGCATATATGCTACTATTTAGAGTAGATAAGTCACCAGAGTGACTTATGGGTTAGATTATGTAATGCCACCCACTAGGGGCACCTGTAGATAGTGGACAACTATACAGTTGTCCACAACTAGCTTAGATAATCACTTTAACTTTACTTGTAACCACACCACTTCAATAAACATATTGGCTCCGTCTGTTTGTGTGATGCAAATTAAGTATCTTACACTAGTAGAACACAAGGTTGGCTCCCATGCTTACCGCCTTCGACTTCCCAAATCTATGAGTCACCTACACCCTGTCTTCCCTGTGGTCAAACTCCTCCCAGCTCCCCCAGACCCCATTCCTGGTCAGAAAGCCCAACCACCCCTACCCCTAGTTCTGGTAGGGGAAGATGAGCATTACAAGGTTGAACAGATATTGGACAGTCAGCTTTGCTGTGGAAAGCTTGAATACAAGGTTAGGTGGAAAGGTTATGGGTATGAGCATGATGAGTGGATCTCTGAGGCAGATTTGGCAGCCCCAGACCTCGTTACCGACTTCCATCGCCTCCACCCAGGTGCCCCTCGTCGTTTGTGTAGCCGACTTTGACACCTTTCATCAGATCCCACTTGTGTCTCCCACTGGAGGCAAACAACAATTTTCTGAGTCAGAAAATCTTTCAGAACATCTTCAGAATCTGCTATGTTTCCTGAGGATTTTCTGGGGACAGAAAACTGTGAAAAAAACCTATGGTTTTTAGAGAGTTTTCTGTCCCCAGAAAAACTTCATGAAATTCTAGAAATGTGCCCCAGAAAATTGTACAAGAAATACTTGCCAAAACTAAAGATTTTCTGACAATTTTCTGAGTCCAAGAAACTTAGAGAATATTGTGGATTTCCACAGGTTTCTTTGCAACCAGGAAAGCTTGTGAAAATCTTGCAGAAAACCTTGCAGAAAACCATGGTTATTTAACAGTTTTCTGATCAAGGAAACTCAATAAATGAGTTTTTTGAATCAGGAAATTGTCAGGAATCAGAAAACTGTTAAATAACCATGGTTTTCTGCAAGGGTTTCTTCAAGATTTTCTGACTCAGAAAATTGTTGTTTGCCTCCAGTGATAGGTGTCAGTGTGTCAGGATGTCACACTCTAAAAGGGGGGTGATGTAAGGGGAACCCCTATTCCCTCTCTTCTCTCTATCTATTATTTTGACTCCTTTTATCTTCATTTCCCTATGACCTTCCTATTCTCCTCCCTCTCACCATTTCATCCTTCCTGTATTCTAGCTACATCTTGGGTGCTTATTTAAGTGCTCAAACATTGATCTTGCAAGCGCCCACATGTTGATATTTCGGACTTCGTTCTACATTCAGTAGTGTAGTTGGCAGTGGGGTCCCTAGACTTTTCTCTTCGGATTCCCACCTGCCAGGTATGCATCTTCCTCTGTAGCTTCCTGTAGGCTTATATACCTTCAGATTCCCACCTGCCAGGTTATAGTGTGATATTCCACTAGCCCAGGTCACAGATCACCTGCGGTGGGACTCATGGACAGCCTTAGAAAGATGGGTGAACAGCACGCATGCTGTCAGGTAAACAGAGGATGAAGGCTTGATTACTGGTACCCACAGGTGCAATGATTTCAAAAGGTCTGAGGTATTTTTCAGCAAGCTTCTTGGAAGGTCAGGTTGTGCGGAAAAATTCAGGTTTTACAAAGACTTTGTCACCTACTTTGAAACCTGGAGCTGGAGAGCATTTCTTATTTGCAGGTTCTTCATAGCGGATTTTCACATTGGAAATTCTCTTTTGGAGTTCTTGGTGGAGTTTGTCTAAGTCAACTGCAAAATCTGTTGCATGGGATGATACAAGGTTATGTTCAGGATGTACAGAGATGTCGGGATTGTAACCTTTGTTAGTGAAGAACAGGGAAACTCCTGTCACTGGTGGCATGAGCATATTTTTAGTGTAAAATTGTGATAAAAATGCTTTTTCCTTACAGATTATCCATTCACTGTTCTGGTTGAAAAATCTCCCAAAAATGCTGCTTTCTTATCAAAATTTAGAACCTGAAAATCTGGTACATATTTCACATTTCTTGGCATGGGAAATGGACGGAAAATGTGAGAAATAATGAATTTATTCATTGATTTCATGCCACAAAAATAAGGACAATCTTGGCTTTCATTGACATTTTCAACAGAAAAGAATCAAAGTTTATCCATGATTTCATAGTAGAAAAAAAGTGAGAAAATTAGTAAAATATATGAGATTTTCATGAGATTTTTCAACACTATTAGCCAATGAATAATCCAACATTTTTCTTTAGTTTTGGCAAGGAAAAACCTCTCGGATAAATGTTTATCCAATGGATAATCATTCACCCATAGGCAATATATAACATGTTTTCTGAACCAAAAAAGGCAATGAAAAAGTCAGTGGATAATCATTCTTCCATAGGCAGAACATTTACCCCATATGGAAGAATGATTATCCAAGGGATCAACTCTTATCCACTGACTTTTTCATTGCCTTTTTTGGTTCAGAAAACATATTATATATTGCCTATGGGTGAATGATTATCCATTGGATAAACATTTATCCGAGAGGTTTTTCCTTGCCAAAACTAAAGAAAAATGTTGGATTATTCATTGGCTAATAGTGTTGAAAAATCTCATGAAAATCTCATATATTTTACTAATTTTCTCACTTTTTTTCTACTATGAAATCATGGATAAACTTTGATTCTTTTCTGTTGAAAATGTCAATGAAAGCCAAGATTGTCCTTATTTTTGTGGCATGAAATCAATGAATAAATTCATTATTTCTCACATTTTCCGTCCATTTCCCATGCCAAGAAATGTGAAATATGTACCAGATTTTCAGGTTCTAAATTTTGATAAGAAAGCAGCATTTTTGGGAGATTTTTCAACCAGAACAGTGAATGGATAATCTGTAAGGAAAAAGCATTTTTATCACATTTTTTACACTAAAAATATGCTCATGCCCCCAGTGTGGTCTTAGCTCAGGTGCAACATCTCCACCACTATCAGTTCAAGCCATGGTACAGCTGATAAGTACACAGAAAATATACTTAGCATAACAGTGGCCAAGGATGCCATATTACCCTGAGCACAAAACAATCAAGATCCATGTCAACTTTGTAAGCTGTTGAGTTGCTCAAAGTTGCATCTTCCGGGAAAACGCTGGGTTTCTTTTCCCACGGGGGTTTCTCATTATCCATAGGGAAAGAACTGCGAGATGGGCCAAATTCTCATGTTCGCTGTATATCGACAGTTATGTTCGTTCGTTGAATGGGACATGTAAGCTTAGGAAGAGAATTGATAAAATCAATGCTTCTAGCCTTTGTAGTATGGGTGGAGTAGTTAATAGGACATTGGGAATCAATCTAGTTCGTAGACACAGCGTAGCGAGTATTTTAGTGTTTGAAGTGGGGAAGTGGGGCATAGTGTGATGTAGAGATGTACCGGATTCATGCAGCCGCGGTGTTAGCCGCACAAGTGCAATGGTCAGAGGGGTAGCAAACTGAACATGGGAGTCCACCACCACCTATTTTGACCCAATTGCACGGTCCCTAGTATCTGGAGCATTTAATTCACTGAAGGCATACTTCGAGTTAGTGGTGTGTTTGTGAGCGTACGATAAGCTCTTCTGTGGGTTTGAGGGAAGCAAAAGGTTGAACGGATAGCTTCCGCGTAAAGTCGATGAAGTGATAAAAAGTAGTCCCGAGCCCCTGAATCTGTCACTGAAAATTAAGGGGGGCAGGAATAGGCAACTTTGAGCTTACTTGAAGCCAATAGTCTATTACGAGAGAGGGTTTTGACGCTAACAACTTAAAATTAGACGCCGTAGTGGTGAGAGAAGTGATATAGGGCGCGGGACGTCACCGAAGGTAGGACCAGTTTGACCCTGCATTAAGTACGCCAGCAACAGTCAAACATGGTGAGGCGCCTGCGTGTGAGGATGCAAGCTTTCTGGATGAATCTGTGTACTCACAGGGAACCAGAGTGCTTTGATGGAGCGCAGCTGGCTTCTGCACAACTGTCTCATTCGAATTCTCGCGAGCGATGATACGCAATGGATGCCCACCGTGGTCTGATCAGTTTGCTTGTAGCAAAGGATGTGGAGGCGATGATATACGTGACGCTGTCACATCTCGTGACATGGATCTCTCAACAATCCAACCATCTGGCCTCTAGAGGCATCACCGGCATTGGGGACTTGTGTAACAACTAGAATGAACGTGCAGAGTGTCTGTATTCTCTTGTCCCGTCCATCCTAGTATGTTGAACACTAGAGCTTGACCTGCACAGCGGAGCAGCTTTCACACTGCTCCCGCTTGGTCGCACCAAAATCGTCCTGTATAGCCCAGGAATGACCATAGATAGTTAAGTGAGATTACACAATTATACTTGCACGTACTTTCATTGAAGGTTGCACCCGTCTAGTGTGCTCATGGGTGCCGGTCCCTCGAGATTCCTCAAACATGTAGAGACCATAACGGAACTTCTGCACTTCTGAGATAGTCGGACAAGAACAAAAGCGTGCATGTTTCACAAGGATGTACGTTGATACTGAGGCGTGCTACTGTTATGGATACGGGGCATTCAGCATAAGGGCCCCCATGATTTGCGTAGAGGTTCATATCTCGTACACTCTACTGACCTCAGAGTCACTATAGAACGATCTATACGCGGATAAACATCCTTTCCCGGGCGTTCGGCTATAATGATGCGCTCTATAAAGGTTTACGAGGAATAATTGCGACAACCACGTACTGGGATTATGTTTCATACGAGTGGCGACTCGATCGACCAAAAGAATCTTCCGCTGAACCGTTGGGCGTGCATTAGGTCTGCGTTGTGGTCTATCATCATGCGATCTTGTTCCGGTGGGGCTAAAATTTACATGTCGTGGGTAAGTTGGTTGCCGGTGTAGCAACGTACTTCCTGTCGCACGCCTTAGTTCACTCGATCTGTGACCCCGATGACTCCAAAGACAGGTGGGAGTGTCAAAGACTGCGATTTTGCTTATGATTTCTCACCCTAAGTCATTCCCCTCGTGCAGCCGATCAAGGTGATGCCCTTTTCAGAGACTTCACGGCGCTCTTGAGAGAGGTGATGGTCGAAGAAGATGGGTTAATGTCCATGGAGGTTGCAAAACAGCCCCGGGTCAACTGTTGAGACCGCGCCTACAAGCACCCCCTGGCGGCCCCATAATTTGCCCCTCACTTCCTTTCATCGCCCTCTTACCTCGCCTTGTACATAGCGAACGATTCTCCAATATGTCTGTGCTCATTACAGGCGCTAATGGTCGCACTTCACGACAAGTCATCCATAGATTGCTCTCTTCCCCCGAATGTCCTCCACTTCGTCCTCTCGTGCACTCCCAATCGTCCCAGGAGCAGCTTGGGACTACGTTTCCCCAACTCCGAGCATCACCTCATAAGATCGTCATAGCCGATTACTTGACAGAAACCACAATTTTAACGGCGATGACTGGCGTCTCAGTTGTGTTTCATAATGGACCTGCCTTTCACCCTTCTGAGGCGACCATGGGGATCGCCGTCATCAACGCTGCAATGGAAGCGGGGAACAATCCGCACATAATCTATTGCTCTATCCTGCATCCTATGCGTGCCAAACTTCTTCATCACACGGTCAAACTGAAGTGAGTGCTAATTTCATGCGGACAGAACTCCACATCTGGCTTATGAGCGGAGGTAGAGTTGAGGAATACCTCATAGAATCCAAACTCCATTACACCATTCTTCAGGTACGTTGACTCTCTTTCGCGCACGACTGACAGGTGGTCACGCCATATTCGACAGCCTACTCACTACATGCAGAACGTCCCCCTGAGTTCAGTGTGCCAAACTGGTATTCTGCCTCTTGGATATTCCATGTCCACCACGCAAGGGTTCGTAGATCTGGTGGATCTCGCGGACGTCGTTCGAGCTGTGATATTTTCTCCTCTCACTCACACATTCGCCACCTATGAGCTAGTTGGTCAGAATATGCCTTATTCATCCGTCGCGGATATCATACAAGAGGAAAGTGGGAAACCAGTTAAATGTGTGGTGCTCTCTGTGAAGGAGTTTGTGGAGAAGACTCGGCTAGTCGGGGCAACGGCCAGTGAATATTCCCAACATGCGGCTGAGAGAATGATGCTTTACTGCGATCGCTGGTATGTCATTCTCCTGGTCTTTAATCAACGCCGTTAAAAGCACTGACTTTGACGCGTTGAGGGGTCTGACTGGCAGTCCCAATATCTTGAAGTGGTTGCTTGGCAGGGATCCTACCACATGGCAGCAGTACATTCGTCGAGAGTTAGCAATCTAACGAAACAAATTTAACAAACATTCTCCCAAACTTGAATGACCACTGTCGAGCAGTTTTTTTTGTTTTTTTTTGTTGTCATACTAAGATTGGACATACGAAAAATTGCGACGTCTTCAGAAGTGTACATGTCCATGGTGTCAACATGCCTACTGCTCTCAGCGCTACGTAGCGGCGTGTGAAATTTTAAGCGTGTTGGTCTCCACTCTTATCATCATCATGGCCCCGCTGTTGCTCGTCACGTCGACGGGTCGCGCAGGTCGTCACCTCATTTCAACACTATTGTCCCTACCTGAATGCCCTGCTATCCGAGTGATCGCCCGCTCCAACGCCAACATTCAAGAGTCCTTTCCATCCCAGCTCCGTTCCGCCCCTCACTCAATCGTCGTCGCAGACCACTTTCAAGGCGAGGAGTTCGAAGCAGCCTTCAGAGGTGTCTCAATAGTATTTCACAACGGGCCCGCAGTGCACACACATGAGGAAGCTATGAGTCTCGCGGTGATCGATGCGGCCAAGGAGGCAGGTGTAAAACATTTTATCCTATGCAGTGTTCTCCACCCCATGCGCGTAAAGCTGCATACCCACAAAGTCAAACTTGTGTATGTGTCCCTTTCTCTTGTTTCGAGGTAGTGATGGTGAATCGCTACTAGTATTGAAGAGTATCTTGTGGAATCACGTTTAAACTACACGATATTGCAGGTGCGAGGATCCTCAAGATCGCTGCATCGTGCTGACTATACTATAGCCGACCCACTACATGCAAAACGTCTCCCTCGACCATGTTCTGAAAACTGGCAAGATCCCAATAGCTTATTCATCGTCTGTCGTCCACGGTTTTGTCGATCTCGCTGACTTGGTCATTATTGCCCGGAATATCATCTTAACGCCTGCCCGACATAATCTGGCTCGATACGAGCTTGTTTCCGAAAATCGATGTTACGATGATATAGCACTCATAATGGCGAGAGTGTGCCGAAAAGACGTTCAGTGTGACGTATTGCCTGCGAAGGACTTTGTGGCCAGGATGAGGATATCCGGGGAGGTCAGAAACGAGTATGCGGAGGATGCTATCGAACGATTGATGTTGTATTATGATCGCTGGTTAGTCGTGGTATTCTTCCTCCTCTGGGTCTTGGTAACTTGAGTTCTGATTACAGGGGGCTGACCGGCAATTCCAATATCTTGTGTTGGCTGCTTGGGCGTGATCCCACAACCTGGGAAGCCTATGTAAGACGCGAACTAAGGCATCGAATCTGATGCATGGCGGACCCCTCCCCGATGACCATCCTATTCCATTCAGTTCAAAATACACCTTAACGGTGCTCCACGGACTTTGTACTGTAATTTGTAACCTGCACCATGCTATTTTGCATTCTGAATAACGCGTTCCAACTACAGCAAACGTACATCCCGCCGCAAAAATGGATTTATATTACGCTTGGCTTATTGTCACCTCGTTGCTGGCTCGAGCGCGGTAGCCAGACTCTGACGTCAGATTTGCCGCGGTTGGCCCATCCGAAGAATGGAACTAACGTGACGTCAGCTTGACGCTCTTCTTCTGTGGGCGCCGTGTGGACCGTCACGACTCCTCTGCCCAACACAACCCACTCCCCACCCGGCCCGTCTGAGTCGATTCTGCCGGTCTGGGCCGTAATTCCTGGCCCGTCCGGAAGAACCACAACACGAACTGTGCCTCTCAATGCGACAATTGCGTCCGTATCTTGCGAAAGTTTAATTTGAACTTCCGTAAACTGCACATCGTTGGGTATGCGAAGTCTCCGGAGGTCATCTATCGTTGGGTTATCCACGGTTTCTGCAGAGTAGATAAACGGTCCCCGACCAACGGCAACGCAGGCGCGGTTTTCCGAGTCGAGAGGGTGAGGATAGATGAGACGGGATTTTACAGGGATATCGAGATTGATTCGGTATGCTTGGCTGCCAGGTACTGGGTTGAAGCAGACGATTCGTTCCTTTGGCGTGGTACTGCCATAGCCAATCGTGGCAATCTATTTATAATGTCACAAGGCTACTATGGCCACGTATAATTTGATATACCTTCATCTCTTCTGGTTGTGCCCAGTCCGGTATCCGCACGACAATGTTCGTTTCTTCGGCCCCGTCGCCGTTTACCCTAATAACGACGCTGCCTCCCCATGGCGCCGTGGATTCTTGTACAAGCCTGACTTCCTTACCATCCCGAGTAGTGAAGCAGGCTTCAGAGCCAATAAGCAGGTGGATGTGAATAGTTTCCTGGCCATCGTATGTACTCTGCGTGTAGATGTACTTTCCTAAGGATGTAAGAAGACGGACAAGATTGGGGGGACAGCACGAAACCTAAGGGCAACCGTGGATAGTTTAGCATAAATGTGGAACCTGGAAGCTGTGTTTTTACTTCGAACCAGGCAGTTCTTTCTCGCCATTTTCCAACAGTGGCTAATGGATTATCGTAGAAGAATGTCTGGCCATCCATACTCATTCCAACGAGGGCTCCGTTGTACAGGGCCCGTTCGAGGACATCCCCAAATCTTACATCCAGAGGGTTTATGAGGAGCATTTGATGTGCGAAGAAGATGAGAGCAACCGATGCACATGTTTCCGCATACGCTGAGGAAGTAGGGAACAAATGAATCGGTTGTGTTGATAATGAATGTCATAGTAATAGCACTGCCTACCTGATTCATTAGGGAGGTAGTAATCCGGGCCGAAACCTTCCCAATCGCCAATGGCCCCCATCCCACCCTGTCAAAACGAAGATAAAATAAATAAATGATGAAACAGGAATGTATTAGTATCTGAAGTACGGTGATATGCATCTTCCGTTCCGTCATGTTGTCCCAAAGCCTTTGCGCATCGTGTAAAAGACCCTCGTCTCCAGTTAAACGCGCAAGGTGGGCGACTGCAGTGAGCCAGTATCTAAAAGCTCATAAACTTAAGCTCAAACAAAACAAGGGGGGATTCGTACCCAGCTCTGACACTGTGTCCCTCGACAGTTTGAATATGTGAGATGGGTGCATCTGCTTGGTTATAGGACCACCTGGGAGCTGTCGGGTACGAAGGTCCAGGCTTTGCAGGTGGGTCGTTATTACGCAGTGTAGCCTCATAGTCATAAAAGTGCAGTCCTGTGTTAGATTTTAGATCGCAAAAAGGGGTATGATAAGCAACCATTAGAGTTACAGTAGCAATGGAAGGGAGATGTACCATTTCTCAGTTGGCCCCGCTCTTTTATGAAGAAGGATGCCAAAGCAAGAACACGCTTCTGTATCTCCATATTGGCTTGAATTTGTGATTGCGATGTAACACCAAGATGATCGTATAACCTAAGAAGAGCGAGTTCGAGCTCCTGGTGCCCTGGATATCTACACGACAGGGGTAAATAGGATTGTGGAAGATGTCTCCGTCTCGCACCCTCGTCTTTGGCCAGTCTCTTCATCGGGGCCAAACGTTTCGTCTATGTGGGAAACATACTTGAGGAGAGGTTCCAGCAGGCTGTTGGTCCTTTCATCGCAGGACGTGCGTGACGCAGAATATATAGCATGTGCGATCGCGGCTTCTAGGAGATGTCCAGCGCAATAGAGTTCGTGGTACCAGCTAAGGTATGTCAGAAACATGAGCTTCTTCGAAAGAATAAATAACACCGACGCGACATTAGTCCAGCGTTTCCCGGGTTCAACCACCTGAACGGACAGTCAAAAAAAAAAACCGGTATTGAATGAATAGTTGTGAGACGTTGATTAGAAGAAAATAAAAATTCTAAAACTCTCATAGTAGAAAATGTTCAATCTTACTGTAAAGTAGCTGTTTATGTATCCATCTTTCCACTGTGCACCTGAAATAAGGGCTACAGCCTCAGCAACCTTAGAAGCCAAGAAAATACTCGTATTGTCATTGATTTCCTCAACTTGGGAGCCATCCGAGTTGACGGTGGGCGTTAGAGCATAACAGGCAGCTTCCGTCCACTTCGCCACATCGGAGTCCCAGAAATGGTGTCTATACCATGGCAAGGAAGGGGTATGAGTCAACGACTCAAATACGTGATTGGAATAACCGGGGATATGGTGTTTCCATTGTGGATACGTTGCTGCAAAGTTTCGGAAAGACGATACTCACGGGCGATTTGGCATGCCTTCCTTCCATTCTAACCTAAGTACGTCCCATCTCCCCGTCTCTTTCATGCGCTTCCACATAGTAGGTAACGCCCCCTCCTTCGACGCTCTCACCCTTGCCTGCCAGAACTCGGAAGTAATGCGAACTCGATTGAAGGCTACAGATCTCGAGTCGGTGAGAAATGACATGATCCAATGCCTACGTAGATCTTCTTGTTTTAAAGAGCGCAAGGTGCACTTCTTGCGTTGATTCTTGAAGACTCAGGCTCGTCAAGGCTGGAGGTTGTGAGATAAATATATCTCTCGTTGTCCCAAAGAAGAGGTATGTAAGGGGCCGGCATCCCCCAAGCCGCATTCATTTCCTTGTGACCAGTGATGTTCAGAATACACTGAGCGACTGTACAATGTACATGCATAGGTTAATAGCAAATACATGTACATTTTTAAATGCAATCCCTTGCTTTGCAACTTATTATTAAATGTCCATGAATGAACCGTACTAGTCGGAGAAGAAAGGACGGCGGCATCGTCATATATGGTCTTCGACGTTACATAAGTAGGTAAATGTAATTGCTTGATTTGATAGAGGCCGGTGAATTTACGCATTTTTCTTGTGTCCAGATGGGTGTAGATATTGAGCGAATCTCCTCTCTCACGCGCAAAACCTCAGAGAAGAGCGAAGGCAGGTCTGCATTAAAAAACCCCAGTGGGGAAAAAGCATAACCGTGCATAGATACAAGCCATCGAGAGACGGGAAAAAAGGGAGAGGAGGGTGGGTAAAGGAAAGAACGCTGCGAACGAGTTAGTAAACAAAAAAACTGCGGCTCGTGCTAAGCGAACAACGGACCTGCGAGGTCTGGGAAGCAAAAAGCGGCGTAAAGAGCTAGGACACGAAAAACGAGACTAAAACGGCTGAGGATCCCACCCGGGCAACAGTGGCCGTGGTTCCTGAGACACCACACCATTGCCCAGGACTCAGACCGCCGAAATCTGCGAGAATCGGTCAGCATCGACCCGAAGGTCCGAGAGAGCTAGCGCAAGACATACTAGCGAGTATGGGGGTAAGAAGCGAGCAAGAGGCAGCGAGCGAGCGGACAGGTAGCGCCTGTAACAGTTAGCTAAGACGAGGGAGAATTCGCCGCGTGTAAGTTCGTGCCTCACCTAAACGCAGAGTAATTTGGTGGTGAGGCTGCAGCAAGCCTGCAGTGGCGGGCCGCGGCTACGCGTCGGGCCTAAACCGGGGCGCCGAATTGTTTTCCAGCACCGACCAGCTCCTCAAGACCCCACTGGTGACACTCTTTCCTTGCGTAGATAATTGTGAGCCGTCTCAATCCGGTTCCCGGGATCCAGTTCTTTTTTTTATATCCCATTAGCATCAAGGCATTGACACACATGGGAAAATTCTGACCCGCCGTCGTTCTCACCCCAGTCCAACCTAAGCATACGGAGATAAGCAGACCGACTCTATGGGTTTCAGACGCCCCAAACCACAATTTTCCATCCTCACCCTCACCCTACAGCGAGCATGGGTGAAGAGAGAATTAGTCAAGATGCAGTTAAAATCTCTCATATATGGTTATCTCAATTCTCCACTGCTGTATCATCTGGAGATGTTAAAGCCACTACCACGTTATTCCTGAGTAACGGTTGGCTTCGGGACATCCTCGTATTCACCTGGAACCATCGCAGTCTTTGTGGCCACCACGCCATCTCCGAGTATTTAACCAATCACCTGGAAGACGCCAAAATCAGAAATGTCGAGCTCGACGAAGACCATAGTATCATGCCTACCTATGCGCCTGAGCAGGAACTGATCGAAGCTGCCTTCAAATTTGAGACACCCATTGCAATTGGAAGGGGGCACGTCCGTTTATTGCAAGATTACTCCGGTGCATGGAAGGCTCTAACAGTATTTACTACGCTCGATGATCTGAAGGGACACGAAGAAAGGAGTTTTGAGAGTGGATATTACGAGGGCCACACGAGGACGTGGAGCGAGGTTTACGAGGAGGAGAAAGCTCGTATTGAGACGGATCCTCATGTTATAATCAGTGAATGCCCTTGCACTCTTTCTGGATCGCTGCTTACTTCATAATCGCAGTCGGAGCAGGCCAAAGTGGTTTGAACGTCGGTGCACGCTTCCGTCAAATGAACATCCTAACGTTGTTAATTGACCGATCGGACGCCGTTGGAGATGTCTGGCGGAAACGCTATCCAACACTAACATTGCACACGCCTAATCCACATCATACTAGTTCGTAGATACATCAGATTATCGTCTCATCCTTTGAATTTTTGACTCAACTGATCTGAATCTTTGTCAGTGCTTTACACACGGTTTTCTTCAACAGCACCAAAATATACCTCCCGCGACAAAGTGGCCGCGATGTTGGAGCAGTACGCATACAACCAAGATCTCGTGATATGGAATCGTACGACAATGCTTCCAACACCCTCTTACGACAACGTAAGCAAGCGGTGGACCGTAAGTATACTCCGAGACGGTGTTGAGGTAACTTTACACCCTTACCACATTGTACTCGCCATGGGCACCCTTGGAAAACCACATATTCCTGATCTTCCGGGAAAGAAAGAATACAAAGGTGTTTCGCTTCACGCTACAGATTTTAAAGGCGCGCGGACATATGCCGGAAAGAAGACAATTGTTGTTGGTGCCAGTCAGACCGGTGCGGATATCTCCCAAGACCTTGTGACTTGCAAGGCGGCCTCTGTAACTTTGGTACAACGTTCGAGTACCATTGTGGTCTCTGCCAACTACACTAATTCACTAATGGATCCTCTCTGGCCTATGAACAGCGACCCATCAATCGGAGATTTTAGGGCTGCTGCTATGCCTATCTTCCTCTTGAAACAGTTTCAAATAGCTGACAAAAAGAGAAGAATCGAGCTACAAAAGGACATGCTAGAAGGGTTGACGAAGGCAGGTTTGAAAATCCACGAAGGTGAGGAAGGAGCTGGTCAGTTGTTGAGAGTTCATGAGCGGCTTAATGGTATGTGATGCCTCCATCTTCCCATCGTTCCGCTAATTTTTTGTCTAGGATACTGTATAAGTTTCATTATTTCCTTAGATTCATGTCATTGACTTTTATTGCAGGGTTGGACGTTGGCACAGCTGATCTAGTAATCAAGGGCTTGGTACAAATCAAGTCTGGGACAGAACCTGACCATTTCACACATGATGGACTGGCCTTTAAAGATGGCTCAACTCTAGAGGCGGATCTCGTTGTATTCGCCACTGGTTATGAGCCTATCACGGATGCTATGCAGGGCATCTTCGGAGAAAGGGTGGCTGCTCAAACGAGCCCTGCTTACGGATTGGATGCAGAGGGAGAGCCCGTTCGAGCCTACAGGCCTTCCGGACATCCCGGTGTGAGTGTCGTAGTGCGCTTTGAACCGGCTCATCTGAAACTCAATTTATTTTTAAGCTCTGGTGGGCCGTTGGTGATTTTATGTATTCGAGATATTATTCAAAATCACTGGTGAGCCCGTAGATAAAACAGCGGGAAACCATCTTATATTATTTTTATAGGCATTACAAATCAAAGGACGAGAGCTTGGACTCGTTAAAAATTGATATCGTTTATTGACATTGGTATTAGTTAGAGATTGAGGAAAATGATGCAGTCGTGAGGAGGTACAATCACAGGACTCGGGTGCAATCTCTTCTTGTATTGCAGGAGAAAAAACATGTATGTAACCGTTGTCGCTGCGTAAATTGTTTATTGTGGTTGCCAAGGCGAGCTGCAGGTTCGGCGAGTGGCGCAGAGTCGACGTGAGGGAAGGATCAGTCGGGAGACATACCTGCAGCGGGGTTCAAGGAAATGGGTGGCACGAAAGTAGCTTGGGGCGGTAGAGGCTGCGATTGCGGAAGGGGCTGCGGGGGCAGTTGTGGTGGCTGCAGAGGTGGCTGTGGCGGCTGCGGCAGTGGTTGTTGCTGCTGCTGCTGCAATGGTGGTGGCGCTTGTAGTGGCGGCTGATGCGGCTGTGAGGGATGCGCCTGCTGCTGAGCTATTCGCTGAGTGTTCTGCATTAGCGTGATGAGAGCCGCAACAGAGTTCTTGAGTGATGTTAGGCGGTCATCTGGAGTTGGTGGTGTAAATGGGGGGAAGGGGATAGGTCCAGATTGTTGAAGTTTGACGAGTCGGAGCTTCTGGGGTCTTATGTACGCAAGTGGACAGTAATTAGAGTTTAACGCCTTTTGTCTCTGGCCACGAAGTAGACCTGCGTCTCTACCTTCTAACACAGATGTGATGTGCCAGCTTCTTATAATAATCACTATTCTGCAAAGGGGGAAGCCTGGGAGAGTGCATACATGAACAAGACTTTCAGGTCTTTTCTGCACTTCACTGCTTGTTCCTGTTACTTTTGCAGAGGTAAAGTAATTTTATATCATTCTAGCATTATTTTTTGATCAATATTTTGTAAACTACTTGATGTGGTGGCCTACGCGCACTAAGAATGTGACTACGTGACTAGCTTCTGAAGGTTTCTGCATCGTCCCATGCCACAACACATTCCTGACCACTTTAGACAACGCCACACGTATTCTGAAGACCTCCAGAAATGGATTGTGTACCAAAGATACACTCTGGAGAGAAAAATCAATGACATCTCATTGGATCTCAACATCTCAAAACGTATCATGGAGCGGGTTCTACAGTTATGACGGACTACAGGTGAGGTTACAGCACCAAAAAGGCTCAATAAGAAGAGGATCCAGATTATGACACCACAAGAAATGGATGTGAGTACCTTGCACTGTTGTGTTGTGCCCCTTTGACTGATCTACTGTAGTCCCTGGTTCAGTTGGTGCAACTGCTTCCAAGCTTGTATCTTGATGATATACAGAGTATTTTTCAAGAAATGTATGGGATAATTGTTGGAATGAGTACACTTTGGGAGACCATGCGAGCACTGGGCCTCACACAAAAAAAGGTAAGCTTCGCTTTCATGTTTTTGTCTGTTCTCTCATCATTGACTCGTTTACCAGCTCTCTAAAGCTGCAGCAGAACGCAATGAAGCTCTCAGGAGTCTCTATGGCTTCTGCATTAGCCATGAGGATGCCAACTGGTTAGTTTTTATTGATGAGAGCTGTGTTGACTGCCGCACAACATACAGGCTTTACGGATGGGCCGAGAAGGGTAAGAGGGTGCAAACAAAAGCAAGGTTTGTTCACAGAACTGGGTTTGGTGCTGCACTTGTGTTTTTACAAGCACTAATGTCTATTTACAGTTTTTCGGTCCTTCCTGCATTGTGCAGTGAAGGGATTATTTATTCTGCTGTTCGGGAGGGTGCATATGACAGCCCAGCTTTCCTTTGCTTTATCCACTCTCTTTCGACTTGCATGAACTCATGGCCAATGCCCTGCAGTGTCTTGGTCATGGATAACTGTTCCATTCACCATGCACCTAAAGTTTGCGAGTTATGTTGTGAACAGTAAGTCCCCAGCTCTCTCTCTTTTGTTCATTTTCTCATATAAGGGTATTAGAGGTGTCTGGCTATACTATCTACCACCATACTCCCCCGATCTAAACCCCATTGAAGAAGCATTTTCGTTCTTCAAGGCATACATGCGATGGCATGGTGCAACATTTCACCATGCTGTTGACTCAAAAAATAAGACTGCCATCCTCTCATTTATGTACACGGTGCCAGGAGCTATTACAGAAAGGCATGCAAAGGGTTGGATGAGACATTCAGGTTACCTATAGCTTGACCAGTCTTTTTATTTGCCATTTTTATTTGTCTCTCTCTTCTTCACTGTTCTACCAGTCCTGTATACAAGGACCTATTGTTGCTTTGGTAGTTTCAGCTCACATCAGTTTGTTGTTGTTTGGAATCTTTTTGTATCTGATATATCATTGAAACAGCATGAAAACATTGGTATTGAAAGATATTCTAAGCATTCTAAATATTTGTAGTCTAAGCAGTGCAATTGTGTGAGTAAGTGTCAATGGTAAGACTGCCAAATGAAAAAGACCAGTAGGTACTAGTGAAACCTCCCCCCCTTCATTGCAAATTTGCAGCCGTTTTGAGCTGTTCAGTGATAACACTAAACTCCTGCATTGATAATTTGAAGCCTGTACGTATGATGTCCTCTGAGAGTGAGGCAAGGCTGCTGAGGGGCATACCAAGATAATTTCTGTCCTGAAATTTGTTGATGATTTTTGCACCAATCAAGTCCTGGCATAGTAATTGACTCCTGTAAGTGTGTGAGCCATGTGCTGACATCTGGAATATCAGAAGTAAGAGTGGGGCTAATGGAATGATTGGAAACCAAAGATGAAGACTGCTTGCGGTGAGGATCAGGTGTCAATAGGTCATATCCTTGTCGAAATGCTTCAGGAGGCATGTTTATAGTGACATGCATGGTTCCTGTATTTGTTTCGTATTGATTCTCCACTGTTCTTGCACCTGTGCGGTGAGAGACAGGTCCTGATTTGAAATACCAGTCTTTGAAGGGATTGGTGTGTGGTGGATTTTCAATATCAACCCCCTCAACACCCTGAATCTAGAATAATAAACTTTTTCAGTTAGATCATTTACCAATGAAAACACCCATACCATCACAAGGGCCCAGGAGAGTTCACCTGCAAATGTTACAAGAAAATGGACCCTTTAGTTTTATCTCCCAGGCAAACTTTTCCAGTATGCATGTTGCAGGGCCAGTGTTGCATGAGCAATTGAACCAGCAATTGAACCTTTGCTCTGTATTCATCATTGCTTTTGGAATTGAGGTCATGCCCATCGCCTACGCCATGGCCATCGTCACTGCTTTCAGCAGACAGGTATGGATTTTTTCTTTTTGCAGCCTTGCCAGGGGGTTTTGCTTTTTTCCCATTATTCATATATCTCTTCACAGCTTCCTCAATGTCTCTCATCATCTAGAAGACATTGCATGAGAAACTAAATAAAAAACATGAGATAAAATAGTGGCAAAAGACAAACCTTTTTTGTCATCACAACATTGATATCATAAGAAACTTGTTTTTTCATGTATTCTGCTTCCCACAGAGCCTTAATTTTTTCCCAGTCCTGTGTATTATGGAGTGAAACCTTGAGTGAGCCGGTCTTTGCAATTTTCACCACTGGAGGAGGACATTTGTCCATTGGCATCTTTGCACTACCAATGACCGTTTGAATGGATAATATGGCCTGTTCCGCACTTGCGTCAAAACTCATGGCATGACAGATCGTGGCTTCTTGTTCCCATTGATCATGGACAGGGATAAGAAATATAAGCTCTGTATTTTATTGAATGAATTTGGCATACAAAATAATTATGGCACTTATAAGCCTTTAGGGTGCAACGGAGGAGCTGTTGCAGAAATTGCAGTCACACTTTTTGATTTAGACTTGGAAGATTGTGGTGGCAGAGCTTCCTCATCATTGCCCTCACCTTCTTCTTCATAGTCATCTTCTAGCTCTGCATTTTTTGCATCTTCCTCTGCATATTTGTCATCATCACTGTGATCATCATTGTCAGCACTTGCATAGATGGCTGCAATTGCATCGACATTAGTGTCGTCTGGACCATGTGGGACATAGATGTCGAGTGAGTTGTCAGACACATTTTTGGATCCATAACTTTTATCCAAATACACGGCATCAGTTGAATTTACTTTGATATTCGCACCATTACAACTTACTGTTTATATCAACTTCAGATTCCTCCACTTCCCGAACCATTGACAATTTGTCTGGCACCTGCATCTTGACCTGTGCTGCTAGACTCTTTGTACCTTGATTCTTGACAGTGGGGGTTGCTCTCTGTTTTGCAGTTACTGTACCTTGGGTAGATTTGCTCACAGTGGTAGCTGCCATGACCGAATCCTTAGATGACATGTTATACTGTGCCTTCGTTTTTACCTCTACATGTTTTCCACTATTCTTCTTTTCACCTTTCACTTGTGTTGCAGTCTCTAAAGCTGCTACTAAACATGTTGAGGGTGTTTGGTGTCGAGAACCTGTGACTATGACGGATAAGTCTAAGTCATCCCTTGAGTGGTGCTTCTTTGCCTCAAATAGATGGATCCTGTGGCATAAATGATGTGCGGGTGTGTTTCCTAGATATTGATGGGGAGACGTTGCTGCGTGTCTTGTGCTGGGTCAGTCTGGATGACAGTGGGGAGACGAGTCATGAAGCTTGTGACAGTGTGACAATAACTTTTGGAGCCTTCATCTGGCAGCTCCAACACTGTCTTTCTTAATATTTAATCTTTTGTAAGACATAATAAATTACTATGTGTATTATGAGGCTATATAAATCACAATACAAATGCCAATAACCACAAGAAAACCCCCAAATGTATGCACCTCTCCCTTCCCCCAAGGAGAAATATATATCAATTGGTTTGTTGTAAATTTATTATGTACCTTTGTATCTCCCCGATTCCTGTGTTTTGTTCATTATAAATGTGAACCTCCCCTTATACTGCACAAGGAGGCCAAGGGTATTGTAATTATCAATATGGTCTAATAATACTATATTTATAGATATAATTGTAGCTACTACCTTTAATATAAATCTCTGAAAATTTTGAAGCTCATATGAAAGTGGATGAAAGTGGTTGGCAAGATACGGTGTGTTTAGTTCAGAGCATATTTCCAAATGCAAAATTTAGAGTCTGCCTTACGTAATTGGAACAGCTGTAAGGGTGGGTGCAAAGAAATAAGAGCTCAAAGCCTTTATGGCTATTGAGCGAGGAATGAATTCTAAGGATACAGGAGTGAAGATTGGTGTATATACCTATCAAGCGAGGAATAAGTTCTAAGGATGCAAGGAGTGAGGAAGTGGAGCACAAGGATATATATGAGAAAAGCATAAAGGAAGGGAGTAGCGGAGCAAAACAAAGGCTCTGGTAAGTTGAGGGGATTGCAATGCATAAAACATGTGCTGAGATGGTCATGTGACTTGCATCAGAGACCTTGGACAAAGCGAGTGTTGTCCAATTCATCTCTGCCTCTTGCTGTGACACTTGGATAGCAACAGCATGATTGTGATGCCAGCACTCTTTTTCACAGCTGGGAAAACCAGGCCGTGCTCAAGCCAAAGAAGGAGTGAAGTGGAGAGATAGAGGCTTGGGAAGGAGAGCATTGGGAATGGCCCAATGGAGATGTGCGGAAGGGGATAAGAGGCGGGGTTTACATTAGAACCCAGATTCATTCCCAGCTTTTCCACCATTCTCCGACATATTCTGATTAGTAATTCTGATATGTTTTCCAATTCACTCCACCTGTTCTACTTATCCCCGTTCCATCTATATTTAGTCATTTCTTATCAAGATCTACATCTTTGGTCTTATATCCATATTTACCCTTACCTCCGATCCCATATTCTCTCCATTTCGGATTTCCATACTTTGTATCTTTCCGACTTGGACCATATCTATTCATTATATATGACTCTTGCATGTAATTTGTTCTTCAGTTTGAATATTGATCCACCTTGACTCAATATCTTCTCACCTCCATCTCCAAGTCCTATCCGATCTTCTGTTCTTCAACCTTTCTGAGCACTCTGACTTCCTCTGATATTCCAACTTTCTGAAATACCAGGACACAAAGGATTCAAGAGGGTGCAACCTATAAGTTGAAGCCAATGTCTGTACATTTCTGATCCCAAACTACAAACTCTGACAATTCCAACATCTCGACCAGAAGAAATCTAGTTCATAATAGTATATTCGAACTAAAACTCTTGATCCATTCACCATGCCTTCTACCAGATCCTGTACTGTCACCAGAACCATGAACCTTAGATCTGGTTCTCTGAATGATGAACTGGAAGGTGACCCTGGTGATGACAACAACAAGGATGATGATGATGAAGATGAAGGGAAGACTATGCTAAAAGCTTTGAAACAGATAGCCAAGCACATGTGAACTCCGAACAAGGGTCAAACCAGAAAAACCAAACTCCGTGAACCTGACACCTTCGATGGATTGAATTCCCAAAAACTTCATCCCTTCCTCCTTCAGTGCAAACTCCACTTCCGCGACCATTCTCAAACCTTTTCTAGTGATGAAGCAAAAGCTACTTATGCTATCTCTTTTCTAAAAGGGACAGCTTTAGAT
The DNA here is from genome assembly GCA_015039355.1 of Ramaria rubella. Lineage (NCBI taxonomy): Eukaryota > Fungi > Basidiomycota > Agaricomycetes > Gomphales > Gomphaceae > Ramaria > Ramaria rubella. Next base: position 103,783 of record MU134421.1, on the reverse strand, counting down.
TTTTTCAAGCCTGAACTCTTAGACGACGATGCCTTTCAAGACCCACCTTGGCTTACAAGCTATTGGGACTTCATGATGTTACTCCAAGAGAATTTTGGAGCTTACGACCCCATTGGCAATGCAGAAACTGAACTTGACAATCTCTGAATGCACGACAACCAACGCATCACGAAGTTCATTGTAGAGTTCAACCACCTTGCCGCTAGAGTCAATTGGGGTGATGCCACCCTTCATAGGAGTTTTTATAATAAACTTCCCGATCATATTAAAGATATTCTTGCAACCTGGGACAAAGCCAACACACTTCCAGAACTCCAACAACTCACACAAACCATCGACAGCTGTTATTAGGAATGACAAGGCAAGATCAACCACACCACCACTTCCAACAACAACTACTCTGGTAATAGCAGCAAATCGTACAAGGAAGAATCCTGATTGAACCAGTCACAGAAGAAGACAAACAACAACAACAATTTGGCCTCCTCTTCTTCCACCAAACCTCAGTCCTCCGTGTTGAATTCCTGCAAAAACTCCGGACATTTCCAACATACTTGGGAAAGACGGAAAACTAACCCAGCAGGAAAGACAGCAACACATGGACCTAAATCTTTGTATGTTCTGCAGAAAACCTGGACATATCGTGAAGGATTGCCTGCAGTCAACCTCCATCAATGCTCAATTGAAAGCCCGAACAGCCTCCGCAATTCCAAGCAAACCTGAGTCCAAGGCCAAACCTGCAGCCATTACAGATTCAAAAAAATAATAAGCAGCTTTGAGACCTCCGCACAGACCCAGAGCTTCATTGATTCCATCTGTGTGTTTTCTGAGGTTCGACTCAATGCTTCTGCTTTTTCAAAATCCGATTCTCTTACCATACCACACTGGGGGCATGAGCATATTTTTAGTGTAAAAAATGTGATAAAAATGCTTTTTCCTTACAGATTATTCATTCACTGTTCTGGTTGAAAAATCTCCCAAAAATGCTGCTTTTTATCAAGTTTTAGGACCTGAAAATCTGGTACATACTTCACATTTCTAGGCATGGGAAATGGATGTAAAATGTGAGAAATAATGAATTTACTCATTGATTTCATGCCACAAAAATGCAAGGACAATCTTGGTTTTCATTGACATTTTCAACAGAAAAGAACCAAAATTTATCCAAGATTTCATCATAGAAAAAAGGTGAGAAAATTAGTAAAATATATGAGGTTTTCATGAGATTTTTCAAAACTATTAGCCAATGAATAATCCAACATTTTTCTTTAGTTTTTGCAAGGAAAAACCTGATGGATAAATGTTTATCCAATGGATAATCATTCACCTATAGGCAATATATAACAAGTTTTCTGAACTGAAAAGGTAATGAAAAAGTCAGTGGATAAGAGTTCATCCCTTGGATAATCATTCTACCATATGGGGTAAATGTTCTGCCTATGGAAGAATGATTATCCAAGGGATAAACTCTTATCCATTGATTTTTTCATTACCTTTTCAGTTCAGAAAACTTGTTATATATTGCCTATGGGTGAATGATTATCCATTGGATAAACATTTATCCATCAGGTTTTTCCTTGCAAAAACTAAAGAAAAATGTTGGATTATTCATTGGCTAATAGTTTTGAAAAATCTCATGAAAATCTCATATATTTTACTAATTTTCTCACCTTTTTTCTACGATGAAATCTTGGATAAATTTTGGTTCTTTTCTGTTGAAATGTCAATGAAAACCAAGATTGTCCTTGCATTTTTGTGGCATGAAATCAATGAGTAAATTCATTATTTCTCACATTTTACATCCATTTCCCATGCCTAGAAATGTGAAGTATGTACCAGATTTTCAGGTCCTAAAACTTGATAAAAAAGCAGCATTTTTGGGAGATTTTTCAACCAGAACAGTGAATGAATAATCTGTAAGGAAAAAGCATTTTTATCACATTTTTTACACTAAAAATATGCTCATGCCCCCAGTGCCATTAACTTCTGACATTATTCTGAATACTAATATCCAAGCACTCATGGACTCTGGTTCCACTCATTGTTTTGTAGACTCATCATTCGCTTCCAAGCTTCTGCTGGAATTCCGCAATATCCTGTGAATTCTGCTAAAGCTTTTTGACGGCACTTCTAACATCGCAATCACACAGACTATTGATATGCCAATCTGTTTTCCGTCCGGTGAAAATCAGGTTGTTGCTATGTATGTAACACTGCTTGATTCTAGCTGCTCCGTTGTGCTTGGACACAACTGGCTCACCTGCTACAATCCGTTGATTGACTGGGTATTGGGTAGTATATTGTTCCACATCCTCAGCAGCAAGATTCAATTCCAATGTCACTCTCCACAAAATCCACCTCTATGGTCTCCGGAATTCCAAAATCCGATCACACAGACGCCCCTCTGACATCTGAACAAGACTCACCTATCAACCTAGTCCCTGCTTCTGCATTTGCTCACCTTTGCAAACTGGATAATGAGGAGATCTTTCAGTTATGTGTAATTCCAAAAGGAAAATTCACTTCCATCATTGACACTTCCCCGAATCCTGATCTGACAGCCAATCTCAACAGTATTCCATTGGAATATCACAAGTTTTCCAATGTCTTCAGCAAGAAGAAAGTGGAAATTCTCACTGATCACTGACCATACAATCTCAAGATTGACTTGATGGAGGGAGAGAGTCCCCCCTAGGGAACCATTTATTCCCTATCCCCAGTTGAGCTAGAAACACTCCAAAAGTCCATTGACAAGGCCCTAGCTATAGGATTCATCCACCCTTCACTTTCTCCACATGGTGCTCCAGTACTATTCTGAAAGAAGGAACTAGGTGGACTCTGACTTTGTATCGATTTCTGTGGTCTCAACAAGATCATGAAAAAAGACCAATACCCACTTCCCAACTTTCTGACTTATTGGAAAGCCCCGGAAAAGCGCGGATTTATAGCAAAATCAATCTCTGACATGCCTATGATCTAGTCTGCATTAGAGAGGGCAAAAAGTGGAAAACCACCTTCAGGACCCAATACGGTTCCTTTGAATGGCATTTAATGCCCTTTGGTCTCACTAACACACCAGCTGCTTTTCAGTGATTTGTTAATGATATATTTGGTGACATGCTCGACATTTCTGTCCTCATCTATCTGGACAACATCCTAGTCTATTCCAACAATCTGGAAGAACACTGAGAACATGTCCACAAAGTTCTCCAATGTCTCCAAAAAAATCAACTTTATGTGAGATCTGACAAATGCAACTTCCACAAAACCACAGTAGAATATCTCAAATACATGCTCTCCCCCAAAGGACTTTCAATGACAGACAACAAAATCAAAGTAATTCAAGCCTGGCCTGAACCCTGAAAAGTAAAAGACATCCAATCCTTCTTAGGGTTCACGAACTTTTACTGACACTTCATTCATAATTACTCCGACATCACAATCCCCCTTACCTGACTCACTCGGAAATCCATAACTTGGAATTTTTCTGATTAGTGTCAGAAAGCCTTAAAAAAGCCTTCACCACAGCTCCGATTCTTATGCACTGGATTCCTGATTGTCAACTCATCGGGGAAACCGACACTTCTGACTATGCCCTTGCAGCAATCCTCTCCATCATTTCTCTGGAAGATGGCAAAAATTCACCCTGCAGCCTTTCATTCTAGGACTTTCACTGCCCCAGAATTAAACTACGATGTTCACGACAAGGAATTACTTGCAATTTTTGAAGCTTTCAAGATTTGGCAGTATTACCTCGAAGGTTCTGGTTCCACCATTGATGTTGTGACTGACCACAAAAACCTTGAATACTTTGCCACCACCAAGCTCTTAACCCAATGACAAGTCCGATGGTCAGACTACCTATGTCAGTTTAACCTCATTATCCGATTCTGACCTGGCAAACTTGGAACAAAACCCAACTCTTTAACTAGACAATGGGATGTCTATCCTAAAGAGGGGAGTAGCAACTATGCCAGCCTTAACCCGCACAATTTCCACCCAGTCTTCACTAACAAACAGCTGTCATCGTCCCTCCAAGCCACATCTCTTAATGTCACAATCCTCTGTGCAGTTACCATTATGGACTTTGAGAACTTCATGAAGAAATCCAACAATCCATTTCCTCCAATCACGCAATCTCTGACTATCCCACAAATCCTCCAACACCCCGATGGTCAGTCGATCCTCAAGGACTTCTCTGACTCGACAACCAAATATATGTTCCTGACGTTTACAACCTCCGACTCCATGTTCTACAATATTTGCATGATCATCAAATCTCCAGACATTTCAGACAAAACAAGACACTCAGCAATATGCGACATGAATATACATGGCCAAAACTATGCGACTTTGTGATTTCCTATGTCAAATCCCAACAACACCGGCCTTACGGATTCCTTAAGCATTTACCAATTCCACCAAGACCATGGAATTCCATATCCTTGGACTTCATTGAGCCACTTCTGCTTTCATCAGGTTTTGACAGCATCCTTGTTATCATTGACAGACTCATGAAACAAGCCATATTCATTCCAACCGTCACAATGATTACTTCTCCAATGCTCGCTCAGCTTTTCGTTCTCCACGTCTTCTCCAAACATGGTGTTCTGACTCACATCACCTCTGACTGAGGTTCGGAATTCATGTCTTCATGTTTCTGCACACTCAGAAAGGCGCTAGACATGAATCTCCACTTCACTTCTGGTTATCACCCTGAAGGTGACAGACAAACCGAACAAACAAATCAGACTCTTGAGCAATATCTCCGCATTTATTGTAATTATCAACAAGACAATTGGGCTGAACTTCTTCCAATCACAGAATTCGCCTATAACAATGCTCCAAACACAACAATGGGAGTTTCTCCATTCTTTGCTAACAAAGGTTATAATCCTGACATTTCCATACATCCCGAACACGATCTCATTTCATCCTGTGCAAAAGACTTTGCAGTCAACTTAGATGTACTCCACCAGGAACTCCAAAAGAGAATTTCCAATCCGCAATCCCAATATGAGGAACCTGTGAACAAGAAATGTTCTCCAGATCCAGACTTCAAAGTAGGTGAAAAAGTCTTTGTCAAAGCCGAATTTTTCTGCACAACCCGACCTTCAAAGAAGCTTGCTGAAAAAAACCTCGGACCTTTTGAAATCATTGTGCCTGCAGGTACCAGTAATCGAGCCTTCATTCTCTGTTTACCCGACAGTATGCATGCTGTTCACCCATCCTTCCATGTTTCCATGAAGGGTGGCTTGGACCCATACCACTACCATACCTCCTACTTTCCCATGGTCTGCCAGACTCTGTTCACACTCTAGGCAACCAAAAAAGGTCTCCAAGCAGCATTCCTGATGTCTCACATCAAAACCTCTACCGCATCCATCGACACATGTAGTGCTCACCACAAAATGCAACCGAACGCTCCCACACCATCGTCTTCCCTTCCCATCACTCCTTCACAATCCCAAGCACCCGCATCCACGCAAGCACCCACTCAGCTACAGCCTCCCTATCCCCTCCCTCGTCGCACTTGTTCACCTACGATGACAGACCATGGAGATCCTGTAGCCATTCTGGCATTGAAAGGTATCACTAATGCTAACAAAACTAGCATAGATGCTCTCGCCACTGTGCTGGAATCATTCAGTGAATTCAAGAGGGGCGCTACCTACACCATTGGCAAAGAAGGCGTGCTGCAACTCATAGCCATCACCAAAATACTATGGGAAGCTGCCGTGCTTTATGGTGACCTGAACGATCACCCTGTTGCAAATTTGACACTCCGCAAAGCTGTTGATGAAATCAAAAATGCGATCAAGGCAAACACACACCCAGCCAGCAGTGACTGCTTCTCCTATGCAAATTTGGCCAAAAATACAAACCATGGAAACACCCAATTCACCAGATCCTTGCAGTCTGCGGAGACCACAGAAAAACAAATCTTCATATCCATGAAAAACGCAGACAAAAACTCTCCCACCTTATCTTTGTCCTCCACAGAACTAACTTTACATTGTAACAAGCTTTTAACAGATTTCTTTGCCAAAGACATCAATGGCGATATCTCCATGCCAGACCCTCTACGGGGAACGTCCAGATTCCCAAATGGAAATCTGACATTCACGTTCAAGACCAAAGAGAATGCAACACAAGCGCAAACCCATGCCAATGAATGGGTAAAAGCCATAGATCCAGGAGCAACCATGCCACAGTGTACCTATGCCATAGTAGCTCACAATGCCCCTGCCAGCATCTGGGTAGAAAAAATGGACACTCAACAAGCTATTGAAGAAATTGAAACTAACAACAATGATGATGCAGCCTTTGACTACTCTATCTCCAATATTTCCTGGCTTAACAGTGCCAATGCCAGAGAAAAATTGGGGTGGGGTCCCCTTATGATAAGTTTCAAATCCAAAGAAGCCACTAACACTGCAATAGACCAGAGCATTGCCATTAAAGGAACCGTATGCAGTGTCAGCCTATACATCCCAAGACCTCCACAATGCTACAGATGCCAGGACTGGGGGCATCATGTGACGGAGTGCACCAGGGAGGCACGCTGTGCTGGACCTCATGCAACAGCCCAGCACACATGCTTCCATGACAATCCCTGTCCTGCTGACCAAAGATGCAACATTGACGCTGCCAAATGTGCAAACTGCAACGGAACTCACGCAAGTTGGATTCAAAGCTGCCCAGCTGCAAAATCTGTATTTGCAGAGCAAACCTGCTGCAAAGAATATAGCACAGGCCGCTTTGAATCTTTCACCCCATTCACTTTTGCTGATGTCAACTTTGCATCCGCCAGAAACAGATGCTCACGCACCATAACCCCATCTTCGCCCACAGGACCTGCAATGAACATCATCCCTCCCACATCCCCTGTTCAGCCCGATGTCATCTAGATCCAACAACAACCAAGAATTACAGATAAAACAACAAAACTGCAAACATTTGAAAGATGTCACTCTCACTCTTCTCAATCTGGCTGACCTGGCCGAAGACCTCATTTTTATCCAAGAGCCTTATATATACCCAAATTCAAGACTCACCCCTGCGACAAACAAATGGGTCCCATTGTACCCCATCTCACCTACAAATGATAACGCCCCCCCCCATTCCATTATCTTAATCAATGCAAACATAAGCACTGACTTATTTCAACAAATACAGGTCAAGTCCAACGAAATATCTGCTATCTCCATGAAGCATCCACACGGTACCCTCGACATTTTCAACATCTACAACCCACTAGACACAAACGTAGCCCTCACCCACCTCAATCAATGGCTAGATGACAATCCTCGACCCGACTCCTCAGACATGATATGGGTGGGTGACTTCAACAAGCACAATGCCATATGGACAGGCCCAGAACACCCAGAGCGATGCTGGCACAGTGACACCACCCTCTTGATACAACTACTTGCCCAATTCAACATGGACCTGCGACTCCCGACTGGCACACCAACATATCAATCAGACAGTCACAGCACATGGTCAACACTGGACCTAGTATTCAGCAACTATGAAATCTTTGAACGCTGGCTGCACTGTCGAGCATTGGCAATGTTGGCTGGTGCTCAGCTTCAGCTAGCTGCAGCTAGCCGACTACTAGCCACAAGCTGGCTAGCTGGGTGAAGCTGCAACTAGCTGAAGCTTTGGCTACAGCTCAGGGTTTTGACCCCAGCTTTTTGAGCCGTAGCTGCGACTCGGCTAGCCATTAAGCCAGCTAGCCGAGCTGTGGCAACACTACATCTCTGCCCCTGCTCTCAGATAACGATGAACTCGTTCCGTTCCCACTACGCTTCACTACCCCATCACCTCACCAGATACAGCACCGTATCGACAAGACCTGCCTGCACAAAGCACCAGGCAGCGATGGCATCCCCAACGTCGTCCTCAAGAAGGCCTCAAGCCTTCTGGCACCACTCCTACACAACTGCTTACTGGCGACAATCCAACTATGATGTTTTCTGAAGGCATGGCGAGAGTGGACTACTATAGTTCTTAGAAAACCCGGCTGGTCCGACTACACCATCGCAAAATCCTACCATCCCATAGTGCTGTACAAAACAATGGGTAAGGTAATATCTGGTGTAATGACTGACATTAAAGTCTACCTCACGGTACGACACTCACTCCTCCCTCCACGTCACTTCAGTGGCCTCCCTGGCAAAACTGTTGCCGATTCTATCCTCTACCTCATGCACAGAGTCAAAGATGCTTGGCATCGCAAGAAAGTTGTCACCATAATACTCCTAGACATTGCGAGGGCATTCCCTAATGCAGTGACTGAACCCTACTCAAGAACATGAAAAGGCTAGGTTATCCAGAAATCATTGACTTCTTTAGGGCAATGCTCACAGACAGGCAAACACATCTCAGCTTCGAAGACTACATCTCAGAGTCTCTTGACATTGACAATGGCATCGGCCAAGGTGAGATGGGATCCATGCTACTCTACCCCATTTATAGCTGTGGCCTCATCACTATCCCAAACGGCACCGATGAGGATGGTGGCACATATGTGGGTGACAACTTCTTCATGGCTATTGTGAATACATTCAAGGAATGCAACACTATACTCAATGGCATGTTCGACAAGCAAGACATATGGTCAGCATCACACAACTCCATGGCCGAATTCTCCAAATACAAATGCCTTCGGCTTTCATGACGTACTGGCATAAACCAACCTGACTTCAAGCGTGCAACCTTGAACCAAATCATCAAGTGTGTTGTAAGTGCACGTCTACTAGGTGTTGAACTGGACCAAGAAATGCGCTGGCACCAACATGTCCAAAATTCTGTGGCTAAAGGCGAAAAACTGCTCCTTGCGGTGAACCGGCTCACTCGGCCCTCTTTCGGCCTCCCAGCAAAATATGTCCGGCGCCTCCACATCTCCATGGTCATCCCGAAGGTCGAATACGCTCTCCCAGTTTGTTACACACCCCTGCGCAAAGAACCCCACACAGGCTGGAACTCAGGATCTGCTGGCCACACCAAACAACTGGAGAAGGTACAGTGCCTCGCATGCAAACTGATGACAGGTGCCTTCAGATGTGCTGCCACCGACACCCTGGAGCTCCATGCAGATGTCATGCCCATCCAACTACGCCTTGAAGACTCATGCCACCATGAAACACTCCAACTAGCCTCTCTCCCTGAGTCACATCCATTACATCCACTTGTCCACCATAGCACCAAGATCACCCCTCGATCCCACCGCTCCCTGCTCCCCGCTCCACACCCTACTCCTTCACTTCAACATATGCCCAAAGTCCATCAAGACTATCACATCAATCCACCAACACCCCAGCTGGCAACCACAATTCACTGCCCACATCACCAAGAATGACAAGGATGCTACACAATGCCTACGCACCAGACTAGATGACCTGCAGATCTTCACGGACGGCTCCGGCTACAAAGGACACATTGGGGCAGCAGCCGTCGCCCTGCACAAAGACGAACACTTGCAATACTGCCTCAGCAGAGAGACCAAGCACACTGTATTTGAAGGAGAACTAGTTGGCATATTGCTAGCGCTGCAGATGATCGATAAGTCCCCCACTGCAAAGACGGTACTAATTGCACTTGATAATCAATCAGCCATCACTGCACTACAGGACATCAAGCCCCTGCCAGCGCAATACCTACTGGATGCAATCCACACCAGAATACGCACCCTATGCCAAACGCGCAGAGTTGTAAGCATCCACTTTGAATGGGAACCAGGTCACAAAGGTATTCCTGGTAATGAACGTGCTGATGCACTAGCGAAGGATGCAGCAGAAGGCAAATCTTCACCTCGAGAACACCTACCCCCACTCCTCCACCATCTACTCCCTGCCAGCATCGCCGCCCTTAAAGCACACAGGAAGAAGGGTCTCATGGACAGATGGAAGACAATATGGAAAATGTTGCCGCGCTACATCAAGATGTCCAAGATTGACTCCTCTCTTCTAAGTCACCATACTTTCAAGATCCTCAGCAGTCTCCCTCGCCATGCAACTAGCATCCTCACTCAATTACACACCGGTCACGTCAGACTCAATGTCTTCCTCAAGAAGACCAAGGCAGTAGACTCCGTCCTCTGTCACGAATGTGGTCAGCCAGAAACCATCGCCCACTACCTCCTACACTGCCGCAGATACACTACGCAACATTGATAACTATGACATAAAGTAGGGAAGGCAAGCCACAGCATACGTCGCCTTCTTGGTGACCCCAAGATCATTGACCACACACTACGTTTCATTCAAGACTCAAACCGATTCCAGTATTACAATGACGTAGCAACCTCCAGATAGATCACACTGACCGCAGCTTCCCCCATTGGCACTTGTTTTCTGCCGACACCCACCCCCTCTCTCTGGATAGTCATCACTATCCCCAAGCCCCCCGGCTTCACACTCCAGTCTATCTGCTACTTCATTCCTTTTCATCACTTCAAACCATTGCACCCCACCTTAATCCCACTTAATTACTTCACACGCATGTACTGTACCCGGGGAACACTGCACTGGAGATGCAGGGAGTTTTGACTGCCATTGGGGAACCAATGGTGGGATCCCTTTGCAGCAAGAGACAAAGTCCAGGGCCACAGATAGCCACACATGGGCACAAGGTTTAGAACTGTGTCTCCAGCCAGTACACTGGCCAAGCGCACCCTGGCAACACATTTCCTCATTTATGTCCTTTACTACTTTATATGGGACGTGGGCGAGAATGTAGATACCATAGATACAGTGCACCATAAGCGCCTAGTGCTTCAAGCACCTAAATTGATACCTCTCTCTCTCTCTCTCTCCATCTTTCCATGTTAGAACCCACAACTCCAAACAAAATTCCAATCTGAATACAGCCTCTGCCTCTGCCAGTCATTATCAAAGGCAAACCCGAATACAAAATTGATGGAATTCTGGACTCCAACATAGACAATCACCGACGTTGTAAGTTACAGTACTTGGTGCACTGGACAGGCTATCAAGGTACTGATGAAGAAACTTCATGGATTCCCACTATGAAATTAGGCAACACTTTGGAAATTGTTGAAGACATTCATAAAGCATATCCCAATAAACCCAGTCCCCTCAAAATCCCGCTCCTGATGCTGAACCATCCATTGCACCCACAGCTAGAATCTGCATCTCTTCGGTGTGCTCCCACATGGAGCTTGCATGGTGATCCACGGATTTCCGCAACTCATGGATTTCCTTCAATAGTAGTTCCGCTGTTCCTTTGTCACCCACATCCACACCTTTTGCGCCTTATTCTGCAAATCCCAATTCTCCTGGATGGCACACCCTCCTATCCTTTGCACATTCATCGCATGTCCTGTTCGTTCCATCTGCTATCGGCAAACAAAACATATCCCAAACCCGACATCCCGTGCAACAATATTTTTTGTGCCCAATCCAATTCAACGCGGACTCCCACACTTTCTGACAATTAATGGTTCTATCCACTGCATCACTCTTCCTTCTCCCTGTTTTTTCCTCTGATTCCTTTCTGGCCTTTCTCTCGTCTTTTCCCACCTTTTCCCACTCCGACTTTCTCTGCTTTAATTTCTTTGCCACTTCTTTTGCAACTCCAAAATCTTGCAAATCTGTGCCTCCAGATTGTTTTCCGATCCCAACTTGTCTTCAGAAATGAGGTCTTCAAGTGAGATGATCGGCGGCATCGACATTGAGTTAGAGGGGAGTAGGAATAAGGAGATCAGAAATCTGGCAAGTTGAACCCCATCCATCACTCTTATATATCACATTAGGGGTCCTGCTAAATCACCAAACCAAACTTCCCACACTGATCTTAGGCCTCGAGGGCTTGGCTTCAAGGAGGAGAACCCAGATTCATTCCCAGCTTTTCTGCCTTTCTCCAACATATTCCAATTCGCAATTCCGAGATATTTTCTGATTCACTCCACCCATTCTACTTATCCCCATTCCATCTATATTTAGTCATTTCTTATCAAGATCTACATCTTTGGTCTTATATCCATATTTACCCTTACCTCCGATCCTGTATTCACTCTGTTTCGGATTTCTGTACTTCATATCTTTCTGACTTGGACCATATCTATTCGTTATATATGACTCTTGCATGTACTTCATTCTTCAGTTAGAATATTGATCCACCTTGACTCAATATCTTCTCACCTCCATCTCCAAGTCCTATCTGATCTTCTGTTCTCTGACCTTTCCAAGTTCTCTGACTTCTCTGATATTCCAACTTTCTGAAATACCAGGACATGAAGGATTCAAGAGGGTGCAACCTATAAGTTGAAGCCAACATCCATATGTTTCCAATCCTGAACTCAGAACTCCAACAATTCTGACATCCCAACAAGAAGAAATCTAGTTCATAACAGTTTATTAGGTTTGATATATAATTTGTATGCATCACTTTGCCAGCAGCCCAGTTGCTGTATTTCAAAATCGTTAAAGCCTGCTGCTGCTGTGGAAGAAGCACCGCCTCATCTGAAGCTGTGACCAGTGTATAGGGATGAGTTGAAGTTAGGTCATCTCGAAGTCTGTGAATTAGGTTGGCCCTAAGTAAAGGCTTGCCATCTTCACCAATGAAGAGGGGAGATCCAGCAGGTTGCCAGTCAAGGAGATAGAGGGATTTCAGGCTGGAAACTGGGCAGGTAGGTGACTTGGGTGCAGCAGAGATGTATAGTGACATCCCCTTTCGAAATGGATGGGTGTTAGAAGATGGGATGGACAGGATTATGTATGGAAGGAAGGTTTGAAATGAATGGAGCTCTGGGTGAGGTGCACAGATGGGTTGAAGGACTTATGTGAGCACACAGTGCATTCACCACAGCAGAGAAAAGCTGCAGCTGTGAGACATATGGTGGCATTGTAGTTGAGGGTCCCTATTCCAGAGGGTCTAGAGTATAGGGTGATGAGTTGGCACAGGATGGGGAAAGTTATGGGGAGTTTTGGTTTCCTGTCTTTCTCCCCCATATATCTTTTGATTCCTCTGACCATGCACTGGAGCAGCATGGATTTGCATGCATCAAAGGGACGGTTGTTATTGATGTGTGCAGAATGGCTGTGAGTGATGTATGATTTAATGGTCTTTGGTTGCAGGGATTGGGAGCCAAGGAATGCAACCCATTCAAGAAGAGATGAGCTGGTTGCAGGCAGTACAGAGCCAGAAAGGTTATGAAGGTGTGGATTTTTTAGGATGAATTTGAAAACCCATTCGGTATGAGTTCCTGGTGCTGGAGGCGAGGCCATGCCAAAGCCAGAAGGCTGCGGTTGCGAAATGTGAGAGTGCATTTCAAACCAATAGTTGGGGGGTGGGGCAAGGTGGGCTGAGGTTCGAGATAAGGTGCGAGTTTGAATAAGCATGTATACATGAAATGGGAAGCAGAGTCAGCAAGTGAGTTAGCAGTGGAAGAGAGCCAAGAAGAGGAATAGGAAAATTTGAGCTGTGCTGCTAACATGACAATGAGGTGGATAATGGAGATGACTTGAGGTGACCAGTTTGTCTCATTCTCAAGTGCATACACATTTACTTGATTATTGATGTGAAATATGATGTGTTTATGCAACCAGAGGTGCCCCCAGCGTAATATTGCTTGTAGCACGTATATTTCTTTAAACTGAATATCACACAGTCAGAAGTGGCAGGGCATGCAACTTGAGAACCACTCGTTCTTGAAAATTGCTTGTAGCGCAGCATATATTTCTTTAAACTGAATATCACACAGTTGGAAGTGGCAGGGCATGCAACTTGGGAACCACTTGTTCTTGAAAATACCACCTAAGCCCTTAGTACCACTCACATCTGTATAGATATAAATTGTGGGGTAGGATGGTGTGATTAAGCAGATCCCATTCCACCTTGCTGCATAGACTTGCCACCAATGCAGCTCAGCTCTAGCATATGTGGGAATGTGGCAGATGGCATATTGTGAGGTGAAAGTATAAGGGCAACCTCTGAGGCAGATGGGAATCCAAAGAGATATAAATGCACAGTAAACTATATACAGGGATACCTAGCAGACACTAGTGAGATCTCAGAATTTGTTGATCAAACAAATGGTCAAACAAACACATAACAAATAATACTTTTGTTCAAGATTTGTACAAAGGCCACATTCTAAACAAAGGCATAAATTGGTCCACATTTTGAACCACTAACAAATATTGAAGAAATATGACCCATGTATCATCAAGATTTGTTTAGACCCAAAAGATAAAGTTTGTTCAGATTTTCACCACAATTTGTCCAACTGTCAAATGTGGCATTTGTTTAAGTCTGAAAGTTACAGATTGATTAAACTTCCAACTCAATTTTGAGTGAAAAGTGAGGAAAAACTTTGATCATTATGTATATTTCAGGCTTAAACAAATGCCACATTTGGCAGTTGAAAAAATTGTGGTGAACATCTGAACAAAATTTATCTTTTGGGTCCAAACAAATCTTAATAATACATGGGGTCAGATTTCATCAATATTTTTTTTAGTGGTTCAAATGTGAACCAGTTTATGCCTTTGTTTAGTGTGTGGCCTTTGTACAAATCTTGAACAAAAGTGCTATTTGTTATGTGGTTGTTTGACCATTTGTTCAACCAACAAATTCTGAGATCTCCCTAGTGAGATGGGAATCCAAAGAGAAAAGCCTAAGGTTCCCACTGCTGAGGTAAGTGCCTAATAAGGGGCCAACTCTGAAACAACTAACTGGATGGTTACATAAGCAGACTGGAATCCACTCTGCTTACATAACATGGGCGCTTAAAATGGCTTTGAAGCGCTGGGAAGAATAGGAGAGGGGGAGAAAGGGAAATGGGAAAGTGGAAAAATAGATAGAGATAATAGGAAAAAAGGGAGAAGTGGGAATGATAAGGGGAATAATAAGGGGTATATGAGGGGTCCTCTTACAGAAAGTAGTAGAGAAAGCAATGAGGCGGTGTGAGAATGTGTGTGAGTGTGGAATCACTTGGGAGCAGAACTGGAGGAACCCGACCAGTTGCTGCAGCTCGTGGAGGGAGCAACAATGTATCAAGGACCATGTGCTGAGCATCTCGTGCAGGTAGGACAATTTGTCTTTGGGGAGATGTGCTTCCATCACCATAGTGTCAATCTTGAGCCCAAGGTATTCAGTTTGAGTCAATGGTCTGAGTGTCTTCTCATGCTGAAAAGAAAGACCGAGGATGGACCCTAAGCCTTGGATCCAACCTATTGCTTGATCTGCTAGAGAGAGGGGGGTAGAAGGCTTGAAGATAGGCAAGAAATCATCTAGGTAATGTTTTAATTTCACAGGAATGTGCCACTGAATAATCCAGTGGAGGCCCTTGGCAAACAAGTTAAAAATATAAGGTGCAGTTTTAAGGCCAAACATCAGCACTACTGCATGGTAAAAAGAATGCTCCCAATGGAAGCCCAGGTGCCAATCAGCTTGTCATATTGGGATATAGTGGAAGGCTTCTTTCAGGTCTAACTTCACTAGTAGAGTTCCTTGTCCAAAGGATGCGATAGTGGAGATGGCTTGGTCAAAGGCTTCATAACAGATATGCCCTTCAGCATCAGTAATACCATCATTCACAGAACTTCCATGAGGCCAGGAAAGGTGATTTATCAGTCTGCACTTCAATGGTTTACAGGGATGGGTAACAGACCCTAATGGGGAGCAATGAAAGTTCAGTAGGGGAGGATGTGGGAAAGGTCCAAGGGCATGGTAGTTGGAGCATAGGGCAGAGACAGCTTTTGACACAGATTCGGGGAATTCATGGGTGCTCTTAAGGTTCCTGCAGGTTTGGCTGGACTGAGTGCCAACAAAGCTGATGTTTGCAAAACCTATTATGTGGAGTAAAGATTTGACAAAATGTTTATCAGGGTGGTCTCTTAGGTAGAAATCCCAAGCCCCTCTAATTAGAGGTGACTGGACACACAACTGAACTGTTGTCAAAGCGGAGACCTCATTTCAGCACAAGTCAGTGTTGGGGTGGGGGGGAGGGGGAAGGCTGGCTGGGAAGAGTTTGGCATGTGGCAAGGTGTTATAAGCAATACTATATGAGTCATGCATATTATGAGTGATTATAGTGTGTCTGAAGGGCAGGGGTGAGGGGAGGACTGAATGCGTGAGAATTTACTCACCCTGCCAGTGTCCTAAGAAGATGTGTCAGACTTCTTTGGGCATGCTGACCATCTGTGATCAGTGCTCTGACAGGTCCTGCACTTGTGAATGCCTCCTTGAGTGTAGGGAGAGGAGCACTTGCTGCTTTGGAAAGAGAAGCAAGTTTGCTTTGCATTGGGGGTGGAGCTAGTAGGGGAAGATGGTGTCCAATGGGAGGCCTGCTTTATATTGCCATATAGGTGAAGGGCAGCAAGTTCAGCATCCATGGTCTGCCACCCTGAGTAGTCACTGTCACACCTCGGCAAGGTGGTGGCTATGGAATGCAAAGTGATATTATAGGACTGCTGTCCACTCATAGTGTGTGTATGAGTAGTAGAGTATCCTTAAATATTCAGAGCAGCCTAAGACTACTTGCTGAATTGCAGGAATGTTCCCAGAAGCAATGAGGAAGAACTGCAGGATTTCAAAATAGATGGATAGTGGGTCAAAAAGCACATGGAATGATGGGTAATCCTTAGGGGATGCTTCTCTATCATGCTGCATAAAGTCGCTGCTGTTAGAGATTTCAAATGTCTTCATCTTCAGTTTGTCTTTAATTGTGGAGTCCAGTTTAAACAGGTGGCCAGGTTGGAATTCATGTCTCACGATGGTGAGTTGCAGCACAGCATCAACTTGGGGGAATGATCGGTCAAGACATAATGATCGGTCAAGACATAACACATCTGAAGCTGGATTCAGGGATATCGGTGCACAAAGGGTAAGACATTGGGGAGCAGTTGCTGGGGAGTAGGGCTGTCCACGAGTCTACCCACAGATCACCCAGACTCAGATCTGTGGGTATTCTCATTTTCAAATCCTATACTCGGATCCAGATGGGTTTTACATCTGGGTGATCTGAACCCATGGATCCAAACCCATGGGTTTCTGACTACTCGCAGGTTGATCCGCAAGTTTATAATACATTCGCTTTTAGTGGACGTAGTTAGCTACTATTTGTACATAATTTTGACAATTTATTTTACATTTTTAGCTAATTTATTGGGGCCTGTAGAGGTCCCACAAGTGGAGGTCACATGACCTAACGAAATGAACCTTGTTTCATTTTGAACAAGGTTCACCAGGTCACGTGACCTATAAAGAACAACAAACAGTGGAGCTACATAAGCTCCAGCTACTGTGCCAGCAAAATATGTGAGGCCTCTACAGGCCCCAATAAATTAGCTAAAAATGTAAAATAAATTGTCAAAATTATGTAAAAATAGTAGCTAACTATGCTCGCTAATAGCAAACGTTATGGATCCAGGTACCCATGGGTATTTAACAAACATCCCAATCCAGTACTCAGATCCATGTGGGTTTTCAGGCCTGGGTACCCATTACCCATGGGATCTGAACCCATGAGTATTCCCACGGATCAACCCATGGGTACTAGACTCATGGACAGCCTTACTGGGAGAAACAAAGGAGGAGTGGGCAGGCTGAAGCTGCAGGTTTGGCTGCAGTGGCTGCTGGGGGAAATGTGGCTGAGGTGGCAGGGGTTGCTGAGGAGGGGGCTGCAGCTGTTGTGACTGGAGTGGCAGTTGTGATGGGGGGGGGCTGCTGCTGAGCAGCTTGTTGAGCTTGCTGCATGAGCACGATGAGTGTCCCAATGGAGTTCTCAAGGGAAGTAATACATTGCTCTGATGTGAGTGGTGGAGAGAAAGGAGGCTGTGGACTAGAGTTATGCGTATCTGCACTCTGAGAAGAGGAAATCATAGTGTTGGGTGGAGCAGCGGTAGGTTGCTTCTTGCAAATGTGGGGGTTAGCTGCACCATTAGTAGGGGACATGGGGGAGGATTCTGAAATCTCAGAAGATGGGACTGCTTGGCAAAATATTGCACCACTTTGAAGTGCCACAATGAAATGTATGGGATCTGCAAAGAAATAAGAGCTCAAAGCCTTTATGGCTATCGGTTAGGGACCTGATTCTTGACTGGGTTGGACTTCTCATTAATCAGAGTTCTGGAATTCAGAATACCTCAGTGTAAGAATTCACCTCTTAAAAGGGCCCACAAGTGAACAGAATCTCTCTCTATTGCAGACTAGCAAATAGCAAGACAATTGTGCACTGTAGTGGTAGATAAACAAGGTTAATGCTTATGTAACTAACCACAACAGTCCATATACAGGCAAATGCCCCCCAGGGCCCTGAATGCCTATAAATCCACATTCTTACACTCAGAGGCGCTCGGAGGTATCGGAGCTCAGAGCTCAGAGAATCAGAAATGGATCTATATGGGCATTGGCTTCAACTTATGGGTTGCACCCTCTTGGATTTCTAGTGCCCTGGTATTTCGGATTTTCAACTGGATGGAAATATTGGAATACCTATGGTTGGTGACAAGCATGATACTCGACAGCGCCTACTACTCTACAAAAGATGCTCATTGCACATGTGCCTATCTTCATCAGCTTTTGCCAGACCATCATCTGCTGTGCTACCTCCAGTCTGCCAGACACATCATCTCCACATTCATTCTATATTCATCAATTCTATTTTCAATATGCCATCCAGTATCACTGCCACAACATCCCATGATTCATTCCAGATGATCACCTAGCCAGACATACATGTTGGACCACTGATAGAACTTCCTAATTGGCTCTCTCCTCTTGATATTCATTTACCCAGTCCTCCTCCATCTGTCACATATCGTTGGTATTATGGTCTTTATGTCAAATCTCCTGAAGGCCCATACCAAATATTCCCCTCATATCCTCCTTATTGCGTTCATGACTGCATATGGGTATTCGACCCTGTCTTCATTCTCTCTCTGGAGGAGATTCGTATCCAAGTGTTGTGATTGGTTCAAATGTTTCTGAATCGTCTTCAAGTCAAGTAACTCACTTACTCATCCTCGGAGATATTTGACAAGCAACTGGAATCCTATTGGACAACTATGACACATTTTCCCCACATGACTCACTCACTTCTTGGCTGTACTTCTATTTCCAATTGTTCTACATGGTCTATTGTCTGTGACTCACTTCTATTCTATTTCTGGCTTCTATTTCCAATTTGCTGCCACATTTCCATTCATTTCTTCGACCACCTGACTCATTTTTACATTTCATTACAAACAACCTTCCTGTTTTGGTTTTCTGCCTCTTGCCATTAGTCACTTGTGAAATGGGTCACTGCTCCACATGACAGAGGCCAATTCCCTATGTTTGTTGCCCTGACACCTTGCTACTGAGGTATAGTTGATTTTCTATCATGTGATCATGTAAGTAAGTCTATATTATTACCAGTGTTTGCATCTCATTGTTTCATGTATATTAATACATTGGCAGTTATTTCCCCCTGTTCTCTGTATATTCAAAGCTGTGTACTGCCAAATGTAGATTATCTACATCGCTCTCATGTACACATTCTTTTCCCTGTGTTTATTCCATCATGGCACTATACATCCCCTTCCTTGTCTATGACTCTTGCAACATAATGCTGCTTAATTGTATCCTGGATATATTTGTGAGCATTGCACAATTCATACTGATATCTGTATTGTAGGAGTTATAAGGTGAATCTCCTCTGCCCATACTCTATTGATAAATATACATATTTGGACCTGTGGCAGAGCACAGATCCCCCAAGCCCATTAAATATTTCAATACCTGATTACCTTTAACTAGAGGCTCTCCCAAACAATCCAAATCAGTGTTCAAATGTATGTGTTGAAAGGATTTGTGCATCTCAAAATGACAGTTTGCACACACCTGTACAGAGCAGGTAAGTTTTCTGATCAAGGAAACTCAAAAAAAATTGATTTGAAACAGGAAATTGTCAGGAAATCTCTTGTTTTTAACAGATTTTCTGATGCCAAAAAAAAACTAAGAAAACCATAGGAAATCATGGAAAATGGCAGAGTTTCCTGAGGATTTCCTGGCTATTTAAATCCTGTTTGATAATTCAACAAGATTCTTTTTTGGGTTTTTCCAGGATTTATGTAAGCACGCAGGACATCCTCAGGAAACCCTGCCATTTTCCCTGATTTTCTGGGAATACTTCTTATGGTTTTCTTAGGTTTTTTTGGCATCAGAAAATCTGTTAAAAACAAGAGATTTCCTGACAATTTCCTGTTTCAAAAAACTCATTTATTTTTTGAGTTTCCTTGATCAGAAAACTGTTCAATAACCATGGTTTTCTGCAAGGTTTTCTGCAATATTTTCTGGGGCACATTTCTAGAATTTCATGAAGTTTTTCTGGGGACAGAAAACTCTCTAAAAATTATAGGTTTTTTAGCAGTTTTCTGTCCCCAGAAAATCCTCAGGAAACATGGCAGATTCTGAGGATTTTCTGAAAGATTTTCTGACTCATAAAATTGTTGTTTGCCTCCAGTGGGGACTCCACAAGACAATGATGCACAACCTTGCAAAATGGTTGAGGTACAATGTGGAGGGCATGGTGAGTCTCAACGACTCATTGAAGACATCGCATAGGGTTGCAGAAATCCACTACAAGTTCTGGAAACAGTGGTGGGAAACATACAACAGGATGTTTGCGCAGCAGCCAGAGATTGAGTTGGAAGGCAAAGCGGAGGATGCTGTGGGAGAAAAACCTGCAGAAGGGGAAACAGAGGAGGTGTTGGAGGAAGTATCAGAGAAGGACAAGGACAAGGACAAGGACAAGGAACCTGATGGAATGGACATGGATGTCGTTCCAGAGGTGACAGAAAGTGGAGTTCCAGAGATGGCAGAGAACGCCAAGGAACCGGAAGAGGAGGTCATGGGAAGTGTGGGGAATCTGGAAGGTATGGATTTGGGAAAGGAGGTTGGAGAAGAAAAGGGGAAGGCAGAAGGGCCTGTACTGGAGGCCAAGGTGTCTGAGAATGAAACAATAGAGTAGATAGAAATCGGAGGAAAAACAATCGGAAGGGGAAAAGTAACATAGAGTATTCAGAAATCAGGAGGTCCAAAGTAATATAGTTAGAACAACAAAACTGTTTGAAAATCAGAATGATTGGAGTAAGAATAATCAAGGTAAGAGCAAGCAAGTGCATGCAAGGGTTTCAGAAAAATTGGGATAAGTTGGAATCGGAGTGAATCCAGAAAACAGGACATAGAATTGGTGAAAATGGTTGCAAAGATGGTTTGGAAGAATTGGAGGAATTGGAAGATATTGGAGAAATATCAGAAAGTGAAGGTCATGGATGTCAAAAGGATTTTGGGTTTCAGAATGTAAGTAGGGAGTCATAGAAACAGAATTGAATGTGAAGGATGGATTGAAGAAGTGTTGTTGGAAAATGTCGGTGAAGAACCAGAGGGATGGAAAAGGTTTTAAGGAATTGTGTTGTAAAAACTGGAGTATGGCTGAAAATTGGAGTAGGACTTGTTGTTGATGTAGTGGCTACTCCCCCTTTAAGGTGGATGTCCCATCGTCTACTTTAAACACTGGAAAATAAGAATACAAGGGGCCAGAGTTCGTGAATTGAAAGATTCCTCAGTAGGGGCTTGTCGGAACTTTCGGAATTTTGAGTGGAATTTTGTAGAAGGTTCTCAATAATATGGTCTTGATGTTATCCAGTTGAAAAGTGCTGTAATTACAGATTACCAGAGAAGTCAGATGAATCAGAATGTTGAAAACATTGAAGGAGTTGTAAGGAATCAATGAATTTGAACTTTGGAAGAAGGTTTTCATAAAGAAACGAGTTTGAAAGTTTCAACATTTGGAAAAGTGTTAGGATAAACAAGGAAGAAGAAAAAATATTGGGGTAGGGATGAAAGATGTCAGAAAAGATCTTGAAGTCAGAAATTGAGAGAAACGGAACATTTGGTTGGAAAAATTGGTAAAATTTTGGTGTTCATCTTGGAATGTCATTGAAAAAGGGTAAGATTGTCTTAAAAGGTGACTTGAAAAAAGAAAGCAAAGTTCTCAGAAAAACAGGGGTGGAAACAGGTTGAGGATGGTGCATTTGTGAAGACAAGGGGTTTAACAACACCATTCGAGGACAATTGCTGCAGATTCCAAAGGCAGCTTGCTGGTTATTGTCCATAATGTGGAAATCGGAAAATGATCACTCAACTTTGAATCAGAGTGACTTGTTGCATCGGATCTTTGAGGTTTGGATTTGGAAAGGTCGGAGTGTCGGATCAGAAAACTGAAATCTCGGTGAATTGAAAATTAGGTCCTTGGAGGAGACTTGTGATCTTGGATTTGGAAATTGTCTAGAGGTATTCTCAAGGGAGTACCAGAGTACTGTGTGGAAAGTGTCAGATGAAATCCTATAGCTAGAGCCTCATCAAAGTGTTCTCGAGGTGATTCTGGCTTAACTAGATGTAAGGAAATGAGATTTCCCATAAGGAGATTCTCTCCCTCCATTGAGATGTGATCTTGTCAGAGTGCATAGTGGAATATTGATAGTGTCACTTGGGTTGGAATTCGGAGAAATTCAGAAGAATTGATGTATCAGATTTTCTGTGTCAGAAAAATGCCAGGGTTTCCATATTGTTGTGTCGCAAGGTGAGGATTCATCAAGCATTGATGGTGGATGTTGTGGCGAGTTGGAGGATGTTGCAGCAAACAAGGATTTTTTGGAGATTCAGAAAAATGCAAATCATTGCAGGTTTCCAGAGACATGTCATTGAATTGAATCTTCTCATTAAGGAGTGCAGAACTAGGTACTACCCAATGCCCTGTCAATCAATGGATTGTAGTGGGTGGGTTAGTGGCATTCCCAGCACATTGGAACAATTAGAAACAAGTGGTGTTATATGCATTGTAATAACACCCAGGATTTTCACTGGATGGAGAATGTGATTGGCATGGATAAGCCTACTGAATGGTGCAACATAAGATGTCATCAGAAAACAGAGCGGAGACCTGTGGAAGTGGGAATCCAGAAATAAAAGTTTCAGACGTGATGGTTGGTTGAAAACATTTGGCATTGATTTTCGGAGATGTCGGGATTTGAAGGTAAGGTCAGAGATAATGGAAGGGATTAGTGGTATTTTTGGTAATTAGGTTTGAGAGGTGTTTTCAGAAAGTGTCTGTCATAATCTCGGTAAGGCACAATAATGATGTGAACACAGAATCATGCTTGAGAATTGTTGAGCTGTCAATTTTGGGGATTCGGAAGGATCTCTAAGAGGTCCTTGTCATCAGTGTTGCTTGGTGTGATGTCTTTAGCTCGGAGTTTTGTTTTCCTGGCAAAGGATGATGACTTTGGGTAAGTCTTTACTTCATGACTGTCTTCAACAGTAGAGGCATAGCTTCTGATCAGTACATCATTGTTTCTCCTGTGGTATTAGTTTGCTGTCCTGTCTGAGGATGTCGGAAAGTGTCGGTGTCATCAAAGTCAGGATATGGTCGGAAATTGTTGCCATTGATCGTAGCTCATCAGGAAGAAGGGTTGAGGTTGCATTGTTGGTATTCATCGGGGTGTGCTCAGGTTTGAAGTCTTCGTCTATGAGGCATTTGCTAATGTCATTGGAGTATCCCTGAACACTCATGTTGTCGGGATTTTCAACATTGCTGGTTGATTTGTCGATATCGTCATTTGAGAGAGTTTGGATTTGGATGTCAGAAGACATTGTAGAAATCAAGAGTGTCAGCTTATATATACTGTTAGGGACCTGATTCTTGACTGGGTCAGACTTCCTGTTAATCAGAGTTCTGGAATTTGGAATACCTTGGAGGCACTCAGAGGTATTGGAGCCTGGAGATCAGAGAATCAGAAACAGATCTATATGGGCATTGGCTTCAACTTATGGGTTTCACCCTCTTGGATTTCTAGTGCCCTGGTATTTTGGATTTTTGACCAGATGGAAATATCGGAATACCAATGGTTGGGTCTACAGAGAATGGTCAGTTACAATAGCACATGAAGAGACTTATCGAGTGAGTGGGAGATTTTGGAGATTTCAGAGATTGGAAAAGCCAATGTGGAAGAGGTAGTAACGATAAATGAATATCAAGTGAGGTTTGGCTTTATGGGAAAGCAAGTATAATCAAGGAATGGATGTTTTGGAAGATCAGAAGAATGTCAGAAAATCGGAATTATTCAGGGTTTTAATATAATGATCAATTGTATAAGGATGTATATGCTTGAACAATATATGAAATAAGGTATAAGGAGGGTAATGATATATATAGACTTTGATACAGATAAGAATCAGTATGTTCTGTCAAAATATATAAGTTAAAGAGGAAGCCTGAGTGAGAAGACATATTTAAAAGGGGTGTATGGAATTCCGAAGTCGGGAATGGAAGGGATAAGGGTGCATGATACGGAATGCTGAGCTCAGAATGAGTATAGGAATCTAGATAAAGTATACAGGGATAGGATCAAAAGTAGATCATGACTAAGAATAATCAAATGGGGGTATATTGGAATTACAATTCCCCATAACATAGCGTTAGCGGAGTTTGGAATCATTCGTATGCACTAGTACACCAAAATTTCAAAAATTTCCCATTTTCCTAGGAGGTGGCTCAGTTTTCACACAAATAGAAAATCTCATCCCATGGTTTCCTTGGTTGTCCCACAGCTTCACTTTCAGCTAACTTTTTGTTAACTCTTGGCTACTCCATGTGGCAAAAAAGATGATTCCCTTATTAGGCAGTCAACTGGTTCATGGAATCTGAGGATCCTTTCAAATATTTTCTAGTGTCATAAGATGTTCTTTAGTTCCATTTACACTCTCTGTGATGCTCTCTGCATGTTTATTGCATGTTTATTTAATTATACATGTAGCATGGTTAGCATTTATAAGCCTTAATGTGCTCATCTGTATCATCCTGTGAACCATTCTGCAGCCGCCCCACGACATGCTCTCATATGCAAATTTGGTGGAGTCTTGTTGGCTTGTACTTGGTGTGCACAGTGCATGCCATACAAAATTGTACAGCTAGATCTATAAGCAACAACTATTGGACCAATTTGTATACACAGACAGGAGCACACCAAGTCCAGGTCCTGTAATGAGAATACGAAGATAGACAGTACACCAATGGGATAAATAAACTACCATGGACTTGTGATACAGGGTATCAACTAGTGCCTAGGCTGAGGCAAGGAGTGGAAGAAGAGATTGGATATACCTTCTATCATTAGGGGAACATGGATTAATGATGACACTGGCATAGAGGTACCAAATAAGCTCATGTCTAATTGTAGGACTCGAATGGTAAGTATTTGTAATGTATATAAGCAAAGATGGACTTACTATATGCTATGTAACAAACCTGATTCCCTCAAACAAAAGGATGTACATAAGTGGCCACAGCCTGGACTGGTATGATTCACCAAAAGGAATATCCAAAATGATTATCTTTGTGAGTATCTAAAATCAGCTGTCCTCAAAGGTCCAAGGATAATCCTCTCCTATACTGCAATTATGGATTTATTCCTGAAATGATTATTGAAGGTACTAGTGCAAATTTCCTTGGAAGAACTCATGAGCAACTGTGAGTGCTTTGGGCTGCACTTGTAAAAGTGCCCACATTGACATCCCCGATTATCAAAAAAAAACTTATACAAAACTCAAATATGCTTCTTAGTATGGCAGGAACCTCAAGATCCCATTCATGCTGCAGATCATATGACAGAGTTGGACATAGCCTGTTTGTGAGCAAGAACAAAAACTAACCTTTACACAGCGAGGGTCAGCACTCATCCCCAGTGCACCATCAACTCACCTATGTTCTTGCATTGCAGGCTGAGGTGTCAATATTCAGCCTGAGTGTGAGATATGGCCATGGCAGAGTATATGTAGAGAAAGACATATCTGCACCAAAAAAACCGAATTGGGAACTGATACTCAAACATATGCCATAGCAGCCAAGCATTTGGCGGCGCTAGATTTATTGCCAATACCACTCATACATAGGACAATGTTGGATAGATAGAGTAGATAAATATTCTAAAACACATGCAGAAAGAACGTTCAGCCAAGCCACTCAGGCCATGATTCGATGACTACTAGTCAATTGAGTCTTGTAAAAACAATGACGGCACGTCAATTGGTCCACACAGGCAAAGATCCATTATGCACAAACCATCCCAGGTCAAAGCGCTCACAGGGGGTGTCATTGGATGAATGTTGACGAGGTTGGTGAGGATGGGTGCGTTACCTTGTGATAGCAGTAGGGTACGCCGTGGGTGAGCAGGGGGTGCTGTCAGTGGGACACGAGATGGTGAGGGGGTGCAGGTGCGGCGATGAGGCGGCGCTATTGTGGGTGCCACAAGCGATGTGCGTGCCCGCAACGGCGTCGTCCTCGTGACAACTTCACCGTCTTCTCCTTCTCCCTTCTCCTCTATCCCCTTCTCCAATTCAGCGTCAACACGCAAGACTGCTTGCGTGCGGGTCGTGGTTGGCATTGGCGGCGTGAGCAAGAGTGTGCAGGCGTCCTTGTGGTGTGGCTCGCGAACGGCAGGCGGTGGGGTTCTGCAGGGGTCGACTGGGGCTGTGGATGGTGGAGTGGAACCCTGTGGGGCTGCAGGTGGTCAAGGTAGGATGGGGCATCACGAGTTGGCAACACGGGGGTGGTGGCTTGCGCACGTGCGTCCGGGTGTGAGTGGACTGCACAATGGCTGTCAGTACAGCCTGAGGCCTGGGGCTTGGGGCGCATAGGAGCGTGGGGATGAAGGGGTGTGAGGCCACGTGAAGGCACGTACAGCCGTGGTGTGGCACTGTGGCGCGCATGGGGTGGGCAGTAGAGTCCAGTTGGGGTCCACTGGGGGTGCTACTGCTGCTGCTGCCGTCCCTCACGCGACCATGTTGTCAAATTGAGGCAGGGCGCCACCGGGCATGGTCGTCGGGGCGAAGGCAGCAATGTTGACATGGCAAAGCGTCAGTATATGGGTCTACATGGGGCCTGTCTTCGTTTGTCTTGTCGCCAGCTGTGCGTAATAAGTCCATAGCGATACGGACGACATCTTTGGTCTCTATTCAACATTGGTGGTGGAATGCTAGCACTCTTCGTGAGTCTTGTATTTTCATTGCTTTCTAAACTTAACTTACCTCTCCGCCTGTGGTTCCAGTTCGCGTGCACCTGTCTGTATATCTGCGTACTCTTTCCCTGCATTGAGTGGTCCGGAACAGGTCATCGTCATCGGGTCGGGAGCGCGTGTGTGCTTAGCGATAGGGTGCATTTGGAGCCTATTGGGGGTACTGCCACTGCTGCAGCACCTCATTCGGTTGTCGTCGCATGGGTTGCGGTGCAGTGACATGGGGTATTGTCATTGCCTGTGTTTGTCTCAGTAGGCCAATTCCGACATCTCAAGCACCTTACTTAGGTAATACTCCCGTGCGCTGAAACTGCTCCACGAGTTTGTTCACTTCTGTCCTCCTTTGTACACCGCAGGACACCCCGGACATGCTCACAATAAGCACTGGTCTATGTTCCCACACTAGCCCACATGAATGTTTAAAATACATTATGAATATATTTTTGTGATGCCACAATCCTAAAACCAGTCCGCATAATTGTTCAAAAATATTTCCATCTTGAAATGTCTCCTAACTCTTCATAACATGCCTCTCCTCGAAACAGTCAACCTTGGCAGTTCCCAAACTCTTTAGTGGTCTTAAACCAAACGTTTTACACAAACTGACTGTGTACTCAGGTCAAGGATGCCTGACATCATGTCACACAGCAGAGCCCCCATTTAAATACTTGGCCACAAGTTCCACATCAACAACAGCCTTGTTTCTCTCTCCACAACACCCCAAGAGTCCCTCTTCCGACACTCTCATGCCTTGTGATCATGTTTCCTTCTCACTCACCACCATTACTTCCACATTCAGATGGCTGAAGACAGTGCAGCTGAAGGACCGGATCTCAAGTATACTTTCAAAGTAGGTGTGGCAACAGTGATGTTGGGTTCCCCAGGATGCTTCAATGCCATGCAACATTGGTTTGTGAAGTAACAGGGTTATGGGATGTTTTCATGCAAGTAGGCTTGTCTAAGTACACCATTTCATTTTACCTGTTCGTCAACTTACATTCTCAGCTATAGTTTTCTGTTGTGATCAATGTGGGAAACCTTGTCACCCTTTTCCCTAGATCATCTTGGCAGTTGAAAATGCCACTCCCATCTAGACTCGTGACCAGTCTCTAATGTAGCACATGTAGACACACACACAAGCTCAAACTAGGTAGGCTGGTCACGAGTCTAACTCCCATTGTATCTTCCACCCACAGGAAAATCTAACCAGCAAAAGAAGAGAATTCCTGTGCTGTTGAGGTCCTGGAGAGCATTTGTATACCACACCTGTATTTTTGTGTAGGGTCGTAGTTACATATAGAATTAAAATGGAGTGTATTCCATCTATCAAACATCTGGTGAGAGCTCCAGGGACACACTTGAAGACATTACAAGAACATGCTGTTGCACATTGTCAAATTGACTGTCAGCACCAACCCAATGTCACCAACAACTACCCTGTAATGTTCTCTCTAACACTTCTATGTTATTGTACATTCTGGAATGATTTTGAATTAAACAAATATGACTGCGGGGATAGTTCGCCAAATCATTCCCCGCTGATAGTGCTGCTCAATTCTTAGTTCGGTTCGTTTGGTTTTACAAGTCACACATTGGAATTTTTGAATCTGATGTCAAGCGACATAGCTGAAGGCCTCCAACAAGCAAACTTGTCAAACCACCCAGGACTGGTTTGACAAGTTTGCTTGTTGCAGAAGCAAATTCTACCACCTTCGGCACACCAGCAGCGTGATTATTCAGCATGTCAGATAATCCGCTGATTTCATAATGATGAAGGAGGTACACTATCAGCAGTTCTGCAACATGTATAGGTATAGTAATGGTCTACTCCGTGATTCTGATTGAATCTTTGTGTAGGATGAGCCACGCTCTGCCTTTGGCCGATTAGGTGCAAGACCATTGTGTTACCTAGTAAAAACAGTGTTAATGGGTGTTTGGCTTCGCCATTGACATGTAGTTAGACCTATGTACAGTTCATTTTGACTGGCAATGCGAGCTTGGCCATGGTCGGCAGCTTACCTACTATTAGAGCTCTGGTTTCTCAAACCAACTGAGCAAACAGGTGGCACCCCAATTGTTCCTGTTTGTTTGGTCGTTTGCGGTGCTTAAAAATTTTTGGAGCAAACAAACTGAGAAAACCAAACTAAGAATTGAGCAGCACTGATAGGGCACTAAGATATGGACAACCCCTCAACAACATTTTCAAAACATCAAGCATGTCCGGTGGTGTACCCATAGAACAGTTAGTTAAAAAATCAGTACATGTATCAATCAACACACAGGAAAATTATCTAAGATACTCTGTATGCTATGATGGGAAAGTGGAGTCCAACACTCCAAGTTGACACTCAATCTTTTACCAGAGTATCCAGCAGCTGCCAGCTGCTTGCAAATCTGATACTGTCTGGGTCTGCAGCTTGGGTGATAAAGAGCACATGAACTAGCATACACTTAGGGTCACTGACACCTAATTCTGTGAGCCTTCATTGGTGTTGCCACAACTCAACTTTTAGTCGACTCAAAGTTGCCTACCCAAGTCAAGTTGTGACTAGTTGAGCCTCCGATTTCTCACAATCATGACAGCAAGTTGAGTCAGAAAGTCCTGACTTTGAACCTCAAAACTATGCTGGATGCACAAGAAGCCAATCCATGAAAAGAATGCAAAAACAAGCTCACAAAAGAGAAGACATTGAGGACACCAACTGAAAAAGCCATGCTCTGTGACGATCGTCAATGTGTGGACAGAGACCAGCAACAATGCTGAGACACACTCCATGCCCCACTACATGGAGTCTACCACTACTACTTACTGTTTGCCCCCTGCTCTCCCAACAGCCATGACAGCACTGTCTTTTTACCACAACTTTTGCCTGTCGGTGACAGCCATGGTTCTGGAAGGTCATTTGAGGGGGTTGCACAGATGGCATGGGTTGTTTGAGTAGTTGTGCAAGGTTGTGGCATAGGTGGAGGAACATGACATGTCATGTTGCTGTTGAGGCAGGGGTCTGCTGATCTTCAAGGTTATGGTACATATTTTCCATTGTTTCACTGGTTCTGAACATTGACACTGTTGAACCATGATCCTGAAAACTTGGGTGATACCCATGTAGCCACAGGCAAGCTGGATATCACGAGCAAGTGAAGCTCTCTTTTTCTGAAAGAAATTGACTGCAGAAGATATTGAGAAGGCCCAATTCATAAATTACATACAATAAAAATGGTCTGAGCTTCTGTGGCACTCGTCTAGACCCCAGAGCTCTTTTGGCAATGAAAAAAATTGTTAAGGTGGGGACACACAAGAAGAACACACCGAGCAGAAAATGGACCGGCATATTGTATGCATTCCTAGAGTCAAAGCCTGGACAGCAAATTCATATGTAAGTGCATCATCACTCTTTCATTCTTTCGTTTCATTGATTTGGGAGGTGTTTAAAGCTCACAATATTTCCCAGGCATCATCCAAGCCTACATATAACAGTCTGAAATTGGCACACTCAATCTCAACTTCCACATAAAAACCAGGGGCCTGTTTGTAGTATGTACTCTGTGACTAGCAATGGGTTTTGAAGGTAAGTCATATTTCATCACACCTATTTTCAGCAGAACGGATGGACCCCTAAGATAGAGAGGATTGTTGGCACATGCAGGTTGCCTTTGATTTTGAACCACAGATTTCAAAGTAGAAAAACTGTACTCACATTCATGGTGTGTTGATAGGGTCTTCCTAGTTGAGTCCAGATTTTGATATTCATTTTTACTCTTAAAGAGTTCTGTTGCCAGTGCTCCTGCATGTTCCCCACACTGGCACACATAGATCTTATTATGATACCATTCATAGCTGAAGACTGCCTCTCACTAGATAAGCCACATTACCTTCACAGATCATCTTCCAACAATCATGGCACAGAGCAATGGGCTTGGCAGAGATGCCCAAAAACTGCATGTGTGCAGGTGGTCAAGTTGAAGGAACACATATGTGCATGTACAGAAGCACTTTTTAACAGAGAAGTTGTTTGAGCACTCTATGCCAAGTTGGTGTGTTGGTTATGTACAGCTTTGTTTTTATGGGTTGATACATGTGTGCAGTAAGAAAACATTTCCCTCAGAAGATGCTGCAAAGCAACATTGCAATGTCATATTATTTCATCACCCTTGCCAATTGTGAGTGATGACAATGGACTATGTGCTAGAAAAATAGATGTGAGCTGTTCAGAGCATCAATATGCCAAGCTCAGGTAAAAGTACATGAGATGCATCTAAAAGGTATAATCTATCACGGTGGCTATCATTTTACTACTAGGGTAATTGACATTAATTCAAACTGGTGGGATTATAATGGAATAGAGACCAGCACTACATGGTATATGAGGGCAATTTAAATATAGCACAAATTGACTTATGGACTGCGCAAAAAAGAAATGTGTGTATTTCAATATATAGCAAATAATCAGAAGCATCCAATTCCATAAGTAAAATGAAGATTTAAAATAAACTTAAAACAAAAAAAAATGTTAAGCTTCCCAAGGAATCGTACTTGCCATGCACCAGCATTGGCCCACACCCAGCTAGTAAACAGAAAAGGGTTCATTGGAATAAGCGAGAAGTGGTTATTGGAAAAGTGGCAAAGGGCTTATTGGAGAATGTTGGACTAGTGTGGAATCAGATCTGGGATCTAACACTATTGAGTGAGGAATGAGTTCTAAGGATGCAGGAGCAAAGATTGGTGTATATACCTATCGAGCGAGGAATAAGTTCTAAAGATGCCAGAGTGAGGAAGTGGAGCGCAAGGATATATATGAGAAAAGCATAAAGGAAGGGAGTAGTTGGGCAAAACAGAGGCTCTGGTAAGTTGAGGGGATTGCAACACGTAAAACATGTGCTGAGATGGTCATGTGACTTGCATCAGAGACCTTGGACAAAGCAAGTGTTATCCAGTTCACTTTGTCCAGCTCAACAAAAACTGTGTCTACAGGCCCCAATAAATTAGATAAAAATACAAAATAAATTGTAGAAATTAGGGTAAATACATATCTACCTACGCCCACTATACTTACAAGCCACGGATCCCAAATAACTGTGGGTTTTAGGCAGAATCCCATAATCCATGCCTAGATCTGTGTGGGTATTGCCCTTTGGGTACTCAATACCCATAGGATTCATACCCACAAGTTTTCCCACAGATCAACCCATGGGTTGATCCAAACTTGTGGACAGCCTTAGAAAAGACCTCTATCCTGGCATGTGTGATCCCTGCATTTGATTCTCTCTTGACCACTTGGGACCACCTTTGTGCTAACCCATCCAAAGCCCACCTAAAAAAAATGCTCAACACTGGCATTGAAAAAATGACAGCACAATACAATGAACACCATTTTGCAAAGTCGACAATCATTGCTATCAGTATGTCTATGTTTATTTTGTGTGTTTTTGAACTAAACCCTATGCAGTTCTTCATCTGGCACTTTGCTTCAGTGGATAGAACAAAACCGATAGAACAAAACTGACCTGCTGGACATGTTGAGTATACCTGAAAGCTTATTTTATCAGAGGTAACATTCTTTTTTTCTTACTTTGCAGATATGTCAAACCTTGTTACTTTGCAGCTAGCAAAATTTGACAATTTTCAGGCTGCAGGTTGGTCAACTCATGACACTCTGAGGAATACACCCATCACATAATGCTTACAAGTTTCTATTCCCCCAGAACATGAATACTAATGAGGGCCTGACAACAAACATGCCTTCCATTGATGGAGAATGGTCTTGTTACTGCCATGCTGTTAGATCCCAGATCTGACTTCCACTGTTCCAACGTTTTCCGCATTCCGATAAACCCTTTCCGCTTATTTCTGATATCACCCTTTTATCATTCCCAGTCATGATCTTATGTTTATTTATCCCTGTATGTCTTATCTCGATCTCTGTACTCACCCCGATTTCAGAACTCCGTATCACATCCTTGTCTTTCCATTTCCAATTTTGGAATCCCACATGCTCCTTTAAATATGCTTTCTTTGTTCAAGCCTTCCTTAGCATATATATCTTCTTTTGTTGTTATATCTCTTTTTTGTTATACCTCATTATATTTTATTACATCTCTATTACATCTTCATTGCACTTCACCATAACTCATTTAAACTCGTTATCTCACTAAAACCTGCGATATCTTTCCCATCCGTAACAAGTCTTAAATCTTCAATCCTTATTCTGATTTTCTTCGATTATTCTGACTACTTCGATTTCGACACTCTCGATGTTTTGAAATCCATTCCTTGATTACACTCGCTTTCCCGTAAAGCCAAAACCCTTGCTTGATATTCATTTATCATTATCCCTACCTCCCCCCGCATTCAATTATTCTGATTTCGGAATACCCAAGATCCTCTGTTCATCTCCGATAAGTCTTGATGCACTATCTGTCACTAATCCTTTCCGAATAGACCCAATCATTGGAACTCCGATATATTCGTCCAGTCTCAATCCAAAATACCAGGGCACTAGAAATCCAAGAGGGTGCAACCCATAAGTTGAAGCCAACTGTTAGAACCCAGATTCATTCTCAGCTTTTCCGCTTTTCTCCAACATATTCCAATTCGCATTTCTGACCTCCTCCACCTGTTTTTGCTTATCTCCATCCCATCTATATTTAGTCATTTTCATCAAAGATCTACATCTTCGGTCTTATGTCCACATTTACTTTCTACCCTGATCCTGTTTTCGCTCCGTTTCAGATTTCCGTGTTCATATCTTTCTGACTCGGATTATATCAATTCTTTATATATGACTCCTCCATGTACTCGTTAATCAGTTCAAATATTGACCCACCTTGACTCGACAACTTCTCACTTCCGTTTCTAAGTTCTATCCGACCCCCGATCTTGTCCAACTCCTCTGACATTCCGACTCTCAGAAATACCAGGACACGAAGGATCCAAGAGGGTGCAACCTATAAGTTGAAGCCAACATTTGTACGTCTCGATCTCCAACTCCAATCCCGTACTCCGACAATTCCGACATCTGATGAGAAGAAATCCCATTCATAACAGTATATTCGAACTAAAACTCTTGATCCATTCATTATGCCTTCTACCAGATCCTGTACTGTCACCGGAATCACAGACCCCGGATCTAACCTTCCAAATAATGAACCAGAAGATGACCCCAGTGACGACGGCAACATCAACAACAACGAGGACGATGATGACGATGAAGAAGATGAGGGGAAGGCTATGTTAAAAGCTTTAAAACAGATAGCCAAGCACATGGGAACTCCGAACAAAGGTCAAACCAAAAAAACCAAGCTCCGTGAACCTGACACCTTCGACAGATCAGATTCCCAAAAACTCCATCCCTTCCTCCTTCAATGCAAGCTCCACTTCCGCGATCATCCTCAGACCTTTTCCAGTGACTAAGTGAAAGTTACTTACACTATCTCCTTTTTAAAAGGGACAGCTTTAGATTTTTTCAAGCCTGAACTCTTAGACAACGATGCTTTCCAAGACCCACCTTGGCTTACAAACTATTGGGACTTCACAACGGTACTCTGAGAGAATTTCGGAGCTTATGATCCTGTCGGCGATGTGGAAACCGAACTCAACAATCTCTGAATGCGCGACAACCAACGCATCACGAAGTTCATCGTAGAGTTCAACCGCCTAGCCGCTAGAGTCAATTGGGGCGACACCGCCCTTTGTAGGAGTTTTTATACTAAACTTCCCAATCGTCCTAAAGAGATCCTTGCAACCCGAGACAAAGCCAACACACTTCTGGAACTCTGACAACTCACGCAAACCATCGACAGCCATTATTGGGAATGGCGAGGTGAAGTCAACCATGCCACGACTTCCAACAACAACCACTCCGGTAACAGCAGCAAATCGGACAAGCAACAATCCCAATCAAACCAACTGCAGAAGAGGACAAACAACAACAACAGTTCAGCTTTCGCCTCCTCTACCAAACCTCAGTCCTCCACGTCAAATTTCTGAAAAACTCCGGATATCCCCAACATACTTGGAAAAGACAGAAAATTAACACAACAGGAGAGGCAGCGATGCATGGACCAAAACCTTTGCATGTTCTGTGGGAAACCCGGGCATATCGCGAAGGACTGTCCACGATCAACCTCTTTTAATGCCCACTCAAAGGCCCAAGCAGCCTCTGCAATTTCGAGCAAACCCAAGTCCAAGGCCAAACCTGCGGCCATTATGGATTCAAAAAAATAATAAGCAGCTCTGAGACCTCCGCACAGACCCAGAGTTGTATTGATTCCATCTGTGCATTTTCCAAGGTCCGACTCAATGCTTCCGCTCTTTCAAAATCCGATTCACTTACTATACAACTGACTTCCAACTATTCCAAATACTGACATTCAAGCTCTCGTGGACTCCGGTTCCACTCATTGTTTTATAGACTCATCATTCACTTCCAAGCTTCCGCTGGAGTTCCACAACATCCCACAAATCCCGCTGAAACTTTTTGACGGCACTTCTAATGTCTCAATCACGCAGACTATTGATATGCCAATCCACTTTCCGTCTGGCAAAAATCAGGTTGTTGCTATGTATGTAACACCGCTTGATTCTAGCTGCTCTGTTGTGCTAGGACACAACTGGCTCACCCGCTACAATCCGTTGATTGACTGGGTATTGAGTAGTATATTGTTCCGCATTCCTCAGCAGCAAGATTCAATTCTGACGTCACTCTCCGCAAAATCCACCTCTGCGGCCTCCGGAATCCTGAAACCCGATCACGTGGATGCCCCTCCAACATCCGAACAAGACTCACCTATCGACCTAGTCCCTGCTTCTGTGTTCGCTCACTTGTGCGAACTAGGTAATGAGGAGATCTTTCAGCTATGCATATTTCCGAAAGGAAGATCCACTTCCATCATCGACGCTTCCCCGAATCCCGATCCAACAGCCAATCTCGACGGTGTTCCATCAGAATATCACGAGTTCTCCGACGTCTTCAGCAAGAAGAAAGCAGAAATACTCGCTGATCATCGGCCGTACAATCTCAAGATTGACTTGATAGAGGAAGAGAGTACCCCCTTGGGAACCATTTATTCCCTATCCCCAGTTGAGCTAGAAACACTCCAAAAGTTCATTGACAAGGCACTAGCCATAGGATTCATCCGCCCTTCACTTTCTCCGCATGGTGCTCTGGTACTATTCTCAAAGAAAAAATTAGGCGGGCTCCGACTCTGTATTGATTTCCGTGGTCTCAACAAAATCACGAAAAAAGACTGATATCCACTTCCCCAACTTTCTGACCTTTTGGAAAGCCCCAGAAGAGCGCGGATTTACAGCAAAATCAATCTCCGACATGCTTACCATTTAGTCCGCATTAGAGAGGGCGACAAGTGGAAAACCACCTTCAGGACCTGATACGGTTCCTTTGAATGGCGTGTTATGCCCTTCGGTCTCACTAACACATCAGCTGCCTTTCAGCGATTCGTGAATGACATATTCAGCGACATGCTCGACGTTTCAGTCCTCATCTATTTGGATGATATCTTAGTTTACTCCAACAACCTGGAAGAACATGAAGGACATGTCCACGAAGTCCTCCAACACCTCCAAAAAAACCGACTTTATGCAAGATCCGACAAGTGCGACTTCCACAGGACAACGGTGGAATATCTCGGATACATACTCTCTCCGGAAGGACTTTCAATGGCAGACGATAAAATCAAAGTAATTCAAGAATGGCCCAAACCCTGAAAAGTAAAAGACATCCAATCCTTCCTAGGTTTTGCAAACTTTTACCGACGCTTCATTCATAATTACTCCGACATCGCAATTCCGCTTACCCGACTCACTCGGAAAACCGTGAAGTGGAACTTCTCTGATGAGTGTTGGAAATTGTTTGAAACACTCAAGAAAGCCTTCACCACAGCTCCGATCCTCACGCACTGGATTCCCAATTGTCAACTCATCATGGAAACCGACGCTTCGGACTATGCCCTCGTGGCAATCCTCTCTATCATTTCTCCGGAAGATGGCGAAATTCACCCCACAGCTTTTCATTCCAGAACTTTTACAGCCCCGGAATTAAACTACAACGTCCATGACAAAGAATTACTTGCTATTTTTGAAGCTTTTAAGATTTGGCAGCATTACCTCGAAGGTTCTGGTTCCACCATTGATGTTGTGACTGACCACAAAAACCTTGAATACTTTGCCACCACCAAGCTCTTAACCCAATGACAAGTCCAATGGTCAGAATACCTATGTCAGTTCAACCTCGTTATCCGATTCTGACCTGGCAAACTTGGAACAAAACCCGACTCTTTAACTAGACAATGGGATGTCTATCCTAAAGAGGGGAGTAGCGACTATGCTAGCCTTAACCCGCACAATTTCCGCCTGGTTTTCACTAACAAACAGCTGTCATCGTCCCTCTGAGCCACATCCCTTAACGTCACAATTCTCCACGCAGTTACCATCATGGACTTTGAGAAACTCCATGAAGAAATCCGACAATCCATCCCCTCCGATCCTGCAATTTCCGACTATCTGGCAAACCCTCCGACACCCCGATGGTCAGTCAACTCCTCCGACTTGACAACCGAATCTACGTTCCCGATGTTGATGACCTCCAACTCCATGTTTTACAATATCTGCACGACCACCAGATCTCCAGACATTTCAGACAAAACAAGACTCTCAGCAACATCCGACGTGAAGATACATGGCCGAAACTCCGAAACTTCATTATCTCTTATGTCAAATCCTGTACAACATGTATGCGATCAAAATCCCAACGACACCGGCCTTATGGATTCCTTAAGCATCTACCAATTCCGCCAAGACCATGGAATTCCATATCCTTGGATTTCATTGAGCCACTTCCGCTTTCATCGGGTTTTGACAGCATCCTCGTTATCATTGACAGACTCACGAAACAAGCAATATTCATTCCAACAGTCACCACAATCACTTCTCTGATGCTCGCTCAGCTTTTCGTTCTCCATGTCTTCTCAAAGCATGGTGTTCCCACTCACATCACCTCCGATCGAGGTTCCGAATTTGTGTCTTCCTTCTTCCACACACTCGGAAAGGCGCTAGACATGAATCTCCACTTCACCTCTGGATATCACCCCAAAGGTGACAGACAAACCAAATGAACGAATCAGACTCTTGAGCAATACCTTTGCATTTATTGTAACTATCAACAAGACAACTGGGCTGAACTTCTTCCAATCACAGAATTCGCCTATAACAATGCTCCGAACGCAACAACAGGCGTCTCTCCGTTCTTCACTAACAAAGGTTACAATCCCGATATGAGGAACTTGCAAACAAGAAATGCTCTCCAGCTCCAGACTTCAAAGTAGGCAACAAAGTCTTTGTCAAAGCCGATTTTTTCCGCACAACCCAACCTTCAAAGAAGCTCACCAAAAAATACCTCGGACCTTTTGATATCATTGCACCTGCAGGTACCAGTATTAGAGCCTTTATTCTCCGACTACCCGACAGTATGCATGCTGTTCATCCATCTTTCCACGTTTCCATGCTAGAACCTGCGACTCCGAACGCAATCCCAAACCAAATACAACCTCCACCTCCGCCAGTTATTATCGAATGCGAATCTGAATACGAAATTGACGAAATTCTGGACTCCAAGATAGACAATCGCTGACATTGCAAGATACAATATTTAGTACGCTGGACGGGTTATCAGGGTACCGATGAAGAAACCTCGTGGATTCCCACTACAGAATTAGACAATGCTTCAGAAGTTGTTGAAGACTTTCATCGCAAATATCCCGACAAACCTGGTCCAACTCTTCCTTAAATGTTTCCTTCTTTTTCTGATTTTTCTGATTTTCTCTGATTTTTCCTACATTTTATGTTCAAGATTCTAATTACATTTCCCTCTGTTCCAAGAATTCCACCTCGTGCTTCCGCTCAAATCCCAATTCAATTTTCCAATTCCCACATTTCATCCCTTTTCATTTCCTCCATCCTCACTTCCAATTCCTGCTCCTGGTGCTGAACCATCCTTTGTACCCATGTAGTGAGAATCTGTGTCTCCTCAGAATGAGTCCGCATGGAACTCACATGACGATCAATGGACTTCCACAACTCTCAGATTTCCTTCACCAGCAACTCTGCTGTTCCTTCCTCACCCATATCCACACCTCTCACGACTTCTTCCACAAATCCCAACGTTCCCAGTCGATGGCACATCGTCCCATCCTTTGTGCATTCGTCGCATGTCGCATTCCCTCCCTCCCCTATCGGCGAACAAAAAATATCCTGAATCCGGCATCTCGCACAACAATACTGTTTGTGTCCGACCCGGTTAATTGCAGATTCGTGAACCCTCCTGCAGGCAATGGTTCTCTCCACCACATCGCTTTTCCTCCCCTGAGACTTTTCCTCCGATTTCTGGTCAGCCTTCCTCTCCTCCTTTTCCACCTTTTTCCGCTCCGACCTTCTCTGCTCTAATTTCTTCACTGCTTCTTTTTGCAACTCCGAAATCTCGCGAATCTGTGCTTCTAAATCGGTCCCCGATTTCGAATCATCTTTGGAAATCAGGTCCTCAAGCGAAATAATCAGTGGCATTGACATTTAGCTTAGAAGAGGGTAGGGATAAGAAGATCAAGGAACTGATAAGTCGAGCTCCATCCATCACTCTTATATATCACATTAGGGGTTTCGCTTAATAACCAAGCCAAACCTCCCATGCTGTTCTTAGGCCTCGAGGGCTTGGCCTTAAAGAGGAGATACTGTTAGAACCCAGATTCATTCTCAGCTTTTCCACTTTTCTCTGACATATTCCGATTTGCATTTCCGACCTCCTCCACCCGTTTTTGCTTATCTCCATCCCATCTATATTTAGTCATTTTCATCAAAGATCTACATCTTCGGTCTTATGTCCACATTTACTTTCTACCCCGATCCCGTTTTCGCTCCATTTCGGATTTCCGTGTTCGTATCTTTCCGACTCGGATTATATCAATTCGTTATATATGACTCCTCCATGTACTCGTTAATCAGTTCAAATATTGACCCACCTTGACTCAACAACTTCTCACTTCCGTTTCTAAGTTCTATCCGACCCCCAATCTTGTCTGACTCCTCTGACATTCTGACTCTCCGAAATACCAGGACACGAAGGATCCAAGAGGGCACAACCTATAAGTTGAAGCCAACGTCCGTACGTCTTGATCTCCGACTCCAATCTCGTACTCCGACAATTCCGACATCCAACGAGAAGAAATCCCGTTCATAACACCAATTCCCATACAGATCAGTCTTTGGATCTCCGATTTCCGACTCACCCAATATTCCACGCATTTCCAAATATTGCGACCCCAATTTCAGTCAAGGAGAGTTCCAACCTAACCCAACCAAGCATCCGATCCAGCTCCCTAACAGTATATATATGCTGAAACTCTTGATTTCTACAATGTTTTCCAACACCCATTCCAAACACCCAATCTTGACGACACCGACAGTTTCCTCGACAAGTGCCTCATAGACGAAGCCTTCAAACCCAAGCAAACCCCAAGCGACATTGACAATGCTACCTCCAACCATCCTTGTTATGACTCTCAACAAATGGCAACACCTTCTGACCAAACTCCAAAACTTTCCGACATCCTCGGACAAGATGGCAAGTTAAAACCACAGAAGAGACAATGATGCATCAATCAAAAGTTATGCCTCTACTGTGGAAGACCTGGTCATAAGGCAAAAGAATGCCCGAGGTCATCATCCTTTGTCAGGAAAACAAAATCCCAAACCACAACTGTCACACTAAGTGATTCTGACACCAAGGTCCCCTTAGAGGACCTTCCGAATCCCTGAAATTGACAGCTGAAGGACTCTCGATGCAAGATCACATGCTTCATATCTTCTTCGTGCCTTATCGAGACTGCCAAAATGCTTTCCAAAAAATATTCCTTCCAGTTTCCGACAATTCCACCGTGTCCCTGATCTTACCCCTAATCCCGAAGACCCAGAATATCTTCTCCTAAACATTTTTCGACCAATTGTTATGCTTAAAGATCATGCTTTCAGGTTCCCGCTTTCCGCCAGTCTCCGTCTTCCATCACCGACGACATATTATGTCACAACATCCAGTAGGCTATTCACGCCAATCACGTCCTCCCGTCAAGCGAAAATCCAGTCATTCTTACATTACGTATAATGCCACTGGTTTCTAATTGTTCCGATGTGCTGGAACACCACTAACCCACCCATTACAATCCATTGATTGATTGACAGGGTATTGGGTAGTACCTAGCTCTGCACTCCTCAACAACAAGATGCAATTCTATGACATGTCCACTGGAAACCTGCAAATATTGCATTTTTCCAAATCTCTGAAAATCCCACTTCACTGCAACATCCTCTGACTCACCATAACAACCAATGTTGATGCCTGAATCTTTCAGTTTGCATTACGACAATATGGAAACCTTGGCACCTTCCAGTAGGAAAATCCGTTACTTCAATTCTTCCAATTTTCTGACAAAGCAATCATCAATTCCACTACATACTCCGACAAGATTATGTCTTATCGGAGGGAGAGAATCTCACTATGGAAAAAATCTATTTTTTCCTTACATCTAGTTAAGCCAGACCCACCTCGAGAACATGTTAACGAGGCCCTAGCTATAGGTTGTCATCTGACATGTTCTGCACAGTACATCTGCAATTCCTCAAGAACACACCAGGATGATTTCCAAACTCCAAACACCGAATCCACTTCAAGACACTGGGGGCATGAGCATATTTTTAGTATAAAAAATGTGATAAAAATGCTTTTTCCTTACAGATTATTCATTCACTGTTCTGGTTGAAAAATCTCCCAAAAATGCTGCTTTTTTATCAAGTTTTAGAACCTGAAAATCTGGTACATACTTCACATTTCTAGGCATGGGAAATGGATGTAAAATGTGAGAAATAATGAATTTACTGATTGATTTCATGCCACAAAAATGCAAGGACAATCTTGGTTTTCATTGACATTTTCAACAGAAAAGAACCAAAATTTATCCAAGATTTCATAGTAGAAAAAAGGTGAAAAAATTAGTAAAAATATATGAGATTTTCATGAGATTTTTTCAAAACTATTAGCCAATGAATAATCCAACATTTTTCTTTAGTTTTTGCAAGGAAAAACCTGATGGATAAATGTTTATCCAATGGATAATCATTCACCCATAGGCAATATATAACAAGTTTTCTGAACCGAAAAGGCAATGAAAAAGTCAATGGATAAGAGTTTATCCCTTGGATAATCATTCTGCCATAGGCAGAACATTTACCCCATATGGAAG
The DNA here is from genome assembly GCA_015039355.1 of Ramaria rubella. NCBI lineage: Eukaryota > Fungi > Basidiomycota > Agaricomycetes > Gomphales > Gomphaceae > Ramaria > Ramaria rubella. Next base: position 61,394 of record MU134421.1, on the reverse strand, counting down.
AATGATTATCCAAGGGATAAACTCTTATCCATTGACTTTTTCATTGCCTTTTCGGTTCAGAAAACTTGTTATATATTGCCTATGGGTGAATGATTATCCATTGGATAAACATTTATCCATCAGGTTTTTCCTTGCAAAAACTAAAGAAAAATGTTGGATTATTCATTGGCTAATAGTTTTGAAAAATCTCATGAAAATCTCATATATTTTACTAATTTTCTCACCTTTTTTCTACGATGAAATCTTGGATAAATTTTGGTTCTTTTCTGTTGAAAATGTCAATGAAAACCAAGATTGTCCTTGCATTTTTGTGGCATGAAATCAATGAGTAAATTCATTATTTCTCACATTTTACATCCATTTCCCATGCCTAGAAATGTGAAGTATGTACCAGATTTTCAGGTCCTAAAACTTGATAAAAAAGCAGCATTTTTGGGAGATTTTTCAACCAGAACAGTGAATGAATAATCTGTAAGGAAAAAGCATTTTTATCACATTTTTTACACTAAAAATATGCTCATGCCCCCAGTGAGACATCCTCCAAGATTTAATTCTCCGATCTCCAACTTCCAGATTTTCTGATTCCGACTATTCAAGATGCAACGCAGTTGCTCTGATGTAAAAGCCTAGTCACCAATATCAAATTCCACGTCATGGGACAATAACTGGCAAACCACCTTCGGAACTCATAATGAACTTCCTCAAAAGCCATTGTTAAACCCCTTCCTTCCATGAATGCAGCATGCATACGTTTCCCAACCTACATTTTCCAATCGATTCGGACCTCTTCAAACCATTAGGACGATACCCGTCCCTTCTTCAACAAAGCTCTAGATCGAATATCAAGAACCTTCACCAGCTCTTCCGACATCTTTTTCTCTCCCATACACTTCTTTCTTTCATCCCAAACAATGTTTTCCAAAACCTCATTATTTCCTAACTTTGACTCTCTTCTTCCTTTAAACCTTTTTTCAAAAAATCCCGATAAATCCCAACACATTTCCCTTTCAATTTTCAAACCTTCCAACATTCTCTGAATTTCTCAGTAATCTGTGATTACAACAATTTCAATGGGACAACAACAAGACCACTTTATCTAGGAATTTCCAAGAAAAACCCTTACTTCCTGGAAAACCCGAAAATCCTGCAGACCTCTGATACTCCAATGCCTTGTCCACTCCTTTCCAATGTTCCATGTAGACAATGGGACATCTACCTTGAAAGGGGAGTAGCCACCATATTGATAACAATCTTTCAATCCTCCTTCCCCTATTTCAACTCCTTCCTTATTCCAACTTCCTCTGACAACTTCCAAAAACAACACTTCTACCCATGTCTCATCCTTACACTGTTTCACGTTTCACAAACCCTTCGACATCTATGCCTTTTCACATTCTGATATTTCCGTTTTTTCCCAAACATCTTCACAATTTCTTACAAGACCAATCCCAATCCCGAGTCGGATCCCCAGTTTTCCTCTGATTCCACAATACTCCAATATTCTTTCACTTAAAATCCTGGATTCACCTTTTCTATTTTTCTGATTTCTTTTCGCTTTTTCCAATCACTTCATTCCTCCAATTTTTGACACAACTTCATTGCTTAATTCACTATATTACTTCACCAAAACTTTTCTGAATTCCTCTATGATACTTTTCGCTTTCCAATTCATTTTTGTCAACCGCTATTTACTGCATAGTTTCATCTTCCGGCCTATCAGCCTCAGCCTCAGCCCCTGCCGTCTTTCCCACTTCCTCCTCAGCTGGCTTTTCCAAAGCCATATTTCCTGAATTCGCTGTTTTCTCACTGATGCCCGCCTCCAGCTCCTGGGCAGATTCCTCCCCTACTGGAATCTCTTGCCCCAGTACCTCTGGAATCATCTTCCCCGACACCTCCGGAATTTCCTTCCCCAGTTCCTTGGCAATTTCCGCTTTTTCCAGAACCTCTTGCTCCGGTGCCTCTGGAACGACATCTACATCCATTCCATCGTCGTCCACCTCCTTCACCTTGCCCTTCCCCTTTTCCAACTCCTTCTCCAGTTCAGGCTGCGGCCTGACAACTTCCACCTCATTCCCCAACCCAGCCTCCGACTCCAAGTCTCATCACGATGATGACGCTCCATGGTACGCCTCCCACCACTTTCTCTGGAACCTGTACTCAATCTCCGTGATCCTGTGTGACGTCTTCAACGACTTGTTGAATGCTGCCATTCCCTCCACAGTGTACTGAAGCCACTTGGTCAGGCTGTGTATTGTTTTTCAGAGCCCACAAATTTCCGCCACGAGCCCCGCATCCTCCGCGTCATCCTCTGCATCGTCCTCCGTCCCCCGCTCCTTGCCTTTACCCTTCCCCAAGACCGCCCCAACTTCATGCTCAGCGACCACCTCCACCTGACACCTTTTTGTTACCAGTCCTGGCCCCGCTTCCATGTTCTCTGCCCAACCCCGCCTCTGCACCAACAATGATGATTTTCCCACCATTTCCACCGCAAAATCCACATTGCCCAGCTTAGTGCATTTTGGGCGGTCATTCTGACATTGGACACAAGCCCGCTTCCGCAATTTTCCGCCTTTCCGCTCCTCGTCAACGCACTCCAAACCCCGCGTTCAACAAAGGACACACTGATCGTTGTACTCATCGGCCTCTGACCATACCTCCTCGAACTGATGTTTCCGGCCTGTCGCATTTTCCGATGTATCTATCGGATTTCGGTTGGCTTTCCGTTCATGATCAACCTTCTCTGGCTAATCTGATTCTTCCATCAAAATCAATCAATGGACACAAAGAACAACCACTTACCAACAAGTTCTTGAGTCGGGCTCCTCCCACTTCAACTCCTCCCGCACCGCTCATGTCGATTCGGCTTTCTGCTGATCTGCCTCCTCCCACTTCCCCTGGCTCAGCTTCCTCCTTTCATCACTGATCATCATCCTCCTTCTCCCTCACCCTCCGATCCTGATCCTCCCGCTCCTTCCAATCCCGCTCTTCTTTCTCTTTCCAATCCTGCTCCCATTTTTTTGCTGCTTCCCTCTCCCGCTTTTCCCGCTTCACCTTCGCCCTTTCCCACATCCTCAACTCCAGCTCCGCCTTTCTCTGCTCGTATTCCTTCTCTTTGGCAGCAGGTTCATCACCAGAGCTGACGTCGATAACGGACCAGGCGGGAGACGAAGACCTAGTACACGATGGCATTTCTTCTTGGTGGTGGTGGTGGTGGTGGTGGTGAGGGGTCAAAATGTTTTTGCAGTTCCACAAACCATTTCCCCTATATATATATTCAATCCAAGATCTCAGCCTTTACAGATAACCGATGCCCAAAACTTCCCACGACATTCAATAACGTAATCGGCCTCGAGGGCTTGGCCGTAAAAGGGAGATACTGTTAGATCCCAGATCTGACTTCTGCTGTTCCAACATTTTCTGCGATAAACCCTTTCTGCTTATTTCCGATATCCCCCATTTATCATTCCCAGTCACGATCCTATTTTTATTTATCCCCATACGTCTTATCTCGATCTCCGTACTCACCCCAATTTCGGAACTCCGTATCACATCCTTATCTTTCCATTTTCGATTCTGGAATCCCGCATGCTCCTTTAAATATGCTTTCGTTGTTCAAGCCTTCCTTAGCATATATATCTTCTTTTGTTGTTATATCTCTTTTTCGTTATACCTCATTATATTATTACATCTTCGATACATCTCTATTACATCTTCATTGCACTTCACCATAACTCGTTTAAACTCATTATCTCGCTAGAACCCACGATATCTTTCCCATCCATAACAAGTCTTAAATTTTCAATCCTTTCCAACTACTCCGATTTCGACACTCTCGATGTTTCGAAATCCATTCCTTGATTACACTCACTTTCCCATAAAGCCAAAACCCTTGCTCGATATTCATTTATCATTATCCGTACCTCCCCCCACATTCAATTATTCCAATTTTGGAATACCCGAGATCCTCCATTCGTCTCTGATAAGTCTTGACGCACTATCTGTCACTAATCCTTTCTGAATAGACCCAATCATCGGAACTCCGATATATTCATCCAGTCTCAATCCAAAATACCAGGGCACTAGAAATCCAAGAGGGCGCAACCCATAAGTTGAAGCCAACGCCCATACAGATCAGTCTTTGGATCTCTGATTTCCGACTCACCCGATATTCCATGCATTTCCAAATATTGCGACCCTGATTTCGGTCAAGGAGAGTTCCAACCCAACCCAACCAGGCATCTGATCCAGCTCCCTAACACATGCTGTGAATGGGCCTGACATTTTTATGGATCTGGTTGAGTGGTGGGATGTGAGTACATTAATAATTTGTTAAATAACCATTTCACTTCTAACCATATTATCAGTGCAATGATGATATTTAATAATTTACCCCTTCCCCGTGCCCTAAATTACCTTCCTGCTCATGTGTCATCCATGCCTGCTGAACATGTTTTCTCATCCAGTGCTGAGATGGACATGCGGCAATGCAATCACATTTCCCCACAACTCATGGAGAAACTCCAGACCCTCAAATACATGATTAAGAAAGAGAGGTTGGACTTTATGACCAACTGGGAGTGTGAGGGGAATGAAATAGAGCTAGAGAATGAATGGCTGGATCATGGTTTTGCTGTGTTTGCACCCAATGCTAACAATGACTTCAATGACATCTATGTGATGGTGGGTAATCAGGAAGAGGTTGTGGATGGTGCAGCTGGTGGTGAGTCTTTTTTTCACTATGTTAAGGACAATGAGATTGAATACTACTAGTCAGTACCACTGTAAACTGTTTGCCAGTGAACTTTAATTACAATCTATCTCTTTGCCTTCACTTACAGTCACATAGGCAGGACTGTGGAGAAGCCCATGATGCTGGACAGCAGCAAAATATTAAGTATTAGTACAAGCAACTTGTCTAAGCTTATGCTCTGCGAGCTTCTCAAATTTATCAATGAATGCAATGATACATATATTTTAGATCTATACTGTTTACCATGGCCCAGTTAAGTTCTCTGCAGATGTTGCAAACACTTTCCTAGCCATGACATGAGTCTTCAAAAGACCCATAGGTTTATGATGTTGTCATTTGTGGACTCAGGCCCTAGCTTCATCAGCTTTGTCACTGCAGACGCATGTAGGTGTGGATGTGGTATCCATATGAGGATCGTGTCAACCTTTGGGAGGTGTGTTTGTTAGAGTCTTCACAGATAGACCATAGCCAGTGAATTGGGCCTTTTCTTCCTGTTCTCAGACCCAAGAAGCATCAGCGCATTTGGATTGTGCATGCCATGTGCACTGCACCTCAACCTGAAGGCAGATGTGTGTATTGGAATTAGGTAGCTAGGCAACTATATGACTGTGGTCAATCTAGGGATGTGTGGTTAGATTACATCTTGGTTGTATATTACAATTACATACCTCTTTTGTTCAGGTGCAGTGATAGTGACTGAGCAAAAGAGTATGCATGTATGGACCCAGATGTACCCATCGCATAAGTGTGGGTGTCAGTGTGTGCTGGATTTCAACACACCCCCTCAATGATGACAGATTTTATTTATTTTCATTGTCTTCTGTTAAACCCAGTGTGGATAGGAAGTTCCAGTGTTTTGGATGTGCAAGCCCTTTTGTAAGAATGTCAGTAGGCATATCCATTGTTTTCAAGTATCTGAACTCAATGTCTCAAGCTTCAACATGTTCTCAAAGGTAATGATATTTTATATCAATGTGTTTCACATGTGAGTGGGAGGTGGCGTTGACAAGCATGATACTCGACAGCACCTACTACACTACAAAAGACGCTCACTGCACACGCGCCTATCATCATCAGCTTTCGCCAGACCATCATCTGCTGTGCTACCTCCAGTCTGCCAGACACATCATCTCCACACTCATTCTATTTTTCATCAATTCTATTTTCAATATGCCATCCAGCATTGCCGCCACCACGTCCCATGATTCGTTTCAGATGACTGCCAAGCCAGACATACACGTTGGACCACGCGTTGAACTTCCTAGTCGGTGTTCTCCCCTTGATGTTCATTTGTCCAGTCCTCCTCCACAAGTCGCACATCGTCGGTACTATCCCCTATATGTCGAATCTCCTGAAGGCCCATACCGAATATTCCCCTCATATCCTCCTTATCACATTCACGATTGCGTATGGGTATTCGATCAAACCTTCCATGCTCCCTTCTACGTCATCGGTTTTGACCCAAACTTTGAACCAGTGAATGGTTGGCATCGTATCGTCCTCAGGAATAACTGGTACATCAAAGAGCACGGACCAGGAACAGAGATTTGCTACGGTTATGTGCCTAAGGACTTCGTCAAGAAGGGCTCGTCTTCGTTCCCTCTCTGGAGGAAATTCGTATCCAAGTGTCGTGATTGGTTCACATGTTTCTGAGTCGTCATCAAGTCACATGACTCACTTACTCATCTTCGGAGATATTTGACAAGCAACTGGAATCCTATTGGATGGCTATGACTCATTTTCATCACCTGACTCACTCGCTTCTTGGCTGTACTTCTATTTCCAATTGTTCCACATGGTCTATTGTCTATGACTCACTTCTATTCTATTTCTGGCTTCTATTTCAAATTCGCTGCCATATTTCCCTTCATTTCTTCGACCACCTGACTCATTTTTCCATTTCCTTACAAACCACCTTCCTATTTTGGTTTTCTGCCTCTCGCCGTTAGTCATTTCTCCTGTCTGCTGTCGACGGCATCGTTGTATGGCATACTCGCATCGTTTGTTGTTCTGCTCATGTATATAAGGCCTGTTTTGCCTTAGTGTACCCCAATTCACCTCTTTCACTTGGATTCACTCGTCTAAGTCTAAGTCTACTGCTACGTCTAGTACTACTACGTCTACGTCAAGGCCAGCTTTGTCAATCACGTGACATTTGCTGTTGTATCTCGTCTGCGCTTACGTCAGCGTATTACGTCATCATTTTCGTCACTGCTACGTCCTCATCTTCGTCTTTATTCTACCTTTTTTGCTGCTGATAGCAAAGCGCACTGAGCCGAACACCAGTGTAAGTAGCCGTGCAACGACGACACCGCTACCCACTGTCTTTTGGATCTATTTCCAAAAGTAAGCCGACAGTGTTTTTAGACAAGGATATTGTGGTGGTGTTGATTTTGTTAGGTCCCTTTTGCTCAAAACCAATTTCATTCAGTAACATTCGCAGCCAAATGGCCTCCTTAACAGCTCTATCAGCGGCTATGTACTCAGCTTCACATGATGAGCTTGCAACAGTTGGTTGTTTTTTTGAGTTCCTGGAGATGGTGCCAGATCCAAGCGTGAATGTGTATCCTGATACTGAATGGTGGTCATCTATGCTGGATGCCTAATGGCATCTGTGTAGCCTTCCAGGGTAATAGGGTTGTGTCCACCTAGGGTAAGCTTCAGGGATTTTGTGGTGTTTAGGTATCTCAAGACTCTGAGAGCTGCCATCCAGTGTGGTCCACTGGGGTTCTCCAGAAATTGGCTCAGACGGTGTACTGCAAACACAATGTCTGGTCAAGTAGCCACAGACACATACATTAGCAATCCCACAACAGATCGGTATGGTATGCTTTCCATTGTCTCTCTTTCCAATTCAGTTATGGGTGTCATATCTTTGACAGCATTACGTTTGAGTCCATTGATGTCAATACTTTGAACATGCCCTCAGCATCAAAGTGTTTGACAATCTCCTCTATGTAAACCTTTTGGCTAAGTGATATCAGTCTGGCATTTCTGTCATGTTCAACATGTACCCCTAAGAGCCATTTTACAGATCCTAAGTCTTGGAGCTCAAAGTGGTTGTGTAGTCCCTTCTTTGCTTCCTGTATTGCTTGAGGCTTCCAGTGATTATTATGTCATTGATGTGTATTGCCACAATGCACTTGTCTTCTCCTGATATGTGCACATATATGCTGTGCTCAACCAATGCTCTTTTCTAGCCCTCCTTTGTCATGCTCTCATGTAATTTAATGCTCCATTGTCTTCCTGCTGTTACAATTTATACAGGCTCTTGTTCAGTTTGCATATCCATTTCTCCTTTCCACTCTCTTCCATGCCTTCAGGTTGATACATATATATCTCTTTGTCTAGGTCTCCATGCAAGAATGCCGTTTTGACATACAATTGGTCAATCTCCCAGTCATTAGCGGCTCCTGTGTGTAGGATGATCCTGACTGACTTGAGGTGAGCAACCAGCACGAACATGTCTTGGTAGTCAACTCCAGCAACTTGGGTGAATTCTTTTGCAACAATGCAAACCTTTCTGCAGGTGACCTCCCCATTTTCATTCCTTTTTCTGACAAAGCTTGGTTTAGACTTAATTATTCAGTGCCCTGCAGGTACTTCAGAGGGAGGGACAAGGGTCCAAACATTGTGGGAGTTTATGGAGCATTTCTCATCTTCATATCCTCTTTCCCACTCTCTTGAGTCATAAGCAGCCTTTGCTTCTCTCCAGGTCCTCAGGTTGCTTTCAATGCCTGCCTGCCAGAATTCAGGGTTGTTTTCAAGTAGTGTTGTCAGGCTGTTCTCTTCTGTGTTTGCATGCTCCTCAACACCCCCTCTCTTTGCTTTCTGAGCTGATTGTCAGTGATCTGCTGCCTCTTTGGACTCTTGAATGGCTCGTTCCAGATATGATATGAATTTCACACCTCTCATTGTGGCTCCAGTGCTGTGGGGATTCGATCCCTTATTGGTCTCTGTGTTGCTGTGATGGTCTGTTGTGGTTCATATCTCTCATCTTCAATTGTGTTTTCTTTCCCACTGCCCTCATCCCACTGGGTTTCTGCATCTTTCTGAGAGTTATCTGGTTCTGGGTGTGGGGAGTTGAGTTGTCATCATCTTTTCCATGTTCATCCTGGGATTCAATGAATACCACATCTCTGGATATGACAATACACCCAGTGGATGGCTCATAGCACCAGTAAGCCTTTGAGTTTAGTGAGTATCCCACTAACACACACTCCCTTGATCTGTTGTAGATTTTTGGAGTGTTCCCTGGTTTCAGGACAAATGCGTGGCAGCCAATCTCCTGCATGTGGGATACATCAGGTTTCCTGCCATACCATGCCTCAAAGGGGGTCTTCTTGTCAAGAGCCATGGTGGGTGTTTGATTCTTCACATACATAGACGTCATTACGAATTCCCCCCATAGTTTTGGTGGCAGTCCCATGTCTGATCTCATTGCCCACAAGCAGCTCATTATGGTGTGGTGTGACAATTCCAATAGGCCATGTTCCGCAGAGGTATAGAAAGCAGTAACCTGGTGTGTTACTCCAGTCTCTCAAAGGTACCATTCAAAGTCATTTGCCATATATTCTCCCCCATTATCAGTGTGTATACATTTTACTAAGTGTCCCGACTCTGTTTGGACTAATTGCCTCCACTCCTTGAATGTACAGGCCACATCACTTTTTTCCTTTAAGAGGTAAGTCCATGTGTGCCATGTGTTGTCATCTATGAGGTTCAGTATGTATTTTTCCCCACCAGCTGTCATGATGTCCTCCAGGCCCATTAGGTCTGAGTGGATTGCATCCAATGGTCCCTTTGCCCTCTCACCTTCCCTTTCCTTTGGTACTGCCTTTTTGGTCAGTTTTGTGAGTATGCAATGCTTACAGGCAGGTGAGATTCTGAAAGAGTGTTTGGGCAAACCTACAGCAAGTTATTGGTTTGACATTTATATAATTGAGTCATAGCTTACACGGCCAAGGTGTTTATGCCACATATTGAGGGTAGGTGCTGCTCTCAACATGTGTGCCTGTTCAATGCAGGGGGGGAGGTTTCCATTGAGTGCATATAGTTCCTTTCCCCATCAGCTTAGATCTTGTTGCCTTTTGTTTTGGTCTTGCAGCCTGACATGTCAAAGATGCTCTCCATGCCATCATCAGCTAGCCTACCTATGGAAATTAGTCACAGGGTGGCTGACAGTGCATACAGTGCATTTTGCAGTATTAATTGCCTCTCTTTTCCACATCTAATCCTGATAGTTCCACGTGCAGTGGCTGCTATGGTGGCATTGTTGATCCCTCTTATCTTCCTCTGCTGTATGGGGATTAGGTCTGTGAAATCAGATCTTACTGGGGAGCAGTGACTCATTGTGCCCAAGTTGAGGTAGAATGCACTGGAGGCAAACGACAATTTTCTGAGTCAGAAAATCTTTCAGAAAATCTTCAGAATCTGCCATCTTTCCTGAGGATTTTCTGGGGACAGAAAACTGCTAAAAAAACCTATGGTTTTTAGAGAGTTTTCTGTCCCCAGACAAACTTCATGAAATTCTAGAAATGTGCCCCAGAAAATTGTCCAAGAAATACTTGCCAAAACTAAAGATTTTCTGATGATTTTCTGAGTTCAAGAAACTTGGAGAATATTGTGGATTTCCACAGGTTTTTCTGCAACCAGGAAAGCTTGCAAAAATCTTGCAGAAAACCTTGCAGAAAACCATGGTTATTTCACAGTTTTCTTATCAAGGAAACTCAATAAATGAGTTTTTTGAATGAGGAAACTGTCAGGAATCAGAAAACTGTTAGATAACCATGGTTCTCTGCAAGGGTTTCTTCAAGATTGTCTGAGAATTTTAGCAAGCTTTCCTGGTTGCAGAAAAACCTGTGGAAATCCACAATATTCTCTACATTTCTTGGACTCAGAAAATCATCAGAAAATCTTTAGTTTTGGCTGGACAATTTTCTGGGGCACATTTCTAGAATTTCATGAAGTTTTTCTGGGGACAGAAAACTCTCTAAAAACCATAGGTTTTTTAGCAGTTTTCTGTCTCCAGAAAATCCTCGGGAAACATGGCAGATTCTGAAGATTTTCTGAAAGATTTTCTGACTCATCTAAGTTTATCGATAGAAATTCACATATCGACAGCAATTCCTCCTTCTTTATAGATGTTAGATTTCTGCCCTTAAGAGTTTTTCTCCTATCACTCTCCTCACTACCTCTCCTTACTCTCATCTTATTATCTATTACTGAGATGATTGAATATATTTCACCCACAGAATTGAGCTTTTCTAAGTATCTTTCTCTCATACTATTAACTACATCGTATTCTTCTACATCACTTCCTATAAATTTCCATACTCCATCATCCAATACCCTAGTCTTTCTATTTAGGGAGCTAGGGAAAGGAACCACTGCCTTATATGATAGGTCTAGATCTCTATAATGGAGTATGTGGAATGTTTTTCCTCTCATCTCTATAAATAGATACCTAAGCACTTTCAAAATTCCCTTATCTATAGAATCCCTCTTTTGCTTACATAAAGTTCTTTCCAAAATGCATATCTTTTGAGAGACACTCATAGACCTCAGATAATCTAGTTCATTATCAAAGTGTATGTTCATAGGAATCTTGTCTATCCTGTTGTTATGACTGTTCTCAGAACGGGATAGTATTGGTCCTCTTATTATGTGGAATAGGGAAGATGGATCCCTATGTAGGAAGAAGGTACCTTGATCCTCCCTAAGGAACATGTTCTTACGTAGCTGATGATTAGTTGTTATTACTCTGAATAACGCGTGCTTCACTACTTCATCAGGATAGTCAACGTACTTTGATATAGTGTCAAAATCACATGACTCTGAAAATTGTTGTTTGCCTCCAGTGATGGTATGTCCTCGGTTACTGTGTGGGTGTAGTCTTGAGTCCATAGTGCTGACAATTTTTCTTCTCCCTTGTCTAGAGCTGTGCATGACATGTGTCTGTCATGCAATCTGTCTCTCAGGGCTTCTATCAGATTGTCTGGTTCAGTTGTGATCACTGCAGACTGTAACCTGCTGTCAGAATTTGCAGTGTTCACCTTATCAATGGTTTTCCCCTTTTTCTTGAACCACTCGGGGGTGTTTGCTGACTCTTTTCCTTTCCAGCATTTCTCTGTTGTGTGGCCTGTTTTTTGACAGGTATTGCACTTCAGCTTTGTCTCTTCACCCCCTTCCCCTTGTCACTCCTCATGGTTAGGGCAGATTCTTCTCATTTGACGGTGGCATGTAATTCTCTGGCTTCTGTCTCTATTTGCTCAATTATGTCCTTTTCAGAGAGCTGCATGTTGGAATTTGTCATGAACATTATCAGGTCCTTATGTAGCCAGGCATATTGTCCATCACTTAGGGTGTTTAGGAGCAGACTGCCAGCAGTACTATGAGCCACTCCTCAGCTGTGGGTGGGGTGCCTCTGAAGATGGCTGTGAGAGTGTCTTGTATCTCAGTTATTGTGGTGCTAAAGGGGACGTCAGGTGAGAATCAGTTTCTGATTGTGGCCTGCATACTCTCTAGCTTACTGAGTTTTGTCCTTGAGTATCTTCCATGCTACTGCGGCTTCCATTATTGGCTCCAGTTCTTGTTGTAGTGATGGGTCCACAATCATACTGAGAGCACCAACAATCTGGTTATTGATTTCCAGCCATTCTTGCTCTTCAGCCTTGTCTGTTGGTTTCTTAGATGAACCATCAATGTATTTCCATGCTTTTTGCACTCAAAGCGACATCCTCACTTCTCGTGACCACCTCACCCAATCTCCTTTGGTGAGGTTTCCTATCCTCAATGGAAATTGTTAGGTCTTTTGTCATGTTGTGCAAGGGTGTTTTAAGGGTATTCCATGTGTGTGTTTTGCAGTTGTGGCGCAGGGCCCATAACCTATTGGAATTAGGTAGCTAGATGACTAGATGACTGTGGTCAATCTCTTTTGTTCAGTGATAGCGACTGAGCAAAAGAGTACACGCGTATGGACCCAGATGTACCCATCGCGTAAGTGTGGGTGTCAGTGTGCGCTGGATTTCAAGTGTGACGGTTCAGCTTGAAGTCTATTTACATTCCTCTTATACCTAGAAATTGTACAGTTTACTTCTCAATAATCAGGGTACGTCGATACAAAGTCTATGCTAATATTTCAGCACCGTGCAGCATCCTGTGGAGTTTGAACTCAGGCACCGGCTGATGGCTCAAACCTGCTGGTTACTCTCGGCTCGGCTTAGCTGCAGGGTTCCAAGCCGGCTTCTACTGACTCGGCTCGGCGCAGAGCTAATACTGAGCCGCGGCATCACTACATCGAACCCGACTTCGTTTCTCCCGGAGGTGTGTCTATGCTTCACGTCTGATCACTAGGAAATTCAATTTTCCATAGTCAACGCAGCAGCTGGCACCCAAGGTTCCTTACAGCGTAAATAATTGCCGTTTGCATTAATTTGTTCTCACATTGTTTTCTTTGTACATATAACTTGATTGCTTCGAATGTCATTTCAGAAGTTAAAGCCCAGCTCGCCGGGCCTGCAGCTGGATTCTCGTTGCGAACCTCTGGTCACTCTCTTGGGGCAGCACTGAGCTCCCTTGCGGCTGTTTCACTCACGTCTAACTTCCCAGGCATTCCCGTAAGTACATAGACTACCTCTATGTTTTTGATATTGACCATTTTGTAATTTAGATCCAGGTTTATTTCAATGATTAATCCAAGAGTTTTGGTATCTAATCACGATAATCCAGATGTTCACCTATGGACAACCCCGCACTGGGGATGTTCTTTATGCCTCGTAAGCATCGCATTCGGACATTTTCGAATAGGTAAGCTAATATTATTCGCTTGTCATAAGCATGGTAATCGACCCGCCCGATACCAACGCCTTCCGTTGTTGGTACACACGTATTGCTCTTCTACAACTCAAGATGACGAACTTTTCCTACAGTCACAGACGGCATACCGACTATCATACCTGAGAGCACTACAGGGGGATACAAACATCACACCTTTGGTATGTCCGTTAACCTCTGAACATCGAAAATTATCAACGAATCTCTTCACCATAGAATACTGGCAGAACCCTGACCTGGTTAGTGGTTAGATATTATAATGTCTAGGACTAGGACCTCGCTATTGATGCATTGACGCCGTGGCATATCTAGCCTCTGCTGCCACTATCAAGATGTGTGATGCCAGCGGTGAAGATCCCACTTGCAGCGACAGCATCCGTGAGTTCCACGCTGCACAGCCTTGAGCGTCATGACTGACGGCGACTACAGCGTCTATGGGGATTGACGCTGCACATCTCTTTTACTTTAACCGAATAGCAGTTGAATCGTCGTAAGAATATAAGTACATTTCATCTTCTAGGATTACCGCCATTTCAATGAGGCATATCATTGGCGTTAAACACCTTTGAGTTGTAATCAAGGTTATATTACCAATATGATCCTGAGGCTGACACAAAGTATTAAGCGAAACGTCAGAAGCCTTTCCAAAAGAGTATAGCTTTTCATTTACTAGCAGTATAAGAATCCCAGGACTAGTAGGTCTTGGGTAACCATAAATGTCATCAAAAGAACTTATCCTTGTACGTGCTGCCCTTCCCCGTCTCCTCTCGTAACAAGGACAGTGCCAATGATGATGGCTCCGTTACCTACAGGTTACTGGTGCTTCAGGATTTGTAGGTGCCCAAGTAACTGAGCATCTATTGGCTGCAGGATACGCCGTCAGAGGGTCTGTACTTACTCTTGACATGCAGGACCATGATATACGATCTCATAACGTTTGAGATCAGAACCAGTCGTTTCTTTAAAGCTGATGAATTGCGGAAAAACTGCATGCATAAGAACTTCGAAGTGGTCATCGTCGATGATATTATTGAGGGTGATTTCTCAGAAATATTGAAAGGTGAGTAATGTCAAAAAATGGACGTACAAACAGTATCTCATTCATTTTTCAGGTGTTCACGCTATTATTCACCTGGCGTCACCGCTTGCCAGCGGGAAAGATATTCTTGAGGTACCCAGCCGTTTGATCTAGTCAAACTTATACGCTTTCACTATAGGTGGCTGTAGGGGGGACTTTGAATATTCTTCATCAGGCGCATAAGGCAAAGGTATATAAGGTAACAATAATAAGCAGCTACGCCGCTACAATTTCGTTTATCACCGATAAAATGGCGGTATTTGACTCCTCCCGAGTCATTAACGGACAAGGTATAATATCAAAATGTTACGTTTTACTTTACAACTTATATATCAGACTGGAGTACGGTGACCAAGGAGGAGGCTACACGCCCTGGGACGGATAATTTTACAGTGTACGCTGCATCGAAAGCATTGTCAGAGCGGGCCACATGGGAATTTGTCGAATCTCACCCAGAAATGGACGTAATAACATGTCTGCATGTTCCTTAGAAAAACATCATTTTAAATACTAATTTCCATTTCACAGTACTGCCTCCATTTATTTTTGGTCCCATCTCGCAGGGCCAGGTTATCTTAAGTCCAAGTCTGGACCTGAGTACCAATCGTTTCATCTATCTTCTCATATCTGGTGAAAATGCTGCTTATCCTCCCAAGATGGCCCCTCAATGCGTAGATGTACGGGATGTTGCCAGAGCTTGTGTCCTATCCCTAAACACGAAACCTGCTGTCGTTGGAGAGAGGAGGCGCATTCTACTCAGTGGTGGCTCATTTTCTTGGAAGCAGGCTGCCAAACACATCGCCGCTGTAAAACCAGAACTCAAGGGGCGACTTGTTGACCGGGGGGAAGCTGCAATGGAAGAGGTGCCAGCTGCGGTCATCGATATAAATGAAGCCAGGGAGACTCTCGGACTGATGGAATTCATTCCGTGGGAGCGCAGTATTGAGGATGCTGTGGACAGCCTGCTTCATAGAGAGCGCATGTGGTCCAAATAATCCACGCCGAGAAAATTCACAGTTTTATATGATCAGAGATCCAGTATATAAGTATATCTACACAAGGCATGATTCATTGATTCATGGATGTGATTCAGTTTAACGTGAAATAAGATTTAATCATGACTACAGTATCTTATTCTCACTACCCTCTAGATGCTTATTGCGTGAAGGTCCAGGCCTCCTGGGTTTAACGATGCAACGAGCATCGTTCTACATAGATGGTTCCCAATACGTATATTACCGACTCAGGGACGAGTTTGCCGTATCAAAACCCTGTCGCCGGACCCATCTAAAAAGAGTCTAGTAATAAAAATAAGTCATGTCCTTACTTCAGGGTTCTATCAATTTGTTTTACCGGTGGGACGTCTAAAACGCCGTGTACAACTTGCTATTTTTGGTTCGTCACCTCATTTCGAATTCGTCACTGAAGGTCCCGGCGGCCGACGATGCAGATTCATGAAACCATGTGTCAGCTCCGATGACCAGTTGCTCGAGGTGAGGACGTGCGAAGATGCTGGTCAACACATTCGGAGTGGATCTCAGACTTGAGGCAGTTCTGCGATCTCGGATTACCGCTGTTCGTAAATGAAGCAAGATACGTCCCGTAAGTATGGAGTGAAACGCTCTTTGCATCCTATATGCAGATTGGTCAGTATATTGATGGAAAAGTGGGGGGTCGATAAACAGACAGAATGAGTGATGCTCCAGTATCCTAAACGAGGCTCGTAAGGAAGCGGATGACTAAGTGACATCATTCAACGTACCACAAGAAATACAAGGAAAAACACATTGCCAAGGGAAAAAGATGTAAGATAGATGTAATACAGTAGGCCTAAATATTAACGTTAAACAGGCGGTGAAGTGCATAGGTTTGTCAATGGGTTGTCATACCATCTTTATATAGAGTGGCCACCAAACTGGAGGAGGAGTTACGATCTTGAAAAGCTTAGATAAACTCTATAATAGTATTTATGTAATGGACTCACAGTGTGCAACTCCTTTGACGAGAGTGAGTACAAGGATGACTGTGTTGAACGTCATGAGTTGAAACCAAGAAAGAGGAGCCTAAGCACATGACGTCCACCTACTGGTTTCGAAAAGTAGTATGAGAGCATAATCAATAAAAATTAAAATGTCGTGGTTCGCCATCAAAAAGCAGCTCTGGATTTTCGGAATGGGACTCTGAGCGACTAGACTAACAGATCGGCAGGGGCTCAGATGTGAGAGAAAAATTACATACAAGTGACAGCTAGCAGACCTGCGTGCGTCAAAAAACCTGCAGGGATTCCGAATGCTATAAGGAGTAGTGCAAGCACTATCCCGAATTTTATATTCTGTTCCCAGATGGCCCATGTTCTGAATAAAAGAATACCTATGTCGCGTTGAGGGTTATTGTTAGAACCAGTAAAACAAACGAAATACATTCTGCAACTCCAACACCCCAGAATATAAACCCTTTGAAAGAAGAACGGTGAGGCATGCAGAAAACTTCAGATTAGTGATGCCATAGCTTACACCCAGACGTTCGATACACTGTAGCACACTGGAAATGGGCAGCAGTTGCGGAGGATTGCGATATGAGGATGGGGAGGGTACTCACTGTTTGTGCAGAAACAACTTTTCCGAATGAGAAATGATCTAATAATGCAGACATAAGAGCATCAGTTCAGATCTATGACTTCGTGAGAATTGAAACACTTGCAAAATAACAATAAGCCTGATTCAATGAAAACACTGTATTTTGTCAAAAAATAAAGAACCTTTCCAATATTCCAGGGTGTGCCCCATATTAGATTGATCTCCAAATCCAGAGTGAGAAAATAGTCGTAAGTCTGGGTGGGATGTCACAGACGTCATGGCGATGAGTAAGGGAAGCGAAGTGAACAACCTTACGAGAACAGCAATACTGGCAACTATAAATGCCATCGTCAATTCTGAAATTCAATTATTGGAATATAGCCTACGGTCACAGAACTGGTAAAAAGTCACTAGATAGATCAGGGGTATTGGTGTGACGAAAACGACATACTGATCCAACCTGGTTGGCACGAACTGTAGCAGCCAGAAATCGAAGGTCTAGGGTAGACATGAGCTCGATGGGACGGTCGAGGGTACGCTGAGAGGTCAGTTTATGCACGACATGTGGTGATGGTTTAAGACAACGGTTTGGCAGTCTATTCCGCTTGAGAAGCTCATTGATGGGAGTATTGTGTGGGAATCCTTAGAATCCTCAGGCTGGACCCCAAATAGAAGTAGTCACATATAGGCTTCACCGATGATATACCTATCGGTGAGTAGAGATGAAAACAGATGAAAAACCCAGTGGGGCCAGAAGAGTTGCGGATCGGGGCATTGTATCGTGCCTCGTGCCAGACTTTGGTCTAACGGACCACGGAAGCTTCTACGATCCCCACGGTTCGCTATCGGCGACAAGAACCGATGACAGTGAGATCTTCAGCTTGAGCTCTTTGAGACTCCATACTCGAAACTCGAACACTTGAAGATCCGAGATGCCGAAACTGTATTAGTTGCCTACTCGGGACCTTACAAACGGCGCTTGTGTGTGACTGTCACCTGTCATGTCACAAAAGGTACGTCCAGCCTGTGACTCTCAGGTGCCCTTCCCGAGTCAATGCAACACAAATCCCCTCATGTTGTATGTTCGTAAGCATACGATAGATCTTTATATTTGTCACGGTTACCTACTGCACTGTCAATGGCAGATAGCGCTGATGCTACGTAGAAGACTTGTGTATCGCAGCCTTGTGCGAATCGTGGCGGGGCGCGTGATAGCCTGATTGAAAGAAGGCAGGCTGCGGAAGCCGGGATAGGGTATAGCCAATACTAGTGATTCAGAGGCTGCACCGATGGGTGCAGATCAATTGAATACTATGATGGCTCCAAACACCCCGAAGTTCAGCAAGGTCCACTCAGCGCAACTATACAGTATATTACGGGATAACTTGAATTTATATCGGAAACGGACAGATATATGCCGTCAATGTCAGTCAGACCAGCTAAAGGCACAAGGAAATTGGCCATTTTTCTGCGCTGAGTTGCGGGTCGATTATCACAACGTCATACACGCCATCTGGCCCAGAAAGTTCATTTTATTACAATTGACTCGAAAGAAATAATAAACTAAGTATGTAAAAGAAATTTACAGGTATCATGACACCATTTTATAATATGCAAGTTATTGTCTATACTTGAAGGACGGCTTTTTTTGCTAATAAAGACGATACATAGTTCTCCGAAGACATCATTTTGCTCGAGTTCGAAATAATTCCGATCAAGTGCGCCACGCACTGACACCTGTCATCGTGTAGATGATTCAATCAAGATGACCTTGCAATTTGACTGCCCTAGATCTCTACAGCTCCCGTCCGGGCTCCTCCGGGAACTACTGTTCATGCCAAGCACGAACTTCAAAGCCTGGGTGCGGAGCGGTGCAGATAAGGTTGGAGACAGTGGGATAGAACCCACTTCAACAGACACCTATGATTCGAACTCGGTGATACTTAGGTGTATTCAAAACCCTCTTAAATGCTATTGTGTCGCTTCGCTTGTAGGTGCACAATTGGTCTGTATATGGGGTACATCAGTTAGTAAGTATTGCCATAAACATCGAGGAAGAGGTTTGAATGCAAAGCAACTCCCGAGCACGGCCAAATGTCTAATGCTGTGTCGACATGATTACTTTCTGGTTCCATTGAAAGAAGAAAGATGTACGATTCCGGGAGAAGTGCCCTCTTTTAACAAGTCGCAGGATCAAGAAGAATTTCATATTATCACCCTAGAATCCTCTTCGCGCACAGCTCGAGGCTCAGAAAACGCATCATATTATAAATCGTTGCTCGTAAAAGATCCCCTTGGAGTAGGTGTTAGGCCCCTCGCGACTAGCATCAATCTGGCAGTCCTTCGAAGGCTGATATCTTCAATAAAGGAACGAATCAACTCTCCCATTCGCACGTGTATCGGACATCTTTGTGTTGCTCCCAAGTTCAAGTTTACTCGCCACTTTACATAAGTGGGAGGAAGTCAATCTCTGATTGAAGTGGACCGACGAAGAATCCTGTATCAGGTTGGCAGTGGAGCACCATCTGTGAGTTTGAAAATAAAAAAGGTCTAATAATATAACCGACCTCGGTCTATTCTCTGGCACAGAGGCAAATAATAATATCACAGGAATGCTGTGAGTTACATAAATTGAAATAATTTCGTTCTTGTTGAGAGTAAGTTGCTCCTATGTAATATTTCATCACGCCTCCCTCGTAATGATATATTCCAAGGTAACTAACTCACTTACATAGCTAGGTGAGCTCCTCTTACGACTGTTATTCACTGTTGAGAAATATCTCAGTTTCATCAAATAAGCAATGCCATGAAGTAGAAAGTATTCACCGCTTATTCACTATTCCTCAGGTTATTTATGTATCATTGAAAGGAAAAAACCTCCCCCAAACAAACGAAAATGTGATTCAAACTCCGCACAGAGAGCTACCCTCAACGTCGATTAGACGTGCGCCACTTTAGAACGGGATGGATTATCGTATTGTCGCCTCAACCTACATAGAACGTTGAGTCTCGACGTCTCGCGACAATCACCTGCCGCCCTGCCACCTTCCAGTCTGCGCCTATGCCACGGTGGAGTACCGCCTCACCTCGCCTTGTGCCCCTGGTGGCATGATAGGTCGAGACGTCCTGCATTACGCCTAACTGACGTTCTAATTTAATCTGTTTGGTATTTTATAATCGCAGGAGACCCATACCACAAAACTGAAGAAGGGTGCATGAGATCGAAGAGGAGAGCTGTCCTTGTTACCCATAGGGCTATTCTGGCCGTTAGAATGCATAGGTGAGTGGAATTCATTTATGTAAATCTCAATTGTATACCTTTTAATTGAGCATAATATTTCCAGAATCATGGCTACCTTTTCAGACATGTTCACGAAACGAGGGACTGCGAATCCCTTGAAGCAAGAAACACCATTCGAAGCCCTTATCGACGACATTCTCATATATCTCTCGGCGTTCTTCTTAACCAGTCGAGACCTCTGGGCTCTCACTCTCGTATCGCGACGCTGTAACGCAATCGCGATGCCGTTTCTTTATTCAAACGTACGGCTCACCGTGGATCAAAACGGGACAAGTATACTACCTCGCAAGAAGAATTATATAGATTCTCAACGTCGGTTTCATTCCACTTTGACGGCACACCCGGACCGGAAATGGTACGCTCAAACACTTGGCTGGTATATCGACACCCCAGAAAGCTATTCTCTTTTCGCCGAGCTTATCGCACACATGGAAAACATTCAACATATTCATGTCACCTCTCCATATCAATCCCCCTTACCTGTCGAAACCCCTTCCAAACTTCTTCCCGTATGCACCAGTGTATTCCTCCAAGGAGTTATTTCCCCACAATTCGCAAAACCTATGATCAACCCCCTTCAACTCAAGGTACTTGCCCTCGATTCCATCCCTCAGTTTGCGATTCCTATCCTCGAATGGATCGCACACGATTCCTTTCCAAATCTCACGCGGATTTCTTTACGGTTCCCAAGTGGACCAGAGCTTACTGATACCATGGAGATCCTGCTTTTGAAGGCATGGAGAGCCGTTCTTGCATCTCTACGTTGCATTCTTGAGAGCGTCACACTGGGAGCGAGAGTTCAGAATCGCCGAGGCCTTGTGGGATACCTTATACCCCACCCACTTCAGTGGCATTTCTCGGAATACCTCCTCCCCATATTTTCAGAGAAAGAATTTCCCCGTCTTCAGACGCTCACGTTTGAGGGTATGAAGGGCGGAAATAGTCAGTATTCGTTGGATTCAGATTCCATAGCTGAGATCCGGGAAACCATAGTATCGGCGGTGGTGACTTTTCAGCCTAATCCGTGGGACACGCTCTGGTATGATTACCTTTCCCAGGAGGCTTCCCGAGTAAAGGCTGTGCGTCGTGCATGGCTTTCGAGTGGCCACGTGTGGGCGGGACAACATTGGTAGCCCCAAATGCAATAATACATCCTTGATATCCTTGAGAATCTATATTCTTTGATTGCTTAATAGTACAACTTGAAGATTTGGCGGATACAACATTCTGACTAGCTGAAATTGCTTCACGGAACTTTTACAAGTAACTTCCCGACGGTGCTCCTTCCTACGATGTCCTCGTGGGTCTGCTTAATTCCATCGAGGGTAAAGGGGTAGTCTTTATGAATCTTGATATTGAGAGTACCCTTTAAGATGAGATCCCACAATTCTGTGATATATTTGTGGTTTTCCTCGGGGGTCGCAGTATAATTAAATACGCTAGTAAGGAATGAGCCGAGAACGATCATAAACGCCATAGACGACACGTACGTAGGACGGCAGACTTTAACATTTTTCTCCACCAGTTTGAGAGCTAGTATAGTCATGTTAATGAAACTTTTTTCGCAATAAAGCAGTAAACGAACGAGGAAAGGGAGGTACAACGCCAGAAGCGTTTCCGACTGAGACAATCGTGCCTTTCCGACGAATGAGTTTGAAGTTGCCTTCCCACCTAATGAACATTGACACCAGCTCAGCATTTTGGGTGAAAGGCACTAACACGACTCACGTGTCTTTCCCAACACCATCAAAAACGGCATGCACACCTTCCCCGCCAGTAATTTCGAGTACGCGAGCAACGGTGTCTTCTTTGGTGTAAATGATTATTTCAGTTGCACCGTTCGCCTTTGCAAGTTTCGCTTTCTCTTCGGTGGATGTGGTACCAATGACCTTTGCTCCGCGTGCCGTAGCAATTTGAGTAAACAGAAGACCTGTGCGAAATGCAAATTAACCTGAGGCTATGACGAGGATTGAGTGGTAGGAACCTAGACCACCCGCAGCGGTATGTACAAGTATCCAATCTCCGGGTTGCGGTTCGTAAGCTTCAGTCATAAAAGTTAGAGCAGTCAGGCCTTGAACCAAAGATGCCGCGGCAACACGAGTAGATATCGTGGAAGGTAATGTGTAAGTGTTCGTCCACGGGGTAGCAATGTATTCCGCATCGGTACCCCGCGCGCGCTGTCAATACGATAATGATCAGTGTAATTAAGCTGCGTTATTCATGATGTTCTCGTACAAGTGCAACCTAAACAAAGCGTTCAGCTGATGCCGCGCATGCTACGACCATTAAACCAAAACACGTACCTTGGTTCCAATCTGGTAGCCTGCTTTCTGGTACCATGGGTCTTCAAGTACCTGTGGATCCGTCGGTAACTGGACGACCTCACCGGCAGCCTCATTGCCTAAAACCATCGGCCATGACGAGTTGGGGTATATTCCCTTCCGTTGGTATGTGTCAATAAAGTTCACTCCAGCCTACATACCACATTTGTGAGAGATCAGATAGCCGGAAAGTGAATAATAAACGCAGCGCTCACATATTCAACCTTGATCAACAACTCGGACGGGGAGGGTTTGGGTGTCGGAAGAATGGACTCCTCGATGATAGATGCATCACCGTGTTTAGGTACGGTGAAAGCACGCATTGTTTGTGGAATCGTAACCATTGTTCTGCGTAAAGGACGTGGAAGCTGATTTAAAAGAGGAACACGTAATAGCATGACTGAGATGTGCACCCGTGAGAAAGACCATACAAAGGTCCACATGTCGCTATATTGTAGAGTCTAGTTATATTGCCAAATCCCTCACTCGTTTCAATAGTTTATGTATCGGCCCCCTGCTTTAACATTTGGTGAGCCAGATTATACAATTTCGGTGCAGATCTTCAAGCTAGTGTTGGGTGGAAGCCATTGGAGCTGAGCGGAACCACGCTAGGCGTTCACAAACTACTTGCAGTCACATGTATGATCGAATATATGGTGCATATATAGGGCACGTCTCGCAGAACAACACGAAAGAATACAAAAACGTTTACACATAGTTTCGAATGTCTTCCCCATCTGGACCTTGGGGATCGTCCGACGCTGCGAGGTTGCACTGATGGAAAACACGTCTTTCGTTCAGTTTAAGAGCGCCCACAACGCTATGCATCACGCCTCTATTATGAAATATAATCAAGTCCTTCTCATGCCTACATGTGCGTTAGCTTCATTGATAATGGCTAGGAAGAGAAATACGAGATTTACCAGTCATGAGGATAAACGAGCTATCACCATTATATGTGAGCAGTAGTCAGGCAGACGATGAAATACCTACACTTGGCGTTATACCCGGTCTTTGCATTTCGTAAACTATATGCCGGACTTCTGCGAGGTTTGTCAGATGCGCCCCTTCTGGGTACAATGTCTCGCCTGTCCTGTTCTCTTGGGGAACGGCATCAACGATAATTTCTGCCACCGCACACGGGTGAACTTGGAAGTGAAGAGCCCCAGTAATTGGATTCTTCCATGTCTAATCATCCCCCAACAGTTACTCAAGGCCACCATGATAGAACCAGCGCACCATAGGGAGTGTTTGAATTTTTGTTTCGTCCCATTCTGGAAGTTCATTGAGTGGAAGTTCTAGGCCTTCACTTTGGATACCCAGGGCAGTGGAAAGTGCACGGGCTGGAGCCATCCACACGAAAGGGTGAGGTGAATATCGAACACGAGAGCGTACCGCAAGAGATTTTAAAGCGGGTGGCAAAAGGTTGAACATGGTACCTCCAGACGTGACTACCGCAGTAGCGATAATGAGTGAATTGACGTTCGTAACTGGTGGCGAGCATCGTGATACATACACGCAGTTGTTCCCAAAGGTACCGACAACTCATCTCCTGTCCCATCGTCATATCTAACGGTTTGTTGGGGTCCTTGAGGGACGATAATGGCGTATAGCGTGGTCACTTTTGGCCTGTAGTTTTACATTAAGAAGAAATATGAACTCAAATTCAAAACGCCATACACCTACGGTGAAAGGTCATAAAGCGCTGCATCCATGTGCCTAATATTGAAGTGTCTCTCAATAAAGCTACCGGCCTGCAGTTTTAAGTATACTCACCATCGGTAAAATCGAGTGAAGCCTTTCTCTTCGTCATCATCGGATATTCTGGTCTTATGAAACGTCTTGTGATGCGAATGCTTGAGCTTGGCCTGTAGGAAGAATAAATATCTATCACATCCTAGCAATAAATCTCACCTTACTTCGGTCAATCCCTCATGGCCATAAACGGTTCCATTCCCAATCAGCTGGACTTGAGGAACACGGGGGATCGTCTTCAGGTATGGATGAAGAATAGAATTGTTTGTATTTTCGATCTTGTTATTGCCATGTCCATAGCTTTCGGAAGTTGGATCGAAAGCCTGTTCGGGTCCTTGTAAAAAGATGAGTTACATCCTGATCTACAGCTTACTTTGGTCAACCTATATTGGTTCTCGGGAGAGAGGTTAACACCCCTAAATAACAATACACTGTGCTATACGCAAATTGATTGCCTGTCAAAGGCCCATAGCATAAAAACCGATTCATACCTTGTACAATAAAGTCTCGATCTTCTTGAACTCACCGTCGGATAACTGAGCAGGATTCACGCCCTTTACTTCCCTACCAAACTCTATGAAGTTGCTCGGACTTGCAGAAGGAGGTAATAGCAGTGGTGAAATCTCAATAGCCATGATGGTCGTTGTCCTCGTGGGGGCTGTGCTCCCAGACGCTGGAACGTGTTAACTTCTGCGGGGATAGCCGTACAGGTTGTTACTGAAGTGGCCAGAGTCATTATGTTGTCAATAACCTGAAGACCATGGGTTTGGAGTTATGGGTGTAAGCATCTTTTGTTTTTTTTCGAAAAAAAAAAAAAAAAACTCGTGTAGAGATATTCATCATTATGTAATATCGCCGCTTTGATATGTGACATCCGACTCACCATCCGTTCGAGCTCATCGATACTCTATCATATTATTCCACTCTGGCACTTGAGAACTTACGAAAAACTGGTCTTACCCATCGGTTAGAAGGGTATCAGGAAGATGACTCTATTGACTT
Organism: Ramaria rubella; assembly: GCA_015039355.1. Classification (NCBI taxonomy): domain Eukaryota; kingdom Fungi; phylum Basidiomycota; class Agaricomycetes; order Gomphales; family Gomphaceae; genus Ramaria; species Ramaria rubella. Next base: position 35,776 of record MU134421.1, on the reverse strand, counting down.
TACAGAGCCTCTCCTCATTGTTTACATGGAAGTTTATATAATTGGTGTTATTTCTACACGGCTTCTCGGTGTGCTTGATTCTTCATCCATTCTCCCACATTCTCCCACCTCCCAAGCTTCCATTCGCCCATGTGTTCCGCCCTGATAATATGCAATATACTCATATTGGATAGGTCAGCGGGGCTACCTATTTGACGTCAGTGCATTTTGAGAAAGGGGTGTCATTATTTAACTGAGGCTGAATCGAGTGCGCAGCTGTCCCAGTACCGCTCACGATTGTCCCACTGGTACTCAATTGATCATGACTCAGTCGAACTACTTGACAGTTGCGGGAGTTCTCTTAGTCTCCATCAGTCTTCTTCGACTCTTGATTAATTATATCCGAGCACGATCCATCGCGCAACTCCCTGGGCCAGCCCCTGGCTCCTGGTTCGTAGGTGTGTATGAAACATATTCAGTGCAAAATGTCACCTCACACTCAAGCAGGAAACCTCCCCGATCTACTCCGACCACAGAACGCTGCTGAGGTAGATTTCACATGGGTCAAGGCGTACGGTCCCTCGATGCGGGTCAAAGGCGCCTTTGGGGTGAGCGCAAGCACAAGACTTCAGCGCTTCAGCCACACTCTAATTTATGCTCTTTACGTACACAGACGGACATTTTGTTGACCGCAGACCCAAAAGTAACGTCGATTATTCATTCTCGGACTTATTCAGATTAACATTTCCTCCAGGCAATGCAGTACATCCTGAACACCACTGGCTACGATTTTCCTAAACCTCAACAAAAACGAGCCACTTCAAGATTAACCACTGGGAAAGGACTCACATACGCCCAAGGTGTCTGCCACATCGTTAGTCGCCTAATAGAAGCACGCTCAACGTAACACTATAGGCTCTCAGCACGCCCGGCAGAGACGAATTATAGCACCTGCTTTTTCTTATGCCACGCTACGTGAGTTTCTTCCTTTGTTTCGGAGCATCACAAGAAAGGTACTTGTAATTGTTGTGTCTATTAGTTATATGTTTATCATATATACGCAGACTTTGTCCAAATGGAGGGTATGCATTTCTCATGGCGGTGGAACGTCGGCTGTGCTGGATATGCCGACATGGCTATCTAAAACTACTCTCGACGCAATAGGAGAAGGTCCGAGACCGGTTATCCCATACCTCTTCGCCTTACTTATGCCATGAGTCTCAGCCGCTTTCAACTATGATTTCTGTGCGATAGATGAAGGAAATAACGAGCTCTCTGAACAATTCAGGAACCTGCTGTGCGTCCAATTAGACTATTATAATAAATAATGGTGCTGCTCACCACGAATGTCTCAACTAACAGCGTCGATTCGTTCTACAATCGCTCCGATTTTTCTCTTGCGTTCGAGGCGATATGGGGCTACGTTCCGCTTTGGCTCGTTCCCATTATTCAAAAGCTCCCGACGCGGCGGCTCCGGAGATTGAATAAATACATGCAGGTTTCAAGAGGAGTAGCCAAGTCAATTGTGGACCAGCAAATTCAGTCACATGCCGCCGGGAAAGAAGGGGGAAAAGACGTGATGAGCATCCTAAGTGAGTCTCAGAAATCTATCGTTTGATCATTTTACTAAACGCATGGCTTGAATTGACCCAGTCAGAGCCAACCTCTCGGAAAATCCCAAGACAAAGCTTGATGAAGATGAAATTCTGTCGCAACTCACGTGGGTTTGCATGTTAACTGCTGCCTTGGCGGCTTAAATTTTAGACTGGCTGGTGCAATAGGACGTTTATGGTCGCAGGTCACGAGACGACAGCCTCCACTCTCACCTGGATGCTCTACGAACTCTCTAGGCACCCCGGGTATCAGAGTCGTGTCAGAGATGAGATAAAGGTGGCCCGCGCACAGGCTGCACACCGAGGAGGTATGGACGGAGAGCTGAGTGTCGCGGATCTGGATTCGATGAAATATACGATAGCACTTATCAAGGTTAGAGTCTGGTACAAACCCCGTAATTTTGTTGACATGACCCACGAACAGGAGACGCTCCGGTATCACTCTATCGTCTTATTCCTATATCGCACCGCCAGTCGTGATGACATGATCCCGCTTTCGGTGCCTTTGACGACAACATCTGGAGAGAAAATTACCAATATTCCAGTAAGCAAAGGACAAAAAATCATGATATCTGTCCCAGCTTACAATCGGTGAGTGAAGAACCTGCCTTTCTCTTCGTTGTGGTACTGAGAAGAATTTTAGGCTTCAGCAAGTTTGGGGTGACGATGCGCACGCTTGGAGACCTGAGCGATTCCTCGGGGAGGAGGACAAGGAACGCACTCATAACACGAGGCTGGGTGTGTTATCGAATCTGTAGGCTTCTTACACATTTCGCCTTCCTTCCTTGTATGATATATATTTATTTCAGAGGCTCCTTTGGTAGTGGCATACGCAGCTGTATCGGGTCCGTGTCCAACTTTGTAACGTCAACTTGAATATCTTCTACTAATTTCATGATTCTTGGCAGTTGGCGTTTCGCGTAAGCGTTCTTCAATGCATTGTATCCGATTAACCCTCATACATATCAGGGTGATTGAGATGCAAGCCGTCCTTGTAGAGCTGATCGAGGCCTTCGAGTTTTCCCCCGCACCGGGCAACCCGGAGATTGTCAGGGCTGTCAGCGTAGTCATGGTACCAATGTAAGTCGCGAGCTATATGCCGAGTATTTGAAGTGGGCTGATAATATGTTATACTCATCAGGATCAAAGGCTCACAAATCCGTCGAACAGAGCTCCCACTCACTGTCACAACGGCAATGTGATTGCTCGAGGCCTTGTTCAACTTCGACGGTTCGCCACGCTTTTCTTTACTAATCTGTAAACAGCATTTCGTCGTGAGTCCCATATCGCAAATATATTTTATATCGTTGGCATCACGGCTGCTTGCATCAAACCTACGCCAGCCGCTCCATTGAGCCCACGTGGCAAAATAAGGCAAGACTGTTTACTAACGTGACAAGAGACGAGTTGTGAGGGGGTAAAACACCCGAATCATAATCAGAGGATGAGAAGAATGCCCCTCCTCCAAATTCAAATCCCACAGCGCATTGCCAGCTTCAATTTTGTCTAGAGGCTCAGGTTGGACCTCAACTCAGCACCGTCGCCGTCGCGAGGCTTTGTAACTTGGAGGGATCACTCGAAGACCCCGTTTCGACGTTATGTTAGTAATACCCGTTATACATATATCTCCAAAACGATTTTACATTGGAAGCATGCCCCTAGATTGTGGTTACGGCAGATCCCTATCATCCCTCACTGGTGTCTCTTCTTCCGCCGGGAGGATCAGATTCAACAAAACAGCCACCATGCCCGCCACTAGAACTGCGGTTATCCGTTGTGAGAACACCGCACGAAGCTGCACAGAAAGGGATTAGACTCACACGGCGAGCTCAAGATGATGGTGATAGATGTGAACAGCCCATTTAAGCCTGCACCAGGGTCTTTGACTCGGTCGAAAAGATGGGTGAAAATCGTAGGGACAATGAGGTCGCCTACACCTAAGGAAAGCGCGCCCGCTAAGATGAATCGCTCCCTACGCATCCACTTGATGAGACAGAGAATGCGCACGCCTGATACCGTGACACTAGCGAATAAGAAAGTTGTTACACCGCCCAAAACAGGATTAGGTACTATCAGACAAGCTATTAAAGAAATGTCATCCACGCATTTTTGTGCACTCACTTGCCAGAAATACTCCAGACAATTTGCCCAGAATACCAAAAAGGATCAGGAAGCAGCAACAAAACCGTCCTGCCGTGCGATTCGCGCACCGAGTGAGGGAGATGACGCCATTATTCTGTTCAATTCTTGACAAAATTCTCTTTCGGCGAGTGAAGCTTTCATGAAACGCACCTGTGCAAATACAGACAGCGGCGTGACGGTGAAAAGTGCAGAGAAAAAGCCGCCCATCCCATCTGCCTACAACCAAGTTAGAGATTAAGATCGATCCAGCCCAAATGGAAATGGTCTACGAACGAGAATACCGCCTTGTATACGGGTCTCAAATTCAGGGCCCACGACAGCAACACGTGATACTTCAGCGGATGCAGTGATATCACCGATCGCTTCCATGGTACAAGAGACTATATTAGTGATGTCCCTCAGCACGAATCATCTTGGAGTCGGGATCACTTCCATACCATATACAGCAAGCATGGGCAAAATTGCTGGAGGATAAACACGTATTTTAAATGTGTGCACCCTGCGGGCGAATATTGAGTGCCAGAGTGGCAAGAAGGTGTTTGACAGACCATAAGAACGTGATTCCCGGTGCAGTCTTGATGCTACTGCCATCTATGTACCCAGCGCCGCCAGCAACAATGCTGCCGATACCGAGGCCTACAATGATGCTGCCGTTTCGAAGGAACGGGGAACCAAACAGTTCAGTCAGAATAATCGCCATAAGCGACAGAAATCCCAGGCCGATAAATTCTGGAGAGCCCCAACTTTGAAAGAATGGGTGAGCTCAGGCTCGCATCGAAAATCATGCAGTGAAGCCATACAGCAAGGGACGGGGTGCAAGTGTGGTTGGACATTTTTGGAAGATACCACTTGTTGGGAAGGACATGCAGTCGTTTGCACCACCGCCCCAGTTAGGGATTCCAGATGATCCAATCAATGATGCCCCGATCATTAATACGACGGTGCCTGGGGAGAACTGAGGAGATAAATCTCATTGTGGGTTTGGACTCACCTGTGATCATAGGTGGAAAGATTCGATGAAGAATCCGAACCGGGATAAAAGATAAAAAGATTTCGAGGAAGCAGCAGACGAGGGATGTCCCTATTCAGTTAAATAAGATGAATGTCACATAGATTTATGCCGCTTCACATACCAAGGAGAAACCCATACGCATCAGGACAAGCTTCTTTGGTAACTGTGCCATCTGGTGCTGTGGTGCTCGGGCACGTACCGTCGGCATAAAGCGCGTCGACGATCTGCCACCGCTTATTTAGTTCATTTATTCATCTGTGGTTTACCACATACCGCAAGCGCAGTACTCAATGTGGTGAAGCTGGTTCCTACAACGGAGAGTAGCCCAGTTCCTAAGTAATAATTTCTCCACAATCGAATCCGCGACATCTGCACTAAGCTCAGAAGTCCTGTTGCAATGAAGTGTATCAGCCGAATACAGATAGAAAGCAGATAGTGACCACTGACCACTCCCAATTAAAGACGCTGAAACCATGTACGCTTGCAATTTTGTATCGAGGTTCAACGCGTTTGCAAATAATATGGGTGGCGTAATTAAACCTGCGAGCATGGCTAAAGCATGTTGAAAGCCACAAACAATTGCAACGAGCAGAGGAAGATCAGCATCCAGAGCATAAAATGGGGGTGAGCGAAGAGGGGAGCGGCTCTGCTTCATGAACGGTAACGTAGGTGCGCATAGCCATCCGAAATCATAATCGCCAAGCCATCCATCTCTGCTACAGGCCTTGCGTCGTAATTCTCTGAATGATTGTGCTACGGTTTGTCGTTGGAGTTGAGGTGACGGTGCAGGCTGCTCTTTCACAGAGGAAGATGTGGACATCTGCAGTGACGGGGGACGGAATGAGTATCTGCCGAAGTATTTGATTAATTGCCGATCCATTGGCACTTCTTCGACGTTCACGTCACATAAATCAGGCACTTAGCCCTTGAGGACATGACTTTATATCAACGATTAAGTTTTTCACTTCGTACTTGCGGATGCTCTGATTTAGCTGTACAAACTTCAAAGGATTTGCTGCATTCGAATTTAAACTGTCAAATGAGCACGCGGAATGTAAATGATGGTAATGGATTTAATGGAGAATTGGCAGGATGAGCATCCTCTGACCTGGGAACAACCGTACACGCCCCTGGCACGCATGGTACCATCATAAGTCCTGGAGCTTCGGATATCTATGCATCACAGACGCACTGCACTTTCGTGGGATGTGCCGAGTCTGACGAGCATCTTTTGCAGCAGTTTATCTACAATCACAGCATATTGGCCTGAATTCAAGCATGAGAACTCTCAGTCGTTAACTAAAGAACTTTTTGCCTTTCCGGAAGTTTGGGGTTACTTATAACATTTTGTGTTGGGCCTCTAAGCCTCGGGTTCTCCTCGAGTTCTGGTGTTCTCGGCAATCGAGAATTTGAACCGGTTTCCCGTGAATGTGAATTCATCGTGTTGAAGTGATCTCTGTAAGAAGCACTGCCCATGAGCGGAACACAGCAAAACGACTTGACGGCGGTATTGTCACGACACCGACGGCATCGTGTGCCACTTAAGACCCCGAAAACCCCCTATCAACAACCCATTGCAACAACTTCAGAAGGTATCACTCACATTAAACCACTTATAATCCATATAATAACCAGACTTACTGCATGGAGGGGAAATCTGGGAGAAGGCAAGCCTGATATTAAACCTGTCAATGTCATGGTTAGATTTGGACTATCAATAAGTCCACTGTTTCCTTCTCCCAAGTCATGTGGTCGCAGTAATTCATCTCTAGCATCCAGAGAATTAGTAAGTTATAGCCGATGGAAATGTTTACAATTCCAGGGGGTTAGGAAGTTTGGGTTACAGTGGCGTCGAGGTGTCTTGGGTCCTCGAGGCTAACATCCCACGCTCATCACGTCAAACTGAACCTCGACTGCAATTGCGATGCCTGGAGCCTTAAAGAAGTTGGGGAGCTTTGAATTTCCGTGAGTCGGGTGGATTAGCCTTTGCTATTGAGAGCAGTGCAGGTGTTCGAACGTTCGATACGCGACGAGTTGACATTCCTCACTGCTCCTGCTGGCGACACAGTTACACCGATGCAATTTTCGCGAAGCGTTGCGCGTAAATCGAGGTCCCGTAATGGACAGATTATCTTCTGCTCTTATAAATGTCTAGAAATGTTTTCTGTACTGCAAAGGACTCTGGAAGGACATCCCTCTACACCCTTTCCCGCAACACAATCACCGCAATGTCCATCGCTCTCGACAAGGCAGAATTGATCTCTCTGTTTGTCGAGTGTATTCTCTATGGTTTGCTTTTTGCGCCTTCATCATTGGTAATCAACTGACTCCGCTCATGCAGGCGTTTTCTGTGTGACGTTCATAGCATGCGTGTGGATCCTCGTGTTCAAGCGGTCCACCAACAAAATCAATCACCCATTAGTGGCAACCGCTGTGATCATGTGGATGCTGTCTACGGCACACGTAGTGATTGACCTAAGGCGGATCCTTGAAGCCTTCTACTATCAGCGAAATGCCCCGGGTGGCCCCGTTGGATTTTTCATCGTCGTCAGCCACACCACCAATGTACTTAAGAGCGCTATTTATATTACGGACACTTGCGTTAGTGACTGTCTTATAATGTACGTTGAATACCTGTTTTTCTTTTGCGATATTACTGGCCTATATTTATCGTGATTTTTATCAGATATCGGACTCATATCGTCGTACGCAACAAGTCTATTACGACCCTACTCCTGCTTATGGTGTTGGCGACAGCGGGTCAGCAACTTTCTCTATCTTTGATCTACAGCCGTACTAATTATAATGATAGTTTCCGGGTAAGGATACCGTTTTCACTGGTGACGCCCTCTGCTAAGTGGAGCTTTATAGCTATGGAAGTATATACATGCTTGTGCACACGCCCCCCTCGGCGCGATCCATTTTCGCGACCAGCCTCGCACCATGGGTCACATCGTTTAATATCCTCACCGTAGCCACCAACATCATCGCAACCGGTAAGTTTGTTCAACCATCCATCTTATCTCGATTAATCGATATTTTCAGCACTCATTGCCGGTCGTATATGGATTGTCAGTAGTCGCGTCCATAACCTTACACACAGGCGTAGCACCGCTCTATACCCCGTCGTCGAAATCATCGTCGAGTCAGGTGCAATCTATGCAGCATCTGTAAGCATCTGTACTCCCTATTGGGTGTACGAACTAACAGTTAGGAATATAGTTGATCCTCCTTACTGTCCTGTATACCACCGGTAACAATGCGCAATATATTGTTCTCGACGCTGTGAGTGGTCTTTATAACAGCATCATCTACTGCTAACTCACTCATGCACCAATCGATCATCAGGTGACCCCTTTGATCGTACGTCCTTTTTATCGCATGCATCTAATGATCCAACTTAGCGTTCTCAACAGGGTATCGTGTTCAGTCTGATCATAATCAGAGTCGCTCTTCAAACGAACCATCAACAAAACCATGTCGCATCGACCTGGACGGGCTGGGGGCTCTCAACGCTCCCACCCGCGGTGCCAGCGCCCCAACACGCCGAGTCGCAGAAGCTAGCTGCAATAAAAGCGTCGACTGCCTCGGTCAAGTCTGATGTTTCTGACGAGACCCTGAGCGTAACAAATCCCAACATTTCAAAGAACAGTCCTATACATTTCGATGTTCTGACCGTGCCGCGAGGGTCGGATGATATGTGTTAGATCCAAAGAGCTACGTGTAAAAACATTTGTTAGATAGATAGTGTTGGTCTAGATGTATTGTGTCCAATGTACCATGTATATTACATCGCACGCCAAAGATGGTGGCTAGCTGCACTCCCTAAAATAGAAGGTTGGGAATGTAAACCGAGGACCAAAGGCTCTTCACTAGTGATAGAGTAAATGAGTCATGAAGGTCAACGTTGAACAGCAGGAATTAACCAGCAAGACCTCTAGTTGGTTCATGTACTCGGTGTCCTAGTACAAATTCCAGAAAAAGCGGTGGGAAACGTACAATGGGACATTTGCGTGGCAACCAGAGATTGAGTTGGAAGGAGAAGCCTGGGCGCGAGGAAATTCCGCATGCCATCCAGTGCAACCCTCTTGTCGGCAGGGATCAGAATTATCCGCCTCCGACAAACCTTTGTACTCTTTGTAGAACAACCTGCCGCAAACCGAAGTGAATCTTGACCGGTCTAGTAGGCGAAAAATTCAAATGAAAGGAGAATTACGAATTAGCTTACAGATAATCTCAGTAACTTGCTCATCATGTTTTGGTCACTCCCCCAGAATTCATAAACGTCTGGCAGACATCATGATATACCATCTTCTCTGTCGTGTAACAGTGGGGGAGAAGGGAAATGATTGGGTGAGCCAAAGTTAAAAAGCGCACACGACCATACAGAGCGTGAAGTTATTAAACGCACAAGAATGCCCTGGATGTGGAGTTGTCTCAAGTAAGTATCAGCACATGCTTTGATCCTAGCCGCTGTCTCCTTCAAGCTCTCCATCCACGCCACAATACAATACATTAGTCCAGAGCTCACTCAGAACTTGAACGCCGAGATCATTTGCGGTGATTGTGGTCTTAATATTAAGGAGCGGCATCGGGGGATGGACCGGCCAGGGCCTGGTAGCTGTACATCGGAAGGGAGGTGCCAGAACACTGACTGAGGTGGGTGATCCGAGTCCATAGTTTCGTACCTTGAGCCATCCGTGTATGTATCTGTAGAGAACGGTCGAAAGCGCCCATAAGCTTGAATGTACTTATCCCTGCAAGCCAAGAAGTGGACGTAGAGCGAAATGAAACCGGGGGTGCCACAGCAATGTTGCTGACGACACACTCCCGGTCATCGTGATAACTCGAAGAGACGAGTGGTGACTTACCGGTGAATACGAAGGCCTAGTGTGCTGGCGCAAAATTTGGGTCACATAATTGTTCCTGAGGATTCTTAGGTTGTCTTTCGTGCTAGTTAGTACCGGTAAATTCGAAAGAGGAGACGCTTCAACGACAACATGGCACCGTCTGAAAACGTCCAGACCGCGTGGTTGCGTGACATTCACATTGTCACACGTGCACCCGCGTGCAGTGAGAAACCGAGTCATGAAATTGGATTGAGAGAGAATAGAGAATGCCAGGTCGCGGATATCTAATCAGGATTTTACGCTCGATGCTGGTGCTCGTGGGTGTAGAAAATGCTGATTATTATATGTTATTTTCCCGCGTCCGCTTCAATGTCTAATGTTCAAACGGCCTCAGTGAGGCGGAGGGGTTGAGCCAGACATCCACCGTGCGTGTTGTCCATAACTTGATTTATTCTTTGCTCGTTGGACCCCCCCCCACCCTCATGCACCGTTCGCGATATCGACATTCTCGGCATTCGGTGACACTGGCAGTCTGAATTCCCAATTCTGATTTACTGCCTTTCACCTTGCATCATCTGTACGCTGTACGGGCCTAAATTTTGTGAGCCTGAATCCGTCGCTCACATCCGTCGTCCCAATATACGTCTTTCTGTTATTCTTCTTTTTTAGGGGACGTCTGAACCGTAGGGACTTGGGGCCCAGCGCAGAGGGCTGCAGGAGGAGAAGGAAGGGAAGGAGTAGGCGGTGCGAGCCGGGGCGGGAAAGGCTGGCCTCGCATAAGCATGTCACGTCATCATGGTGCCGCTGCGGTCAATCCCTCAAGTTATCCCGCCAAAACCCAAACCCGCCAAGTACCTCCCAAATCCAAATCCAAACCCGAACCGAAACCGAAACTAACGCAGCTTACGAATTGAATTCTTCAAATCGGCGACGCAGGAAATCAGTCCACGCCCGACGGTCGTCTTGAGAGGCTTCGTGATTGCTTCTGCGTACGGACATACATCACATATTGTGGATCCAGACTCCAGAGCGACTGCGAAGCAAGATTGAATTTGAACCCGTTCGCATCTCCACCGACCGATCACGGACGTCCAGGACATCCCCGATCTATCGTGTTATTGGTTGCGCATCCCCGATTTGGGCTTGGAATCGGAATCGGCATCCACAATGCCATCGGGGCCGAGTCGAGGAGTGGGTTAATGTTTAACGTTTAAGGTTGGGTGGGGTGCGTGATGCGTGACACGGGGGATGGTGACAAGCCTGAACTTAAAGCGGGGGAATATTGTCGCGTGCGGAAAGAGATCCGCGAGTCTGGACGTGAACCTGGCACTGCATAGTACTCACTCACTTCCAAAACATACGATACACAATCAGCTTCGACTATAGCGCTGCACCTCCGAGGACCTGGCTCAAGACCCATCTCCAGGAATCGCGAACAGCCCAAGGTTATTATTAATGGCAAACCACCCGCCAGCGGCGCATCTCTGTGCCAGCGTCATTCATATAATAATACTCTTCCAAAGCGCTAGGCGTGCACCATCTGGGCGAGAATACAAAGGCACGGTCGAAGTCGAAGGGGGTGTTTACATTAAGATGCGCGGGAGCCGGGATCCACGAGGACTGCAGGATTTGGGATGGGGTGGGTTGGACGCTCATATCGGTGTGCTAGTGCGTGTGGGCCTGGATGCGCGTGTGCGCACAGGCCTGCTCGGTGGAGTGGGAAATGAAAATAAGGGAGATGAAACGAAAGTGCGGCAAACCTAGGATCGCGAGCACGCCATTATTCGTAGGCAGTACGCGCGCGGCCTGGGACATCCCGCCGTCCGTAATAGACGGTAACATCGTCCACCGCAAAAAGGTCCATGACGATGTCTCTGCCGAACCTGCCGAACCTCGCCGGGAGGCTTCCGTATTGCTCCGCCCCCGCCATAGGCGATTTGCCTCCAACGCTCGCATACCCTCACCGATCCGATCACGGCTGTACAGTGAAGTTTAGACGCGCAATAAGAATAATCAGGAATAGATCCCGTTCATAACTTCATTTCCCTGCGCTCGCTGCTGCAATGTGCGCACATTGAGTCGAGTTATCCGTGAGAGGTACAGCGCCAGTGTCAGGTGCCTGCTGATATATATCACCAGGTTATTTTTTCGTTGTGATTGGAATTGATCTCGGCTCATCTGCCTCATCTGCCTCGCCCCCGACACGCCCCGACTCCACCCATCCCTTATAACAGCTCTCCTGCGCCTCAAATACTGCAAGCCAGCCACCCACCCACCGCACGCAGCACACGCGCACGCGCCTCAAATACTGCAAGCCAGCCACCCACCCACCGCACGCAGCACACGCGCACGCATCCCACCCAGCGTGCGACTCTGCGCCACCACGAGCGCCACCTCATCTCATCAGCGCCAGCCGCACATCCTTTCCATTTATCGCTCATCCCCTATCTCCCAATGTCCACCCGAACCGCCAACTGGGTCGCCCACGTCCACCCAGGCGCGCCCTCCGCGCCCTCACGTGTCCCCAGCGTCCGTCCGCCCTCCACAATCTACCCCGAGAGCAGCGTCTCCAACCCCGACGCAAGCCGCTACACCGGGCGCTCCTCCAGAGCCCGCAGCGCAGGCCCACCGCCCTCGCGCACCCGCGAGGCGAGCTACTACAGCACCCCACGGCCTGCGTCCTCGCACCACACACATACGCCCACCCACACCTCGCACGACTCCGGTGGCTCGCGCTCGCGTGCGCGCTCTGTTACGCCGACGCCCATGAAGACCTATTACGCAGCCCCGCGCCAGCCCATCGTTGCGCGCACGTCCGGTCCAGACGGGCGCACCGATAGTTACATGATTATTCCTGCCAAGGGACAGCGCATTGAGATCCTCGTGCGTTCCTTCCCCCTTCATTCATCCCCTGCCACCCCACTAACGCGCACCTCAGAGCCCCACATCCTCCTCCGTAACGTACTCCTCCCCCTCCTCGACCTACTCCCACTCCGCCGCTCCCTCCCCCAAATCCCCCGACTCACAGCCCCTCCTCCGCCGCATCTTCGGCAAGGTCAGCTCCCCCACGCGCTCCGCATCCGTCTCGCACGCCTCACGGGCGCACTCCCCGTCTCGCGTTACGTACGTCTCTGGTGCATCGGGGAGGAGTAGACGTAACTCGACGGGGAGCCATGCCAAGAGCGGGAGTGCGGACTGGACGATGGTGAGTGGCGGGAGCCATGGGGGGACGAGGGTCGTGGCAGGGAGAGGGGGGAGTGTGGCGACGACGAGGGTCACGAGTGCGAGTGGGCGGAAGTACGATGTGGTTTATGTGTAGCGCGGCGGGGGTGGGTGGAAGTGAAGTGTATATATGTGCGTGGGGTGCGGTTACGGTGTGGTTTTGGTGTGTGTCGGGGGCTGTGATGGGTGCGGACGGTATCCCACCTCGATGCACGGTGCAGGGTCGAAAGTGTGCTGGTGATGTAGAGGATAGATGCAGTTTTTGGGACAGCACACGAAGAACCTATAGTCTAAAGACAGAAAGCACGGTTTAAAATTTCCCCATTATGATCCTTGTATTACCGCTTTACATTTTCTTTGTGTTTTCGGTTTCGTTTCCTTTTATCATATACATATACGTACTTCCATCGTAACGCCGTATAGATTCAGACCCTCCGAGGGGGGGGCTGCTTACTATCAAGTGAAGTGCTGGCCTGAATTTGTTTTTTCTCTACTAATCATTATGGCAAGCAGCTTCATCATCAAATCACTGGAACAACCGCTTCCCGCACTTGTGCTTACACTTCAATCAAATTCCATGATCAGCCTGAGCCCGCCCCTTGAGTCTCCTTTTTTAATTTTTAATTTTTAATTCTATTGTTATCTATTTGGGCATAGCCCTATGTAGGATAATACATGCAGTAGTAACTAACGGCTCAGTCGGTCGTGCAACAATAGAACAATTGCCTAATAGGCAGGGGGGTCCACATGCGGACTCGCACCCTAGAGGAAGAAATTAGATGGACTGTAGGGTAAAGTTAAGTTAGAAATAAAAGAGGGGGGGATGGTGTAAGGGGAGACAACAAGGGATACTGGATTCTAATGAGCATGGAGCATGTGGCACAACATTGTATTGAGTAGGGCAGGTGGGCAATGGAACAGGCCAGGCAGTGGGTCAGGCAAAGCATTGGAGCAGGCAGGGCAGCGGGGTGGGACGGTGTGCAGGTGGGCAATGTGTGAATGAGTGATGAGAGCAGGAGTCAGGCATGGATTGCATGGGATGATGGTGGGTGGGCTGTTCAGTGAGGGGATCTGAGGAGGTGGCCATGTCAGCACTAGACTGGCACTACTAGAAAATTTATGAACAATGAACTATGGTCGATGGTATCTTCCAAAGGTGCGCCTACATGGTATATTACTTTTGCACCTGCAGATGAGAGGCATCCTATTGCATTACATATGGCAGGACATAATGAAACCTTTCATCCAACAATAATGGATGACAACACGTGGCGATGATTACTATCCAATAATGTAAGAATGTAGATTCTTACAGTAGCATATATGCTACTATTTAGGACATATAAGTCACCAGAGTGACTTATGGGGTTTGTATTATATAAGCTGCCCACAAGGGGCACCTGTAGATAGTGGACAACTATACAGTTGTCCACAAGTAGATTACATAAGATAGCTTTTTTACTTGTAAACCACACCGTCGCAGACACCAATACCATTATTGGTTCAGTCTGTTAGTGTGAAACAGTAAGGCTCTTACACTTTTTTGTGCCAATCCTATTGGCAGCACTGCGATAAAGAAAAGATCAACCGATCTTTGGTTACCCAGAAACCGATGAGTTTAACACTCGCCGGAATCTTTGGAAACAGTAAACAGACGTTTGCTGTTTATTCTTCTAAATTTAATAGAAGAATGCCACAGTGTGGCTGATAGATCGTAGATCTATGGTGTCGATAAGGAATCAAAGCCAAACGTCTAGATCCAGAGAGGATCCAGATACGTCTGGAGCTGCAACCAAGGTCCCAGACAGGAGAACTGAGTCTGCCCATGACGTGGACAGGCAAACGGGAACACCGACGAGGGAAACTAGTCCTCGTAAAGCTACGACGCCTGTAGTTTCCAACTCTAGGAGTCAAAAGTGACTATCGGCGGATCCAAGAAGATCCGCACCAGAGGAATCAGAAATGGACAAGAGATTGCCCATTAAGAGAAAGAAGAAAACTTCGACTAGGTCGAAGTTACGATCATCTCTCAATGAGTCGAGAGAGCTGCCGATGAGCGACACAGACAATTCGCTGGGGTTGCAAATGTCACAGCTCCCACATGTCCAAGAACATCGCAAATCGCAAAGTTCACCGTCCTAAACAGGGACAATAGAGCAGGGGTCGGCGCGCCGGGATGAAGAAACCTGGCGATACGAATGTACAACCGGACATATTGCCCAGATGATTACGGCCCTCAAAGAGAGCCATAAAAACATAGGCACTACATGGGAAGTGAGCCAACGAGCGGCTGAGGCAGCTTGTGCAGCGGATAAAGCTGCGAACCAACTCCAAGCATTAGGAGATGGTATGGAACTCTTAATACAGTCCTTGGAGGAGGAAGTACAGGGACATTTGCAAGGAAAGGCCCCCGAGAATGGCAACAATCCCAATAGGGATCGTGAAGTAGACCGTGAGGCAGAAAAGGCTTGCAGGAAGTGAGACAGACAGAGGATGCCACCTCCATCTGGTTCGAGCACTAGGATTGGTCCTCGAGAACCTAGTGTTACCATAGAGCAAGACAGTGTTAGTATGCGCAGGAGTACTGAGGAAGAGACAGATCGTGAGCTAGAGGCTCGCGATAGAGAAAATATCCGCGAAGGAATTCGCAGATCAAAAAAAACTTATAATGAGCAAGAAGTGCTCAAAGCAGTGACCCAACAGTCACTGTGGGAGATGATGAAGTCTGACGCCGATAGCGTCAGTACCACGGGTAGCATTCATGTTAGTCTTGAACGTGAGTTCGATCACTGGGACAGGATCGAACAAAGCAGCGTGACGGAAGCACCATGCACTAGAGGTCCGTGCTAAACACGCGGATAAATTAGTCGAAGAAGCATATATTGTGGGGATCGAAGGCGAGGCCTTCGATAAACTGATCAAGTCCGTGAGAGTAGCTCAATGCACCCTCAGTAGCAGCTATAGACTGAGGGATGTGTTTCTAATGGCTGACAAACGTCGATTGTTGTATCAGATCGACGTAGACATCGTCAATCCACCAGTGCAGCAGGACGTGAATACTCACGTTCCCCAGCCGCACAGGCAGATACAAGCGATACCGCATGTGGTATCACTGGCAGTCATGGATCCTGAACGAAGGATTCAGGAGGCAGGAGGAAATCCGTCTGCATATGTAGATGGAGTCGCAAAGATGGTGCGAGCTGCCCTTGAGAAACACAAGGACAGTGAGCCAGACAAATCTGTGCTTGCCAAAGCCAGAGTAAAACTCCCTCACCCAGCAGAATATGCTGGGAAAGTGGATCTCGAAGAATTCGAGAACTTCGTCTCAGGGATCCTGAGATGGTTAGGCATGAATAGTCTATTGGGACCGTCCAGCACGGAACTCCAATTAAATTATTTAGGCACGCGCCTCAAGGGCAAAGCATTGGAGTGGTACGCTCAAAATATCGAGCGTCATGATCGAGTCGTAATCGACTGGACCCTGGAAAGTGCAATCGCTGGGTTACAACAGCGATTCCTTCACGCACTCACGCACAGGCATGCATTGAATAAGTTCGATACAATTATGCAAGGGACCAGAACCGTTCAGGAATTACTGAACGATATTATGAATTATGCATCGCAGATGATACATCCGCCAGATGAGTATACACTGGGGGCATGAGCATACTTTTAGGGTAAAAAATGTGATAAAAATGCTTTTTCCTTACAGATTATTCATTCACTGTTCTGGTTGAAAAATCTCCCAAAAATGCTGCTTTTTTTTATCAAGTTTTAGAACCTGAAAATCTGGTACATACTTCACATTTCTAGGCATGAAAAAGTCAATGGATAAGAGTTTATCCCTTGGATAATCATTCTACCATAGGCAGAACATTTACCTTATATGGAAGAATGATTATCCAAGGGATAAACTCTTATCCATTGACTTTTTCATTACCTTTTCAGTTCAGAAAACTTGTTATATATTGGCTATGGGTGAATGATTATCCAAGGGATAAACTCTTATCCATTGACTTTTTCATTGCCTTTTCGGTTCAGAAAACTTGTTATATATTGCCTATGGGTGAATGATTATCCATTGGATAAACATTTATCCATCAGGTTTTTCCTTGCAAAAACTAAAGAAAAATGTTGGATTATTCATTGGCTAATAGTTTTGAAAAATCTCATGAAAATCTCATATATTTTACTAATTTTCTCACCTTTTTTCTACTATGAAATCTTGGATAAATTTTGGTTCTTTTCTGTTGAAAATGTCAATGAAAACCAAGATTGTCCTTGCATTTTTGTGGCATGAAATCAATGAGTAAATTCATTATTTCTCACATTTTACATTCATTTCCCATGCCTAGAAATGTGAAGTATGTACCAGATTTTCAGGTCCTAAAACTTGATAAAAAAGCAGCATTTTTGGGAGATTTTTCAACCAGAACAGTGAATGAATAATCTGTAAGGAAAAAGCATTTTTATCACATTTTTTACACTAAAAATATGCTCATGCCCCCAGTGATACGATCTGCAAATGGTTCGTAGCAGCACTTAGAGAAGCACTGCATCATGAAGTCTTAAAATTAGGCTATATGACAGAATTCAGTGCAATAACTGAATTATATAAAGCTGCAAAGGCGGTAGAGGATGTGTCTCGATATGACATCGGGTCATGAAGAATGGAACCTAGCGGCGCACATGCGCCACAGGCAAAGCCAATGTCGACAATTAGTCGAAATCAGGCTGGGCCGAGCTTGTCCCGAGCTCCCAACACAGGAAGCCGTCCTACTGCGAAGCAGATGATATCGTCCACCTAACGCTCGACCTCAAGCTGAAACGAGGCCGAGTATACTCCAAGCAGGGGTACAGGCTATGCAAAGAGCTCGAGCTATTGTCACCTCACGTCCTTCGCAAAAAGCTTCTGGAGGTTCAGGGGGTCAGGGACATAGCACAGAGATAACATGCTACGAGTGTGGACAGGTTGGGCATATCAAGCCGAATTGCACGCAATGGAAGAACAAACCGCACATAGCAGGTGCACGGTTGGAAGAAGTGGTTGAACACTCAGGGAGTGCTCAAGAAAGGGAGGAGGAGCCACCAAGTGGCGAACTAGACGAGTGAATGGACATCCAAGACGACCATGAGAGCAAAATCGGTGAACTAGTCGCTGATTACCAGTCGGAAATTATGCCCTATCAATGGGATAATGACGACGATACGAGAACGCAAAGCTTGTATCGAGCGGATGGAGTATGTCCGCTAGAAGGATCGTATGAAGAAAGGCGGCGCAGACACCAACTATCACAATCAGTGATGGTTTAAGCCGAAACAATGACTTCCATACACACGCGGGAGTCATAGACAGGACCATTGAACCCGTCTATGATCACCGGTTCAGACCGTGTGATAAGACATGCCCCAAATGGGCGCGTATAGACAACCAAACAATCTCTGGGTATTGGGAGATTGGTGGAGTCAGAGCCCACTGTCTATTAGACAGCAGGGAGTTATGCTCTCTCCAGATTTTATATGAGCAGTAGGCATTAAGACATTCAAACTTGAACATCCAATTGGTCTACAGTTAGCATGTGTTGGCAGTAAGTCGACCATCAACTATGGAACGCACACCAACATTCATTTTGGTGAGCATAATATCGAGGAATACTTTGATATAGTGAACGAAGATTATTACGACGCAATACTAGGAACACCATTCCTACGTAAATTAGGGATATCCCTCGACTTTAGAGGCGAGGGATGCATCTGCATGGGAAAGGAAGTAATTCCGAACCATGCGAATGCCTGGGAAGAACAGCTGGACATTAAAAACCCAGCTGAACATCAGACTCGAATCGTGAGTCTTAAGCCCAACCTAGCAAGCCACAAACTGTGACTTGCAAGTGGCTCCTCATTATATGTGGAGCCACCAATGAGCTCGCCAGATGGGAGGCAAGACAAAGGAAAATGGAAGGAAAACCAGAAAAACATTGACATTGGTCCAATCGACCAATGTACAGACGAGATTGCCAAAGGAGGTACTGGCTCCAAGCAACCGTTATTGACAGCTGAGGACTTTCCCAAACTCAGGGAAAGATGGGAGCTAGAGTATGCAGACCTCTTTGGAGGTGTGCTGTTAGAACTTCCTCCGTGGAGGGAGATTAACCACGAAATTAAGTTTGTGGATGAAACCAAACAGTTTCATTATCGACTACCGAAGTGCCCAGAAGCACTTCGAAATGAACTGATCGACAAAGTCGACCGGTATACCACCGCTGGTTGGTGGGTAGCAGCATCAGTACGTTCTGCAGCGCCAGCGCTATGCATTCTGAAGAAAAACAGAAAGCTCAGAACAGTGATAGACTTATGTCTACACAATGACAACACGGTGAAGGACATTACACCCTTCCCAGACCAGGATACGATTCGGCATGATGTAGCTCGTGCTATGTATCGATCCAAGCTTGACATGTCCAACACATACAAACAAATACACGTAGTCGAGGAGGACATCAACAAGACGGCCTTTGCAACTATATTCGGTACATTCAAAAGCCAGGTTATGCAGATTGGCGACTGTAATGCGCCGTCTACATTTCAATGTCTCATGACGTTGATTTTTTGTAACCAAATTGGTTGATCAGTCCACGTATACTTGGATGATATATTTATCTATTCAAGCTCTATAGAAGAGCACGAAAAACACCTTCGACAGGTGTTTGATATTTTACGTGAGGCACATTTGTTTCTCAGCAGAAATCGATCCAAGATCGATTTGTATTCGCATCTTATGGAGTGCCTTGGTCACAGAATAGATGACAAGGGCATACATGCCGATGCGGATAAAATGGAGAAGGTTCGAGGTTGGAGAAGACCTCGAACATTTAACGGAGTCCAACGATTTCTAGGACTCGTGCAGTATCTGGCACCATATATGCCAGATTTGACGGCATATACAACTCCCTTATCAGGAAGTGCGTGCAATAATAGGATGTTTCAATGGATGCCCTTGATGGATAAGTGCTTTTAATCCATCAAAGCGCTAGCATGTAAGGCTCCAATTCTGAAGCCGATAAATCATGCTAGCTCAGAACCCATTTGGGTTGTGACCAACGGTTCCAAATCTGGAGTTGGGGCAGTTTACAGACAAGGTCCGGACTGGACGGCTTGTCATCCAGCAGCATTTCTATCAAAGAAGTTCAGTCCCACGCAACAGCGTTACAAAACGCATGAGCACGAGACGATTGCTATCCTTGAAGCACTTATGAAGTGGGAGGATAAGCTGCTAGGTCGCCAGTTCACACTGGTGACGGATAACAAAGGTCTCGAATATTCGAGACACAACAGCATCTGTCCAACAGACAGGTGCGCTGGTGGGAATTTCTCTCCAGATTCAACTATACAATGGTACATGTACCAGGGGTGGAGAACAAAGTAGCCGACTGTCTGTCGTGCTACTACCAGAATGACAAGCAGGGTGAACATCACCCAGCAGAAGAATATGTCGACGCAGATGCGTGGCTAGACCCAGAAGGAGAATTTCTCCCAACGGATATATTCATAGAAATACAAATGGCCGCAGCGCGATGGTCGCAATGATTACAAGATGCAACAGAGCAGCGTGTCATAGACGCGCAGCGGATGAAGCAAGCAGGGGAAGAACCTCCCACACAAGTGGAAGGTGATGAGGAGGACGATGTACTAGCTACAATGTCGGGTGCAGACTCAGAGAGTCTACGCTCACGTGTAGAACGTGAGTTTGACCTAAAATGAGCCGTAGCCAATGGCTACAGAACAGATTCAATATTCAAGAAAGTGTTGGCAAATCCTGAGGCTCACCCTCTATTTGGGGTGAGAAATGGACTGGTTTGGACAAAGAACCAGTTCAAGAAAGATGTAGTGTGTCCTCCCCAGGAAGTTTTTTCCAAGGGGAGGAGAATGGTCAAGATAATCATTGATCATGCACATAGAGTAGTTGGCCACTTTGGGCAATTCAAAACCAACAAGTACATCAGGCGATCGTACTGGTGGTTGGGAATGGCAGCTGACATAGAGTCATTCTGTGGATCCTGTGCAGCCTGTCAGACTGCAAAGAAGGACAATAGACAACCAGCAGGGTTATTGCATACCCTGCCGATACCTGATAGACCGTGGCAGTCTATTGGAATGGACTTTGTTGGTCCATTGCCGGAATCGAAGGGTCACGACTATTTACTGGTCGTGATTGACAGACTCATGTCCATGGTGCATCTAGTCCCAACTACGACGAGAGTGACTGCGTGACAAGTCGTGTGGTTATACCTCAAAGAGGTAGTACGGTTGCATGGAGTACCGGACTTGATAATATCAGATTGCGACTCCAAATTCACCTCCATATTCTGGAGGGAATTGCAGCATATAATGGGCACAAAGCTGCTCATGTCCACAGCATTCCACCCGCAGATGGATGGAGTGACAGAATGAGCGAATTGTTCTGTAGGGCAAATACTCCGCACAGTAGTGCAGAGTGATCAGAAGGATTGGGCCAAGAAATGCCCAATGGTAGAGTTCGCACTGAACAGCTCAGTCAGCGCGACCACAGGATATGCACCATTCGAATTGAACAGTGGATACTTGCCCCGTATTGGGCAGGTGCTATCAGTGGATACTACAGTTAGAGGAGTGCGGCAGTTTGCACAACAAGCGTTGTGGAACTTGATTGCTGCTCACGATGCAATCATTGCGAGCTGAGTACAGCAGACAGACACTGCTAATACCAGACGCCATCAAGGAACGACATATGAAGTTGGACAGCTAGTATATCTGTCTACAAAGAACCTGTCCTTACCTAAGGGATGGGCAAAGAAATTGGTACCCAATTATATTGGGCCATACTCAGTTATAGAAGTGGATAATTCCAGCTCTATGGTGAAACTTGAGTTACCCCCAGAGCTCACGGCTTGGAGGATACTACCAAAGTTTCATGCGAGTCTGATTAGACCGCATATACCCAATGACGATGAACGAATTCCTTGTCGAGACGTAAATCATATGTATGACTTTGGGAAAGAAGACGAACCAGAATGGTTCGTAGATGAGATCCTGGCTCATTGCTGGACTAGTAACTCCAAGCTGGAGTTACAAGTAAGATGGACATTGGGAGATGTCACCTGGGAACCACTCTCTGCATGCAGAGAGTTAGAAGCGCGAGATGTTTATCTAGAACTAAGGGGAGTTAGGAAGCCGCTAGAGCTTCCTAGTCATGCCTCATAAGGCATGAGAAAGATGACAAGGTGTCCTTAATAAAAAGGACTCGACATGAACATGATTCGTGTTGACTATTCGCACGATGCGATGGCGTCACGTGAAATTAGTCATGTGATGCATCGGGCGCGCTTGCTCTGATTTTAAGCAACGATTTCATTGCCGCTTCAAGGTTTTTTGCCACTCACTACCACACTCACACCAGTGCGAGTGTCACACGAACTAGTATCCATGGACGCCGAAGCATCCCAAACGCACCACTCAGCAGAGGCACTACCTAGTGCCTCTGAGCAATTCACGATGCTCCAAAAGGAGCAACGCTGGACTGTGCACGGCGTCAAGGACACCATCACCATTGTCCACTGCGACTCCTGTCCGGAGTGCAACACGTATGCGCAGCATTTGCTGCAAGCCGCAAAACTGCGGCTCATCGACCCCCAAATGCGCGACATCGAATGCGCATTAAAAGTGGCCTGGCCACCATTGCTTGCTGAGATGGTGTGTCCTTTTGTTAAGGATGCAGTATCCTCCTATAAGGAGGATATATGCGAGCTCAACTCAGATCTCGACACGCTATGCGCCGCCCTTGATAAAGAGCGGCAGATTGAGCAGCTCACGCTTGCGTGCGCGACATTTGCCCTGTCGCGCAGCACCATGCAGCACGCGATCATTAAGTATGCTGATCGCAAGCAGCGAATCGCTACTCGAATGCCAGTGTTTGAGATCGTGCATGATACGCCTCCCAATCTTAGGGATGCATTGCGCATGATCGAGTACTCCCCGGAGGGAGTATCACCCGCCATTTGCGGGAACGGCGACAACACCCTCCAACTGGAGGATGTTGACGTATGGGTATGGCTTAAACTCATTAAGCCAAAGAAAGACAGCCTGGTCTTTCTTCAAAAGCTAATGGAGCTCTTTACCGTCCGTGGCCAGTGGGCCGATCTTGCCAGATCAAACTGGCAGCAAGATCTATCAGTGCTGCTGTCCACCAGCGTCAATAAGGTGTTCGAGTGGAAACACCCCCACGAGAGTATGACTCTTGAGGAACTAGCCAAATGGCTAGGAAACCATGCGGGAGTAGATCCCAGTAGGGCTCACGTCAACATTGAGCCCTACTTTTTCTGTACGCAGAGCAAGGTCTGCTACAACGAGACCACGCAGAGGGTCCTCGATGCTCGTGAAGGCTGGACATTCACCGGCCTTCATATACCCATGACCCCTCGCCCCCCAGGCTTCTGGGGAGCACCATCGACTTTGGGCGACGATTTGTCCTTGGATGGACGTGGTGGAGGGCCACCCCGCTCGAAGGCACATACGCACGTGCCGATGATGGAACCATCTGCCCCATCTGCCACTGACCTGGCATCTGCTACCACAGTGGATGATACTACTATGGAGGTCGACCCAGCCAACTCCTTGTACTACGACAACACTGTTGAAGTAGCCGTGCAGTCGTCATCGACTGCGCCTGCACCTATATATGCTGATCCGCCATCAGCATAATGGTTCCCACACCTGCCTGAGGTTTGGTCTGTGGGGAGGGTGTAAGAATGTAGATTCTTACAGTAGCATATATGCTACTATTTAGGACATATAAGTCACCAGAGTGACTTATGGGGTTTGTATTATATAAGCTGCCCACAAGGGGCACCTGTAGATAGTGGACAACTATACAGTTGTCCACAAGTAGATTACATAAGATACTTTTTTTTACTTGTAAACCACACCGTCACAGACACCAATACCATTATTGGCTCAGTCTGTTAGTGTGAAACAGTAAGGCTCTTACAAATAATCAAGTGGCTAGTGCACGATTCTTCCATTTTATGGTGTCTGTGTTTCTAAAACATATTTTAAGAGTAGGTGATACAAAACCTGGACTATGGGGAACAATGTCTAGCTATTATGGAGCGGTGGAACAACAAGGGTGTCTCACCTTACACTTGCATCTACTGCTTTGGATAGAAAATAGCCTCTCTCCGCAAGAAATTAGAGACAATATCATGGACCCTTTATCAAACTTTCAGAAGGATTTGGTTGAATATTTGGAAAATATGCATCAAGGTCAGTTTTTAGATGGCACGGCAGAAGACATTAGGCAACAAATTGATATAGACAGCAAGTTACCAGAACCCCACAGAATGTTTACCAACTTCACCACCACCGCCCTGCAAGAAACACCTCAAGGAGAAATGTCCCTCTTGGTTGAACATGAATAATTGGTGGTTAAAATTTAAAAGAACTGTCAATGATTTAATTTTTCAAACCAATTGTCATTTCTGTTCTTGGAATAGATGGAAAAAGAATAGATGGCAGAACTGTAAGTCCAGATTCCCATGTCCTTTATTTAAAGAGACTGAGGTTGATACTGAAACTGGTTATCTGAATATGAGACATGGTGAAGCTTGGCTTAATACTTGGAATAGTACTCTTACTTATATCCTGAGATGTAATACTGATGTTACAAGTTTGTTCTCAGGAATGGCAGTCAAATGTTATGAACTGGATTTCTTCTCATCGGATGTCAGAATTGTCGGAGTATGGGAGTGGAGTTGGAGGTTGAGACGTACAGATGTTGGCTTCAACGTATAGGTTGCGCCCTCTTGGATCCTTTGTGTCCTGGTATTTCGGAGGGTCGGAATGTCGGAGGAGTCGGACAAGATTGGGGAGTCGGATAGAACTTAGAAATGGAAGTGAGAAGTTGTCAAGTCAAGGTGGGTCAATATTTGAACTGATTAACGAGTACATGGAGGAGTCGTATATAACGAATTGATATAATCCGAGTCAGAAAGAAACGAACACGGAGATCCGAAATGGAGTGAAAACGGGATCGGGGTAGAAAGTAAATGTGGACATAAGACCGAAGATGTAGATCTTTGATGAAAATGACTAAATATAGATGGCATGGAGATAAGCAAAAACAGGTGGAGGAAGTCGGAAATGCGAATCGGAATATGTGGGAGAAAAGCGGAAAAGCTGAGAATGAATCTGGGTTCTAACAGTATCTCCTCTTTAAGGCCGAGCCCTCGAGGCCTAAGATCAGTGTGGGAGGTTTGGTTTGGTTATTAAGTGAAACCCCTAATATGATATATAAGAGTGATGGATGGAGCTCGACTTATCAGTTCCCTGATCTTCTTATCCCTACCCTCTTCTAAGCTAAAATGTCAATGCCGCTGATTATTTCGCTAAGGACCTGATTTCCAAAGATGATTCGGAATCGGGGACCGATTTAGAAGCACAGATTCGCGAGATTTCGGAGTTGCAAAAGGAAGCAGCGAAGAAATTAGAGCAGAGAAGGTCGGAGTGGAGAAAGGTGGAAAAGGAGGAGAGGAAGGCCGACCAGAAATCAGAGGAAAAGTCTCGGGGAGGAAAAGCGATGTGGTGGAGAGAACCATTGCCTGTAGGAGGGTTCACAAATCTGCGATTAACCGGGTTGGACACAAACAGTATTGTTGTGCGGGATGTTGGATTCAGGATATTTTTTGTTCGCCGATAGGGGAGGGAGTGAATGCGACATGCGATGAATGCACAAAGGATGGGAGGATGTGCCATTGACCGGGAACGTTGGGATTTGCGGAAGAAGTCGTGAAAGGTGTGGATATGGGTGAGGAAGGAACAGCGGAGTTTCTGGTGAAGGAAATATGAGAGTTGCGGAAATCCGTCGATCGTCACGTGAGTTCCATGTGGACTCATTCCGAGGAGACGCAGATTCTCACTACATGGGTACAAAGGATGGTTCAGCACCAGGAGCGGGAATTGGGAGTGAGGATGGAGGAAATGGAAAGGGATGAAATATGGGAATCGGAAAATCAAATTGGGATTTGAGCGGAAGCGCAAGGTGGAATTTCTTGGAACAGGGGGAAATGTAATTAGGATCTTGAACATAAAATGTAGGAAAAATTGGAGAAAATCGGAAAAAATCGGGGAAAGAAGGAAACGTTAAGGAAGAGTTGGACCGGGTTTGTCGGGATATTTGCGATGAAAGTCTTCAATGACCTCTGAAGCGTTACCTAATTCCATAGTGGGAATCCACGAGGTTTCTTCATTGGTACCCTGATAACCTGTCCAGCATACTAAATATTGTATCTTGCAACGTCGGCGATTGTCTATCATGGAGTCCAGAATTTCGTCGATTTTGGATTCGGGTTCGCCTTCGATAATAACTGGCAGAGGTGGAGGTTGTATTTGGTTCAGGATTGCATTTGGAGTCGCGGGTTCTAGCATGGAAATGTGGAAAGATGGATGAACAGCACGCATACTGTTGGGTAGTCGGAGAATAAAGGCTCTATTACTGGTACCTGTGGGTGCAATGATATCAAAGGGTCCGAGGTATTTTTCGGCAAGCTTCTTTAAAGGTTGGGTTGTGCGGAAAAATTCGGCTTTGATGAAGACTTTGTCGCCTACTTTGAAGTCCAGAGCTGGAGAACATTTCTTGTTCACGGGTTCCTCATATCGGGATTGCGCATCGGAAATTCTCTTTCGGAGTTCCTGGTGGAGTTTGTCTAAGTTGATTGCGAAATATTTTGCACAGGATGAAACGAGATCGCGTTTGGGATGGACGGCGATGTCAGGATTGTAACCTTTGTTAGCGAAGAACGGAGAGACTCCTGTTGTCGTGTTCGGAGCGTTGTTATAGGTGAATTCTGCGATTGGAAGAAGTTCAGCCCAATTGTCTTGTTGATAGTTACAATAAATGCGAAGGTATTGCTCAAGAGTCTGATTTGTTCATTCGGTTTGTCCATTGCCTTCGGGGTGATATCCGGAGGTGAAGTGGAGATTCATGTCTAGCGCCTTTCCGAGTGTGTGGAAGAAAGAAGACACGAATTTGGAACCTCAATCGGAGGTGATGTGAGTCGGAACACCGTGCTTGGAGAAGATGTGGAGAATGAAAAGCTGAGCGAGCATCAGAGAAGTGATTGTCATGACTGTTGGAATGAATATCGCTTGTTTAGTGAGTCTGTCAATGATAACGAGGATGCTGTCAAAACCCGATGAAAGCAGAAGCGGCTCAATGAAATCCAAGGATATAGAATTCCATGGTCTTGGCGGAATTGGTAGATGCTTAAGGAATCCATAAGGCCGGTGTTGTTGGGATTTTGATCGCATACATGTTGTACAGGATTTGACATAAGAGATAACGAAGTTTCGGAGTTTCGGCCATGTATATTCACGTCGGATGTTGCTGAGAGTCTTGTTTTGTCTAAAATATGCGGAGATCTGGTGGTCGTGCAGATATTGTAAAACATGGAGTTGGAGGTCGTTAACGTCGGGAATGTAGATTCGGTTGTCAAGTTGGAGGAGTCCTTGTGGGTCGACCGACCATTGGGGTGTTGGAGCGTTTGCTGGATAGTCGGAAATTGCAGGATCGGAGGGGATGGATTGTTGGATTTCTTCATGGAGTTTCTCAAAGGCCATGATGGTAACTGTGTGGAGAATTGTGACATTAAGGGATGTGGCTCGGAGGGACGATGACAGCTGTTTGTGAGTGAAAACCAGGCGGAAATTGTGCGGGTTAACGCTGGCATAGTCGCTACTCCCCTCTTTAGGATAGACGTCCCATCGTCTAGTTAAAGAGTCAGGTTTTGTTCCAAGTTTCCCAGGTCAGAATCGGATAACGAGGTTGAACTGACATAGGTATTCCGACCATCATATTTATGCTCAACAGGTTAAATTATTTCTCAATTCCTTCATCATACCATATCCTCATCTAATTCCATATATTGATATAGTTCGTGTGCTTAGACAAGATATGTCTGATTCAATTCCGAGGTGATGAAACACGAAAGCATACTAGAATAAGTCATAACAGCAGGGGATCCTTGAAATAATTACTACAACCAGTTTGATGCAGGGGAATCCTGTTAAAATAAGATAAGACTGACAGCCTACCTTCAAACCTAATAGAGGGGTGCTGCTAGTGAACAAACATAGAGTAGAGCCGCAAACGAGATTGAATAGCATTAGCCCTAGTCAAGCCTGTGGTCAGCAATCAGAAATAAGAAATTTCTTCAAGTTTAAGACTCACTGGTGAAATCTGACAAGACCAGATGCCGTGTGCCTAGCTAGCTTAGTAGATCTATGACAAATAGAAACCTGCATTGCATAAAGTTACATTGGCTGAGCGAAGTGCCATCAAAGATAGGAGTGAAAGAGTGCTTACATTACAATGTGGTTTTGAAGGTTGGGTCTGACTGGATGAAGAGGAGGCTGTATGGATGGAAGTTAGGCCAGAAGCGAGTTGGCAGCAGGTTGTGGAGGAGGATGATGGTGCTGGTGACACTGAGAAGCAGAACGAAACATTGCATCACATGAGGTTGGCACTGGCCACATCTGGCCGTGAGTTT